>JAFEMH010001314.1:0-496361 GCA_022495995.1 Adenophora triphylla var. japonica
GATGTGTGAATGTATCGAAAATTTTTCCCATTTTTATTTGAAAAAATCAACTGACGAAGATGCATACGCCATTTTAATTTTGAGGGCCAAAACTTTGAAAAAAGCCCGAGATCAGAGATTTTTAGGTTCGGAGGTCATGTTACACAGCCCAGGGAAGGACGTTAGTGTGCACCGGGAATGCCTCGTAAAAGCGAGTCTTCCAAGCTGAAAATCATTTGTGTGTGTGTGTGTGTGTGTGTTTTGGCCAAAATACTTTGAAACTCAGAAAAGTAAAAATTGGGATATCTTTTTCCAAGACTTTTAAACTGATCCCATGATTTTTTGGAAAGATTTTTGGATTGAGATTTGGTACTCAAAAAGACCTTTTGAAGTTGAGAGCCATTTCTGCCAGAATGAAAAAGGCAGTGGACCATTGATTTTGAAATGGATTTAAGGGTTTCAAAACTTCATAATCTGAGAAAACTCAGAGAATGAAAGTTGTTCTAGACACCTTAAATAAGGTTTGTGGGAAGAAATTTTCCATTTTGGAGAAGATTTTAGGGGTCAAAACCTTCTGGAAACCTCAGATATGAGATCTGGATTCCCAGAAGCTGATGAACTAGCCTCTGAAAGAAAATTTGAAAAGAGGAGTTTTACTCACCCAAAAAATAAAGTAAAAATATGTCTGGAAAGCTCTGGATGTTTGCTACAAAAAAGTGTCTTGTAGTCAACACCAAATTCAAGTTCATCTGTGTCAAAAAATTAAGACAATGGACTGAGGTCTGGGAAAATTGCTACTGGACAGCAACTTCCCAAGAAGAGGAGAATATGATTTTAAAGGGGGTTTGGCATCCATGCTTGTCCCCATTTCCCTAGGTTTTGGTTAGTGATCACTAGACATTTTAGTGGTGAATCAGCACTATACCAAACCATCCTTAGGTACATTAAAACTAAGCATTTCATTTGCTTGGGAAGGGGATTTTTATCCTTTGAAAATGAGATTTTATGCTTGAAAATGGTTTTAGGGTTTTGAAAATGAGTTTTCTTTGCAAGAAAGTAAGAGAACTTGAAAATAATGTTGATATTTGTAGAAGATCATCCATGGAGATGGTCTTCCATGGTGATCTTCTTAGATCTAAAGCAAGAAGATGAAGGAACTACATTTTGTAGTTTGAAGATGCATGCATGGATGAGATTTAGGGTTAGGAAAGGAGGGTTTACCAATCTTCCTTGTGTTCTTGAGTGTTTGGCTTGAGTGTATGAGTGTTTAGGGCTTTAACATGAGAGTGAGTGGATGAGTATGAATTGGGAAAGATTGGAGAGAAAATGGTGACAATTCAAGTGAATTCTCCTTTGTTTTATCTCTCTATATTTCGCGAGAGGTTCGGTGCAAAATGTGTTGTGGCTCCTTATTTTTGTATTTGGAGGGCTCAATTTATAGCCCTCGACTTTACAAAGTCATCGCGGATTGGTCTGCTTGGCGTGCCTTTGTTCATTAAATGTAGCTCCGGCTTTGGACACAAGGAATAAAATTCAAAAATCTCGGCGAAAATGTTTTTCAACTTCTTTGTTTGGGATTTTCTTAATTCTTTTGCTTTTTGAGATTCCTTGGAAGGTTTAACTCTAAATAGCAATGCCCATTTTACCCTTACTTTGTTAGAAAAGTTAGGATTGTTAGGAATGTTAGTAATTGTTATGACTTTCGTTAATTTTCTAACGAAAAAACTAACAAGCTCAAATTGGAGCACTTACACCTATACACTATACCTTATACCCTATACACTATACCTATACACTATACCCTATACCTTATATCCTATACCTTATACTATACCCTACCTTATTTATACCACATACCACATACACTATACACTATACCTACTATACCTTATACATATATCCTATACCCTATACACTATACCTATACCTTATACTCTATACCTATACCTATACCCTATACCACTATACACTATACACTATATACACTATACATATACATACCTCTACACTATGCCACATACTATACCACATACACTATACACTATACCTATCTGTTTATACATACATACCTATACACATGCCTATACATAGTGTATGTGTATAGTGTATAGTGTATAGAGTATAGTGTATAGTATAAGTATAAATATAGGGTATAGTATAAGTATAGGTATAGGGTATAGGGTATAAGTATAGGAGTATAGTGTATAGGGTATGTATAAGTATAAGTATAGGGTATAGGGTATAGGGTATAGGGTAAAGGGTATATGGTATAGGGTATAGGGTATAAGGTATAGGGTATACTGTATAGGGTATAGGATATAGGGTATAGGGTATAGGGTATAGGGTATAGGGTATAGGGTATAGTGTATAGGGTATAGGGTATAGGGTATAGGGTATAGGGTATATGGTATAGGGTATAGGGTATAGGGTATAGTGTATAGGGGATAGTGTATAGGGTATAGGATATAGTGTGTAGGGTATAGTGTATAGGGTATAGGGTATAGGGTATAGTGTATAGTGTATAGGGTATAGTGTATACTCCCTCCGTCCCGCTAATATTAGCACAAACACTGTTTGCGCGGGAATTAAGAAATATGATATTTTAATAAAATGTTGTGAGTGTAAAAGAATGAGTGGAGAGAGAATGAGTGGAGGGTGTAATAAATTATAATGGTGTTGTGAGTATTAAAATAATGTAGGAGAGAGAATGAGTGGGGTTGGGTGAATATTTTATTAATATAAAGTTTCCTTTTTGGGAGTGTGCGGATATTAGCGGGACGCCCAAAAAGGAAAGTGTGCTAATATTAGCGGGACGGAGGGAGTAGGGTATAGTTTATGGGGTATAGGGTATAGGGTATAGGGTATCAGGTATAGGGTATATGGTATAGGGTATAGTGTATAGTGTATAGGGTTTAGGGTTTAGGGTATAGGGTATAGGGTATAAGGTATAGGGTATAAGGTATATGGTATAGGGTATAGGGTATAGGGTATAGGGTATAGGGTATAAGGTATAGGGTATAGTGTATAGTGTATAGTGTATAGGGTATAGGATATAGGGTATATGGTATAGTGTATAGTGTATAGGGTATAAGGTATAGTGTATAGGGTATAGTGTATATGGTATAGGGTATAGGGTATAGGGTATAGGGTATAGTGTATAGTGTATAGGGTATAGTGTATAGGGTATAGGGTATAGGTTATAGGGTATAGGGTATAATGTATAGGGTATAGGGTATAGTGTATAATATTTATTGACTCAAACTTATTTTTTGACAGTAATTTAAAATAATTTTCATGTTTTATATAATTAAAAAGAATGATATTTATTAAATTAAAATTAATAAATATTTATGATTTATTTATTTTTTCAAAAATAATATTTATTGGCTCATATTTATTTTTTTGATAGTAATTTAAAATAATTTTCATGTTATATATAATATAAATAATGATTTTTATTAATGATATTTATTAATTATAGCGGCGAAAATTTCTGTCGCTGAGGTTAATTAAACCAGCGGCGGAAATTTCCGTCGGTGGTACATGCCACGTCATAGATCCATGTGAACGTACATTTCTAGCGGCGGATTATCAGCGGCGGAATATTCCGTCGCTGAGGTAAAATATAAGTAAAAAATTTTCGCCCTAAAATCAATACAGTCTCCAAAAGCCTCTCTCTCTTTCCCGAGCTCTCTCTTCCTTCCCTTCGTCTCAGACCACCGCCGTCACCTCACCGCCGTCCATCTCAACTCCACCGCCTCTGCCGTGACGAAGCTTCGCCGTCCACCATCTCCACCGTCTCCGATTCTCCTTCCCTCCTCTCTCTAGCCGACGCTCTCAATTACCCAGGTATTAATTTCTTGATTTTTACTTAATTAATTTCAATGTCTTTCAATATGTAATTCATACATGAATTTACCTTTTTAATTCAGTTTACCTGTTAATTTGATTTTTTACTTAGTTAATTTCAATGTCTTTCAATTTGATACTCACAGTTGATTTTCTGTAATTTCTGTGTTCTGTCAAATCTAAAAAATTGGGTCCAATTTTTCTTCTTAGCTTCTGTTAATTTCATTAGTATCAATTCAAAGTTCTCTCAATTAGATCGAACATGGCTAGCTTTGCTAAGAGTTTCAAGTTCTTGAGAACCGGATGATTGTTAGCATTATAAGCATGTACGAGGAATATTTCTTCTGAGTTTGAGGATATGTCAATCAGATATTTGGCATGTCGATTCTCTACTTAAGTTAGTATCAGTTCGGGAGCTTTCATGTTTAAAATGAGGGGCATGATTTTTGTTGTTGATTGGGTTTTCCCTCTTAATAACTTTTAGATCAAAGCATACTATGTCTGTTTTAACTAAGTAGCTAATACTATTTTTTGGTTTGCAAAACCTCCATCATCAATGACATGCTTTGTGAAATCCAGCTTGTTGGGAGTTAAATTATTTGAAATTTTGTTTCATGTAAATGTTGTACGTCATTATACTCGTTCACAAGTATCCATTGTAATTTTTGCATATCCTAAGCATACCATGTCAGTTGTTTTAAATTTTGTTTTTACACAAGTATCTATTAAAAGGTTAGTTTATCTTTGTTCCCTTATCCTCACACACCCATTATGCTTCTTATATGGACTAGTTCAATTATGCTCATTAATATAATTTTTTAATGTTCTATTTCTAAAGTTACTTGCTTAGGGTATTGTATTTCGAATCTAGAGTTGTATTTTAAACTGAGGTTTATTGATATGCTTGATATTTGTCTTTTGAATATTGCTTTCCTGAAAAAGGTATTTTTCATTGGATCACCCGAATCGTCTCTTCCTCAAAATCAAATGTTGAGCCATCTCTTTTAAAACTCATGTGATGATTTGTGCAACAGGGGTTATCTACACAAATTGTATGCCCTTTATCGAGGCTATAGGTACTTATTTTAATCTTTTCCTTTTATTATTAGTCGGGAGTCAGTATCTTAGAATCTCTACCAGCTTATACTTGGTCTCTAGGGATCTTCATGCCTCTCACTTTGATATCACCTCCCTGGGCTTCACTTTTTATGTACCACTGGGCATCCTTGTCAAAGGCGAAAAGCGAGAATAAAGAGTATCTATGAAATCACAAAAATAATTGATAAAGAGCTAAAGAAAAAACGAATAATGCGTAATCTAAATGGTGGAAATAATCAATTTAGTTATATCGAATCAGAAAAGAGAAAAAGAAAAAGATATGTTAGTAATATTAACGAATAGAAGAAAACATATGCCACTATAAAGAAAACGATAAATAACCGTACTCATAATCAAATATGTAACATGTTATATTTAGTAAACATAACATGTTACATATTTAGTAAACATAACATGTTACATATGCAACAATTAGATAACTTACTAAATATCTAATTTTCAAGTCTTTTAAAGTCAAATGAGGAGGAATGGGGGTGAATGTCTCAATAATGTAACATATTCAACTGCACACTACCTTAGTGGTTCTAGATCCATTTTGGGGCGATTGACGGCATCGCGGACGGTGATGTATATCGCCTACGTTTGAGCGCCTGATATCAATCCTGGCACCCTAGATGCACCTTAGGGTATTGTGGTTGGTGGTTAACATCTTAAAATATAAATAAGATGAGAGTCTTTCTCACCCACAGCTATCAAAATCCGTCCATCTTTGATCAAGAAAGATAGAGCAAATAAGTTCTCCACGGTTTGAGCAAAGGATTTTCTGTTTAATAAGAGTGTTTCCAGTTTCACTGTCCTCTTCTCTCTAAGGATCTCAAACATCACAGCCATGTTTGTGATAGTGCATGTTTTACTCTTCACTGGTGTTATACGGTCACAAGTAAAAACAAGGTAATAGTATAACACCAGTGAAGAGAAAACAGAACTTTCCTCCAATTTTTTCAATCTCCACCTTCCATTTACTCAAGATCCTGATTGCAGAATCTTCCTCATGAGCATGAAAGCTTGCGGTGTTGCCCTCAATCTCACGGTTGCTTTGCATTCGAATGCGAATAGCCGTGAGATTGAGGGCAACACGCCCGGCTTTCAAGCTCATGAGGAAGATTTTGCAATCGGGATCTTGAGTAAATGGAAGGTGAAGATTGAAAAATTGGAGAAAAGTTGTTTTCTCTTCAGTGTTATGCGTTACCTTGTTTTACTTGTGACCGTATAACACCGATGAAAAATAAACTGCTTGTAAACATGAGCATTATGTTTGAGATCACTTAGAAGGAAGGAACGATGGCTGAAAAATTCTTATTAAGCAGAAAATCCTTTGCTCAAGCGATCGAGGCTTGTTTGCTACGTCTTTCTTGGTCTAAGATGAGATAGGGTTTTGATAGTTGTGGATGAGAACGACTCTCATTTTGTTTATAAATGTTAATTTAATTCATCATTGTAAAATTATATATTTTACAACAAAGAATTAAATATTAATATTTAAAATTATTCACAATATATAGTAATAATTTAGGTCTATCCAAAAGCCGAAATTTCTTTATTTTCGATTTTAAAGCAAGTATACAAAGTGATATTTGCATTTCATATAATCGTGCATTTCGGGATGGGATAGGTTTATCACAGAGGCACTTAAAGGTTAGAGTAGGTGGTTAGGTAGGGATACCATTATCCTTTAGTTTAGTTTGAACTAGAGCTCAAGATTTGTTGATAATAAGAAGCCAACCCCAATTCTAAACCTAATTTTAAATATTAACAATTTACAATTATTCACAATATTAATAGGTAAAAAATCAGCGGCCCCGATTTAAGGCGGCATGGAGCATTACAATGGAGAAATTGTTTCTAGAGTATCAATTTCAACAAGACATTCTTGAACTCTCGCGCTTTCACCAAAAACAACAGGAAACTTATTGACGGGAGGTATAGCATGCCATGCATCTGGTCTCTAAAAGATTGGAAGATTGATTGGGATGCACTCCAGGCGCTTCGTGCTTTTGGGATTCGGAGCGACATGTGTTCACCCTATCGTACAACGATCTGATGCCAGCGATGGAGGATTTTCGAGCAGCGGCGGGTGTGGGTGAGTCGAGGCTGTGGCATTTCCTCGAGACGAGACGATCGATTCTGAGCAACTATACGAATTCTTGGGATTATCGGCGGGCGGGTATCGGGCATTGTCGTTGACGATAGATTCATAGACTTGACTCATATAGCCGGATTGAGTCGGACCCAGCCCCATTGTTTGATCTATCCACTTCCTTAGATATATTCATGTTGCTCATTACGTGCAACGCGCTACTTACGCGGCTACATCGGAGTGTGTCCGGCTACGGCTTAGAGATCATCGGGCGGGCGAGAGGTGATCGAGTTGACATCCGGCATATTCAATGCGGACGGGGAGCGATGGACATCATTCCCTTTGTTGCTAGCGGAGACATACCACGGCATTGATAGATTAGCCGGAGGATCGAGTACGTAGGTTCGAGCGGCCCAGATTACTATCATTGTGGGTGTATGAGAGATTGCGCTTGATCTCGCCCAGCCGGAGGGCGACGGCATTACCTTGGGTGGCTGGACGGCGCAGGATATTGAGGATGCCGCTGCGAGAGTTGGCATAGGAGGTTGGCCTTGGCCCGATATGAGACCGCAAACACTGTACTATTGGATTCGGCATGGGGATTGCGGACTATGAGAGATATTCGGGGCGGGTCGGTGATTGTCAGACTTTCGGGACTACATGTATCATCCTTTTGCATTCCATCTCTAGTGGCGAGCAGTACGGATACCGCGGCGGACCATTCGGACTTTGAGAGAGCGATTGACGACTAATACCATGCCGATGATTATGGCGAGCCTCGAGACTACACATTTCTTTGGCGAGCATTTCTAGAGGGCTTTCTTCGATACGACCACTACTCCGTCGGACTAGAGGTAGCACATTTCGACCACCGAGTATACGATATGGTACGAGGAGCGGCAAGGTCTGTACGGTGATGATAGAGGCTCGGCAGAGAGTATTTTGGGGCGAGACTATTCTTCAGTAGGACATTAAGAGACATAGAGGCCAAGAGCAACCACGATGAAATCACTTGGCGACATTGCAGCGAGATTATGAGAGGCAGGAGCTTCGGAGAGATGCTTTGAGAAATGATCCGAAGTGATAGCTCGCGGGGAGGCCTTGAGGCGAGGAAAGAGCGTGCGAGAGCTACGGGCCCGGATTGATCCACCGGCTCACACGATACGAGCCGGGGACGAGTCGGGCCCGGCTTTTCGACATACCTAGACCAAAGACCTCCAGGGACCGAGGCGGAGGAAGAGTAGAGATTCGAGTTCGGGAGCGGGAACGAGTTCCTAGACACTTTAAGAAGACCTGTTAATATATTGTTAAATATGAGTTAGAAGCTTTATATTTATTTTAAGAAGATCTGTGTTGCTTTTAAGTTTGTAATTCAAATTTAGGGAATGATAATACGTTAATTACTTCTAAGCTGTTAATATATTATGAAATCCATAATTATTAACATCCCAATTTTGTTTCATCCGTCGATTAAATTGAGTGTACGTATAATATATGGATTGCAATGCGGGAGTGATGTACGGTAACGATGATCGTAGTTGGATGTACAAGCGGAAGTTGCCGAATCATTGCAGTATGAATCCTTAGTTTATAAGAGGGTTGATGGGGTTTATTGAATTTGCTCAATCAAATAAAACCAGTCACATGGATAAAGATGGTAAGATTAGGTGTCCATGCACCATCTGTTGTAATGTCAAGTATCTAAGCTTGATCGAGACTCAGAAACATCTTTTGCGTAACGGGTTTGAAGTTGGGTACAAACGGTGGACTCGTCATGGTGAGCTGAGATTGCGCACAAATGTTGAGAATAATCCCCCCGGGAATATTCATGTAACTCCCGAACCCGAACCTATTATTCAGGACAATGAAGAACCACCTTTGAATATGGAAGATATGGTTAGGGATGCAGCCGGTCCTGAATTCAATTGGTCAGAGAACCAACAGCAAGAACCAACCCCTGCAGCCAAGAAATTTATTGATGCTATGGACTCTGCAAAAGAGAAGGTCTATCCGAGGTTGCGAGATCGGTGTGTTGGAGGCGTGGTGAGCTCCTTAACATAAAGGCGGATTGCAATATTAGCCGATGCTTATAATCGTATAATGAAAGCAATTAAGCGGCTGTTGCCGAAAGAGAATAAGATGGTTACAAACTTTTTATGAGACAAAGAAGTTGGTTGGGCGGATTGGGCTATGTTATGAAAAGATTGATGCGTGTAAGAATGGCGCATGCTATTCTACAAGGAAGATTCACGAGAAGACGAGTGTTCAATTTGCGGACAAAGTAGATATAAGCCAAATCGGAGGGGAGTTCAAAACACAAGAAAAACAAACCACATAAGCGGTTGCGTTACATGCGTTGATTCCAAGGCTGCAACGCCTCTACGCGTCTAAATCTCTGCGAGAGGCAATGCGTTGGCATAAGGAAAGTTTGCGTGAAGAGGGTGTGTTGATTCATCCCGGTGATGGGGAGGCATGGAAACACTTTGATGAGACTTATCGACTTTGCGTACGAAGCAAGAAATATACGGTTATGCATACGCTCTGATGGTTTCAATCCGTTTGGTCTGGGGCAAAATCTTACTCTTGTTGGCCGGTTATAGCCACTTTGTCTACAATCTTCCGCCACTGGTTGTGTATGAGTGATCCCTACATGTTCTTGTCGTTATTCATCCCCGGCCCAACTTGACCACAGGAGGAACATTGACGTCTATCTCCGACCTTTGATGGACGAATTGAAGCGGCTTTGGGAGGATGGGGTCGAAACGTGGGATGCTTTCAAGCGAGAGAATTTCGGCATGAAGGCTGCGTTGATGTGGACGATTAATGACTTCCCTTTGCACCATATGGGATGTTATCGGGTTGGAGCACCCACGGGAAGTTAGCTTTGTCCGTATTGTATGAGTGACACAAAGTCTTTCACGCTCACGCACTCTGGAAAACCATGTTGGTTCGATTGCCATAGACAATTTCTTCCGAGGAGGACCACCCATTCGGGACCCGGAAGAATGCGTTTAAAAAGAACAAGATTGACCATGATGAGGCCCATTCGTTTAAGTGGTGACACGGTCTATGAGAAGGTATCTACATTGCCGTCCTCGGTGGGGGAAAAAGTTTTCGAAGACCAAAATACAAGGGTTTGGGACTACCCATGCTTGGATCAAGAGGAGTATATTTTGGGAGTGCCATCTTTGGAAAACAAATCTCATTCGACATAACCTTGACGTGATGCACATTGAGAAGAATGTATTCGATAATGTTTTTAACACGTTGATGGATTTCAAGAGAACAACTAAAGACAACGAAAAAGCTCGAATGGACCTTAAGGAAATCTCGCAAGCGGCCGGCCTTAGACTTGGTATACGTCAATGGTAAACCGGTTAGGCCGATGGCTCAATACGTGCTTACAAAGGAAAAGAAGCTCCTCCTCTGAAATGGCTCAAGGATTTAAGGCTTCCCGAGATGGTTACGCGTCTAACATTGGTAAATGTGTCAATGTAGAGGAGGAAAGTGCGGGGTTTGAAGAGTCACGATTGCCACGTTTTCTTTGGATAGGCTACTTCCGATTGCTCTCGGGGTCTCTTGCACGACAATATGCGGGTGGCGTTAACGAGTTAAGTGAGTTTTTCCGAGCGTTAACATCGACCACCTTTGCGTGTTGATCACATGAAAAAGCTTGAGGAGAGCATCGTAGTGACTTTGTGCAAACTTGAGAAGATATTTCCTCCTTCATTCTTTGATTCTATGGAGCATTTACCGGTCCTTGGCATACGAAGCTAGAGTCGGTGGTCAGTTCAATACGAGATGGATGTATCCATTTGAGAGGTAATTGAATTTATTCTATTTCTAAATAATTTGAGCGTTAACAATATACCTTCTTTAACATTATTTATGTTTTAATCTACGAATGACTTTTAGGTATCTAGGCCAATTGAAAAGGAAGATGAGCAATAGGGCCATGGTCGAGGCCTCAATTTCAGAGGATGTTATTATAGATGAGATTGTTGCCTTTGTCGGAACATATTTTCCTCCTGATGTTGATACGAGATTAACTAGGGTTGGCCGCAATTATGATGGTGGTTGTCCGTCTAAGGGAAATATCTCTGTATTTTCATCCCCTGGTCGGTTCCTCGGTAAACGGGTTGGTAGGCGTACGTTAACCGCTAAAGAGTTTGCCGCGGTCGAAACGTATGTTCTTCTTAACTGGGACGAGGTTGGGGAATATATCAAGTAAGTCATTGATGTTATGTTTACGCCTCGTCGATTAAATTATGCATGTTTAATTACGTGCATATGAAATGCCATGTTTAACCCTATTGCAGAATGTTTGAAGATTTAGCTCAGGATTTATCTCAAGAACTCCTCGCAACTAGGACAGACAGAGAATTTCCAAACTGGCTAAGGAAATATGTAAATATTTTGTTTCATTCAAATTTATTCTATACACTTTTTTAATCATTCAATCTTAAAATTGTATTAAATTGGTTACATATTGTCTTATAGATAGCTGAACATCCGGGTGATGCCAAAGCTGCAAGGTTAAGACATTTAGCATCAAGTCCGTACTTGAACGTTAATTTATACAACGGTTATTTCGTGAATGGCTATGTGTTTCATACCAAAGCTTACGGGGGCTCTAAATTGACGTGGAATAGCGGTGTGAAGCTTAAAGGAAACCTTGATTATTATGGCGTCCTGAAAGAAGTAGTCGAGGTGGAGTATTTGGGTAGAAACAGTGTTGTTTTGTTCCATTAGATGATGTCACTCATATTCCTCAAAATGTTGATGAACCCGAGGAGGATATCTTACCAGTGAATTTGCCAACTCCTCCGCCTCGTTCAGGTCATCTCGCGCACATTGATATTGATGAATCAGAGGAAGAGGAAGAGGAAGAGGAACCAGAGTTTGATTCATCAAAGTCCGAAGACGAAGATGAAGAACTCAAGTTTTGTAGTAATTCAGAGTCCACTGATGATGATGGGGACGAAGATTAATAATAGTTTAAAGTTTTATATGTATTGTGAATGCTTTAGATTATTACAACTTTAAAATTTTATATGTATTGTGAATGCTTTAGATTATTATTAATAGTTTAAAGTTTTATATGTATTGTGAATGCTTTAGATTATTAGAACTTTAAAGTTTTATATGTATTGTGAATGCTTTTGATTATTAATAGTTTAAAGATTTATATGTATTGTGAATTCTTTAGATTATTAGAACTTTAATGTTTTATATGTATTGTGAATATATTGTTTCCTATTGTTAAAGTTGTATATTTTAATATTTTTACTGTAATACATATATGAGTTCTAGTAAAAAGGGTAGGAAGACACGGCCCATCTACACATCTATTCGGGGCCTTAACCGTCCCGATCCGATGCTTGATCATGATGCCGATGTCGACCCTACCCATGATAGTACTAGGTCCACCTCCACCTTTGGGGCCGATACACGCCTGCTGTCGATTACGAGGAGGATATTTGTCGAGATATCGTCACATTATGACCCGATGAAAGTAACTCTTCATTAATTTGATATAAGTTGGTTCCTTTTTGTTTTATTTATAATTCATTATTTAAGTTAAAATGTTATTGTATAAATATACTTGGCGAGTTTGTAGGTGGATATCCTACCACGGGGACTAAGATCGGCCAATATTGGCGGTCTCGGCTCATGACTGAGTTTTGGCCCAACTGGAATCATTGCCAGCGGGCGCAGAAGGAGAATGCGTGGGAGGAGTTTAAGGTAATGTGTTAATGGTTTTTATTTAAAACTTAAATGTTAGTTTGTTATTAAAATGTTATAATTAATAATGATTATACTCTTTTAGTTTTGTAATGTTATCATTATATGTTGTAGGGGAAATATTGTTGGGCGCCGGAAATCGACGTGGCGACGGCTAGATTTGTTTTCAATGTACAGGCTCATAAGCTATTTAAGGATCATATTGGTAACATATTTATCTATCCTTAATTAGTTTAATTAAGAATGATTATACTCTTTTAATTTGATAATGTCATCATTATATGTTTACGAGATATTCATATTTTTATAGGTAACACAAAGAGACAATGTTATACTAATCGGCTCAAGGATAAAAAACAGCCCTTGAGACTTTCTTGGATGACCGAGGAGGTGTTTCTTCAATTTTGCGAATAATGGGGTCGGAAAAGGCGAAGGCTATAGCCGAACAGGCTAAGGCAAATAGAGCAGGCTCCTCGGGGTCGGCGGCGAAGCATACCATGGGGACGCTCACGGTCGGCGAGCATCTCTACCGCATGGTATGTATGTTAGTTTAAATGTAGTAGTGTATGCATGCTTTTAATTAGGTTTATGTACGTATGTTAGCTGGGAGCCATGTTGATGCTATGAAATCCACGGTTTTAGTGTAAATGTAGTGTATGCATGCTTTTAAATCAGTTTAAATGTTGCATTTATACAATTTCAAAGTAATAATCTCGCTTATTTTATTTATAGGAAAGGGAGCATGGCCGAATGTCGGTTTTGTGGATATTTACGCTAGCACCCATCTTCGGAATCCTACGGCGCCGTCAACCTCCGCAATGGGTTGACGATCGCTCTGCTAATGCCTTTGTAAGTAAACTATCATTAAATGACTTGATTTTTAATATGTAAATTTATTTATGCCCCTTACATTGTGTATATGATTATAATTGTTTGTTTTATTTTGACAAAGTGCATATCAAGCCGCCGTTGTTCCCGAAGGAACGCCTCCCAGGCCAGCCCGTTCCCTTCGTGCACGATGTTTGGCGCTCGGTCACCTCGAGTGACATCGAGGAGAGGAGCCCGAGTGTTAGGGATGGGGATTACGGGCTGCAATGCCGTCGGCGTCGACCGGCCATCGGCGAATGTTGTCCGACCACGTTTCATGATCCAGGGTCGACACTCTGCGAGCTGCGTTGGATGAGGAGAGACGCGAGCGGGCGAAGCTTACGGAGGCTCATGCGAGGACTTCAAAGACAATTGGCGCTGTTGATGGCTCGTTTGGACCCGGGACCGGGGTAATTTCCGGCGCCCCAGAGTTGATTACGAACTATTTTAGACTTGTTTGTACTAGTTTTATACTTGTTTGTAAACATTTGAGATATTTGGTACCGCGCGGAGCCCCTCCCCCTATCCCCCTCTCCCCCTCCCCCTCTCCCCCTCTTCCCCTCCCGATTTGGTACGGTGATATTTAGTCTTTAGTTTGGTACGGCGATATTGATTTTTAGTTTTATAGTTTTAGTTTTATAAAGCGAATTGTTATATCGGGTACAAAATTTTGGATAATTGATATTTTAAATTATTTTTTAATTTATTTCGGTATCGGCGACGGAAATTTCCGTCATTTGAACTTAATTTATTTTAATTAATTTTTATTACAGCGACGGAAATTTCCGCTGCTATATCAATTAATTTTAATATAATTTAAATTTAATTTTGTTTTCAGCGGCGAAAATTTCTGTCGCTGTAATAAAAATTAATTAAAATAAATTAATTTCAGCGTCGAAAATATCCGACGCTGAAATTAATTTATTTTAATTAATTTTTATTACAGCGACGGATTTTCGACGCTGAAATTAATTTATTTTAATTAATTTTTATTACAGCGACGGAAATATCCGCCGCAATATCAATTAATTTTAATATAATTTTAATTTAATTTTTGTTTTCAGCGTCGGAAATTTCCGTCGCTGTAATAAATTTATTTTAATTAATTTTTATTTCAGCGACGGATATTTTCGACGGTGAAAATAATTTAATTTAATTAATTTTTTTTACAGCGGCGGAATATTCCGTCGCTGAAATGAAAATTTAATTAAATTAAATTGATTTCGCAGCGGAAATTTCCGTCGCTGATGTAAAAAAAACACCGGCGGAATTAATTCCGTCGGTAAAATCAAAATATAGCGGCGGAATTTGAGCCGTCGGAAAGCTGCGACGGGCTGGTAGCGGCGGACCACCGGCGGAATTTTTCCGTCGGTGTTTAGATATAGCGACGGAAATTTGAATTTAGCGGCGGAAATTTCCGCCGCTAAAACCTGTTTTTCTGGTAGTGCCACTCTCTAAGGGATCCTCCGATCCAACCTCCTCCATCAGCACTAGCCCAACGTTATCCTTTGACAGCAGATTATTCCTTCTCTCAGCTTCCCTCTCCCTGTTGGCTAGAGCATTAGCGGCCCCGTGAGCCTTTTTGGCTTTCTTCTTATCAGATACTCCCACAATGCGCACCATGTTGGCTTCTTGCTCAGGGGTCAGAACTGCAGCAAAATCAAGATGACAAAGGGTTAGATCGACAAGATAAGATTTCTACATACGAGTTACGAGCTAATCATATGCGAGCTAATTATTAAACATGCGAGTTAATCAACTAACGAGTTGAGAGTTACACATACAAGTCAAATTGTGTCTAAGCACAAGCCACAAGTTCTACATACGAGCAGAAGTTCTACATACGAGCAGAAGTTCTATGTACGAGCAAAATATGTACGAGCTACAAGTTCTACATAAGAGTTAACAATTGACAAGCTAAGAGTTGTGCATGCAATTCAAAATAGCTCTATGTGCGAACTGCGAGTTATACATGCTTGAGCTAGCAATTGATGAGTTAACAAATAAAGGCGAAGTAAACTCTTACCACCAACGTGCTCCCCGTTGTCCTTACAGTAGTTGGCTGTCCGTTGGCAAAACTGACATTTGTCCTCTAATCTACCCAAGGCGTGGGTAACCCAGTCAGGATATATCGTTCCTCTACCAACAGGCACCAGAGGTTGCACCTCCCCCTCACCAGCCATCATCCCGGCTTGGATATAGTTATATTTGGTAGTTACAGGACGCTCCCAACTAATGTGCCCCCTATCGGCCAACCGGCGCATAGTCTCTTATACAAGTCAAAATACCAAGGTGGCTTCCAGTAGTTCTCCTCTTCTATGGGGTCTGTTTCAGAGTTAGGCAAAGGGAATTCCCATCCTAATCTACTCTCCACTACAACCACATGGGAGTTCCATCCCACTTGCCTTCTTTGGGAAGGTTCATAAACAACTTGGGGAGTTGGTTTTAGAGAGTGCTAATCCCAGATCGGTTTTACCATACTTAATACGAAGAATTCTTTAAAAACCCTCATACATGGCTCATATCCAAGAAATCTGCAGACCATGACGAAGCACACTAAGACCCTACAAGTGTTAGCTCCCAATTGGAGAGGCAAAGCATCAGCGCATTCCAAGAACTCGTTGATGAAAGGGTCAAGTGGCAACCTCAGGCAAGCTTCGAATTGACCATAAAAGAAGGCCACTTTAGTGGCGTCCTTAGTATATGTCTTCCCGAATTGAGCCAGAAAGTCCTTCTTACTATGAATAGTCACCCTAAAGTCCTCCTTACTCACCTCACAAAAATCATATACGATGGCATATCTAGACTCCAAGTTCTTCTTCCCTCTCAGTGGCCTTTGAGGCAGATAGCCTCTCTCATTCCTCCCCGACACAGCAGAGGACTCGAAAGCGTTCACTATTTGTTGACTGGAAGAAGTTGAAGCTGTAGCTCCTCCTTGAGCTGCCATATCTGTAGAAGAAGAAGAAGAAGAAGAAGAAGGGGAGTCAGACCTATGATCGCATTCAGTCGACCTACCTAAGGGCGACCTAGACTCCCCCGGGAAACCTTTCCTATTCCTAAGGAAAGAGGGTTTGTTGGCATCCCTAACATAGAACAGAGATATGTGGTCAAGCATTTCATGGAAGTGATGAAAGGAGACAACGTTTGAGTCGTCAATTACCAATTCACCTACGTCTTCTCCTATGGGCATTCCTATTTCACTAAAATTCAGCCCCCACCTTGTCAAGATGGAGGCACATTCATTCATGGACATTTCTCTCCACACTCCGTTCATATGCTTATACACTCGATGGTTAATGGTGCAATACCCATACCATGCTCCTGGCTCGCTACTGAAGGTTCTAGCCATGGCAAAATCAAAAGTAAAACAGAAATTGAAACCCTAAAGCAAGAAAACGAGAGGGATACCTTAGTCGGTTTCAGAAGAGGAAAATTTGTTCTGCGAGAAGAAAGAAGGCCCAATTTAAATCATTTGCTTCTTTGCTATCTTCGCCCTTGATATACGGAGTTCGAGAGAGGGTAAAAGTTCGAGAGATGGAGAAGGATTTCGGTATTTATATTTTCCAAAATTGAAAAGGAAAAAGAAAAATTCAAAATTATTCTCTAATTAAATGAGGAAAACAATTCCCAAAGAGGTTTCCCAAACGTCAAATAGTAATGATTGCGGAAAACGGCGCTCCTCCGGATCGGCCAGTTCGTCACCAACGTCCGAGGATTGAGCCACATCACTTTTGGTCGACTAAACGTCGGAGACGAGTAGCGACTGCGAGACATAACAATCTTCATCAAAATTTCCTTAACTTCCTAGTCGACAAAGTCGACTCAGAAAGTTGGGGGCAGCGAGCATACCAAAAGTGTCGAGAAATTTGGGCCAAGTGAGTAAAGCCCGGTCCTCGAAGCAATTATTGCCACCAAATTCTCGGTGGGCTAGGCCCAATTATTACATGGCTCAAGGCCCATCTTATTGATCGATCAACTTAAGTTCATTGTCAGGCCTATCGAGGTCCCAGGCCTAACTTAGTCCGACCCAGCGATCCAAATCCTACTTCGGTGCGATTCATCTCTACCCGTCAGTCGGGTCGACCTAACCCCAAATGGCGACCTCGACCTACCAAGCGAGCGTCGACCTAACGGATCCAAGCACACGTGCTTCTATTCTTTCCATAACTGGTTCCCTACAATTCAGGAGCCATTCAGGGACACGTTCGCATGATATGTAACCGTTCCTTAAATCACGGAGCTCATGTAGCCCCACCAAATATACCACACTCATCAACTATAAATACATTACCACTACCACGGTTATGAGGTAACTGCAATTTTGTTATTTGAATCATCTTTGTTCAATACATCATTTTCTCTCCAATATATACTTACTCTCACTTTTGGGGTCTAAGCAGAGACACATTCGGCTAGTCGTGGAGTTCGATTTCGGAGTCAAGGAGTCAGGTGAATAGTCCTGCCACGTGGAGGAAGATTGATAAGCACATTTCCTGCGGCATCAGGGATATTTTGGTCTTTACTTTCCTATGTCATTTTAGGGTTTGATGGGAGTATTAATACTTTGTTTTAGAGATTAACTCGGTTTGATGATTGAATTTAATTAAGAAAAAGGCAGAAGCTTTTTCCAGCGAATCTTGGTTGTTCTTTCCGTTCGGCTTTAATTCTCTTGGCTTTTTGGCTATCATTTTGGTATCGGTTTCACTGGTTATCAATGGCCGAATGCGGACGTGGTGCTCGTGATGGTCGTCGTGGGCGTGGTAGAGGCCGTCGTGCGGACCCCGGGCGGATGAAATCCATCGAGATAGAGACCTACGTGATATTGAGAATGACGAATTGTGAAACCGGGTCGCGGCTCAACGGCGGCTTGCTCGTATGAGGGCTCCCAATAATGTGGGCTCTGATTTAGGCGAATCGTCGATGAAGGAGGATTTGCGAGAGGGCGCAATCCCTTCGCTCGTGGTCATGAACGTGGACACGTGTTTGGGGCCCTGATCCTTCGAAGGATATCGGCATGAAGATCGACATCCGGAGTTTGAAGGTAAGGCGCGCACGATGAGTTCATTGATTGGCTAATGCTTGTTGAACGTGTGTTTGTTTAAAACATATGGAGGATAGTCATAAGGTTAAGGTTGTTGCAATCAAATTGAAAAAGCATGCTTCAATTTGGTGGTAACATGTTAAGAAACGACGGGCGATGGGAAATCAAAGATTCAGTCTTGGGATAAGATGAAAAAGTTGATACGATGGAAATTCCTTCCTGAACACTATAGGCAGGAGGCCTTTCTTGATTATCATAATCTGAAGCAGGGTGATATGACTGTCGAAGAGTTCATCAATGAGTTTGATCGTTTGCAGATGCGGTGTGATGTTTCCGAAGAGGATGAACAAATGGTTGCTCGCTTCCTTGGGGGACTACGTGTTGACGTGTCAGAGGTGGTTCAATTGCAGTAGTATTGGAATTATGCGGATGTGTATCTCCTTGCTCTGAAGGTTGAGAAATAGTTGAAGAGAAAGAAGGTGGTGAATCGTTGGCCAAGCAGAGATTTTACTAACACTAGGGGCGTTAGTAGTTCTAGCACACCGAAAAGGGTTCCACCAACTACTCCTAAGGCACGATTCTGACCAATTCGGGTATCACATCGGCCCAATACTAGAGGAAGCGGCTGCGAGGTGCTTGAAGTGTCAAGGAATTGGTCACCTTCAAGTCGAGTGTCCCAACGAGGAACGTTGTTGCCTTACTTGAGGAAGAGTTACCAGTATATGACGAAGAAGATGAGGTGTCCGATGTCAAGTATGAGGAGGTTTTTGCAGACAAGGGTCCATCCTTGGTGGTTAGACGTGTGTTGAATGCGACGGCAGTGGATGAAGATCAGTGGTTTCGTCATAATATCTTTAATACAAAGTGCACTGCCCGAGGTAAGGTTTGCGAGGTTATTATTGATGGTGGTAGTTATGAGAATGTTATTTCTACTACTATGGTGGAAAAGCGAGTTTGATTCTTGTAGTACACCCTCGGCCATATAAGTTGTCTTGGTTGATCAAGGGCAATGAGCTCGAGGTGGATAAGAGGTGCTTCATGCGGTTTTCTATTGTGCGAAGCATTATAGAGATGAAGTGTGGTGTGATGTTGTGCCTATGGATGCATGCCATGTTTTATTGGGGAGGCCGTGGTTATTTGACGAGCGGGTTAAGCATGATGGGTTCAAGAATACGTACACCTTTTGCATGAATGATCTCGCTATTACCTTATGTCCTACGGACCCGAGACGAGGAGCGCGCTAGTGATAAACCTACAAAGTGCATTGTACACCAACTCCTTAGCCGCTCGAGTTTGATTCGGCTATAGCGATGGAGCGGGGTTCTATGTTCTTGTCATGCTTGAGGAGAACGAGTCGGAGTATGTTTACTCCCTTGGCCCAGTACGGTCGTTACTAGATACTTACGGTGATGTTACTCTGATGAGATTCCTCAGGAATTTGCCCCCATACGGGATATTCGGACATTGTATTGATCTTATTTCGGGTGCTTCGATTACGAACAAGGCTGCTTATCGGTTGAGACCCAAAGAACATGAAGAGTTGGAGAGACAAGTGAGGGAATTGCTTGACAAGGGTGTCATTCGGGGAAAGTATGAGCCCGTGTGCGGTTTCGGCTTTGATGGTGCCTAAGAATTTGAAGGAACATTGCGCATTTGTATGGATAGTCGGGCGCTCAATAAAATCACCATCAAGAATCTGATTTCCCATTCCTCGGATCGATGATTTGCTTGACCCGGTTACATGGTGCGGTGGTGTTTTCTATGATTGATTTGCGGAGCGGGTATCACCCAGTTCGTGTCGAGGCAGAGGGATGAGTGGAAGACGGCTTTCAAGACTCGGGATGGATTGTATGAGTGGATGGTGATGCGCTTGGGCTCTCTAATGCCCCTAGCACGTTCATGCGACTCATGAACCAGATTTTCAGACCTTTCATCGGTACGTTTATTGTTGTTTATTTTGATGATATCACGATTTATAGTAAATACGTGGAACAACACTTGGTACACTTGAGATAGGTTTTTGATGTTACGCGTGGCGAAAATTATATGCTAAGTAAGTGTCACTTTTGGTGACCAAGTGACTTTCTTGGGGTATATTGTTACCAAGGAGGGTATTCGAATGGATGATTCGAAGGTGGAAGCTATTACTAGGCGGCCTGCAGAGGAACGTTCATGATGTTAGGCGTTTTCATGGTTTGGCTACCTTTTATCGCCATTTCATTCGTGATTTCAGCGGTATTATTGCCCCTCTTATTGACTACATTGAGGGGAGTGTGTTTGTGTGGAATAAGGCGAGTGGAGGATGCTTTTCGGCTTTTGAAAAAGGCGGTGACACAAGCTCATTCTCATTTTGCCAAATTTTGAGGAGGTTTTGAAGTTCATTGTGATGCATCCAATGTTGGTGTTGGTGGAGTGTTGAGTCGAGGAATAAGAAGCCTGTCGCTTTCTTTAGTGAGAAGGCTGAATGATGCTAGGAGGAAGTACTCGACATACGATAAGGAATTCTATGCTATTGTTTGCGCCTTGGAACATTGTCAACATTATCTCTTGTCACGGGAATTCGTGTTGTATTACGATCATGAGGCTCTCAAATACATTCAAGGGTAGCATAAGCTTAATGCGGGACATGCCAAGTGGGTGGAGTACATTCGGATATTTACGTTTGTCATTACGCATAAGGCGGGAGTTCGAGAACCGTGTGGGCGATGCTTTGAGCCGTCGGCATTCTTTATTAGCCACATTGCGAGGTTGAGGTATGTGGGTTTGACACTTTCGTGATTTATATCGTGATGATCCGTATTTTGGAGATGTGTGGGATAAATGTACACGTGGTAGTTTTCTACGGTTTTGATTCATGATGGCTATTTGTTTAAGGGTAACAAGATTTGTGTTCCTTATTGTTCTTTGTGAGACTTAATTATCTCTAAGAGGCATGAAGGGGGACTTCTTTGGACACTTTGGCAAGGATAAAACACAAGCACTTATTGACGAACAGTTTTTGCCCAAGTTGGGGCATGATGTTGCTCGATTTATGGAGAGATGTCGTGTGTGTCATGTTGCCAAAAGCTTCATGAGACCAATGCATGCCTTTATACTCCTTTCTGCGGTTCCCTCTTGCAGGTGGGAAGACATTAGCTTAGATTTTGTGTTGGGATTGCCTCGTGCGCAGCGACATAAAGATTCTATTATGGTGGTGGTGGATCGTTTCTCTAAAATGTCCCATTTTGTCCCTTGCAGTAAAACTTTCGATGCGACACAGGTGGCAGACTTATACTTTAAGGAGATTGTAAAGTTGCATGGTATTCCCAAATCCCTTACTTCTGATAGGGATGTCAAGTTCGTTAGTCATTTTTGGCGCACGTTGTGGAGGAAAATGGGTTCACGTTTACGGTTCGGTGGCTCTTATCACCCACGGACGGATGGACGCCAGGCCCAAGAGTTACTAATCGTAGTTTGGGTAATTTATTGCGTAGTTTGGTTGGTGACCATCCGCGCATGGATTTGACACTTGCACAAGATGAGTTTGCTTCTGACAATTATTTGAACCGCAGCTACGGGTAAAAGTCCTTTTCGAGTCGTGTATGGGAGTAATCTGTCGGCCCCTTGGATCTTATCCCACTTAGGTTACTAGCCGATACAATTCTAATACGAGAGGCTCGTGCGACTCGGATTAAAGAGCTCCATGAACGAGGTTCGCAAACGTATCATGCGGCAAATAGTATGTACAAGCGGCGGGTGGACGAAGCATCGCAAGAGGGTAGTGTTCAAGGCGAGAGTGAGTTGGTATGGGTTCACTTGTGTAAGGAGAGGTTCCCGGCTAGACGTTTTGGCAAATTACAACCGAGGGCAGATGGACCATTTAGACTAGTGGAGCGGATTAACGACAATGCGTACAAGATTGACTTGCCAGGTGAATACAACGTCTCAGCAACGTTCAATGTTGCGGATTTATCAGCTTACCATGGCGACAATGATGATGATGGCAACTCGTGGTCGAGGTTTTCTAGAAGGGGAGGAAGATGCGGTTCAACGGGCAACTCAAACACCCCACGCAGGCGTGACCCCGAACATCAGGCAAATCAGACAAGTCACGGATCTGCAAGCCAGGCAGGCGCCCCACCAGTTACCAGGCGTGCGCCTCTGCTGAAGAGAATCAGGGCCAACCTTCTGGACTTGAGGCGGAAGCCCCACAACATGCCATGCGGTCGCCTCATTTGCTGCTGGGTGGCGGGAATTGGTGGCGCCTCCACGAGGCACAGGCGAGCACCTCGGTGTGTTGCTCTTGCCTTATTTACGATTTTGCTTTGTTTCCTTATTCCGTTCTTTGGTGTTTTGAACTTTATTTGGGGATATTTTGGTCTTTACTTTCCTATGTCGTTTTAGGGTTTGATGGGAGTATTAATACTTTGTTTTAGAGAGATTAAACTCAGTTTTGATGATTGAATTTAATTAAGAAAAAGGCTGAAGCTTTTTCCAGCAAATCTTGTTTTGTTCTTGATAAAGTCTGAGATTCCACCTTAAAACCAATTGGTGTTAAGGGGAGTAGCCCAGGATCCTTATATGTTAGAGACAAGTCTTGTTTATTACCGATGTGGGATAATGTTCTCTTACACGCCCCCTCATGTGTAGCCGGGATAATGGGATGCAAACTTCAGAAATCAGTACAATAAAGATTTTAAGATGTCGTCATAACAACCCCATATATAATTTCATCATCGCAAATGAAACCTTGAAGTCCCACATAGCTCCATCACAGCACACAGCGGCACACAGCTCCTATTGAAAATCATCATATGCGGGTGAATCGGAAAAAAAGAAAAGAAAAGAAAGTAAGACCATTAGTAGTTCCACTGTGCCATACTATTCTAGTGCCATGTATAGGAGTCTACTACCCTATTGAAATGTTTGTGGAATTAGAGGGATAATTGTATACTTTGATTTGAAGCATCTTGTTTGAGTGATATCATGAAGAAAGAAGACCACTTACCCAAGACGTACAATAAATGCAATATTAAGAACAAGAATCTCCAACATTTTCCAGATACAAGTGCCAAATGTCACCGGGAGTTCCCCCGAAGCACTTCGGCGGGGTTCGGCTACACATAGCTTAAGGTTATTGGAGTTTATTCCTGATGAAGTGTCTGAAGGAACTCTAGGGGACACCTGGATTTTCCTTTAATTTATATTAAGCCTCTTTTTCGCTGATATCTCGTGAAGAAAGAAAAACTCTAACTCAAGACCTAAAGAGCTTAGAAGTTTTAGTAATAGGCTCTCCATAACGACTTTGTTGTACTAATGTCAAGTGCCTGGAGTTCCCCCAAACAGCTTCGGTAGGGATCGGCTATCCCTAGCGAGAAGAGCATAACATTCCCCATTGAAATGTTTGAGGGAACTCTAGAGGACACTTGACTTTCCTTGATTTACTATACCTTGTTGTATTGATAGTCTGGAACCCTAACATTTTATAATAGAAATTTATTCATGCTTACTTTGTTAAAGACCCATGGCCTTGGTCGATAAGAAGTATTAAGATGGGAGACTATGAAGCGAAAGTGACCTCTTGTAACACGTATATTCAAGATTGAACACAGTCGGAAATGTGTGTATGATGAGAAGTCGCGAATATATCAAGATTAATTTGTGGCCATATCTCATTCAATTCTTTACACTTTGTCACTTTATTCTCTATCCTGTACTTGTGTTTCTTCAATGATAATATATGATATGGGGTTAAAAATCTTTTAATTTAAGAGGTAGATGACAAACAATGCACAACATCATTCCTGCCAGGATTGAGCTACGCAGGCAATATTGCCAACTCTATGACCAGGTTCATTTTAATAAACAAGAAGCATTAAATGGAAATTCATCAGACATACATATGTAATACGAGGTTATTATAGCCTGAAGATTAGCTTTTGATAGGTCCTGTTTACTTAGATCAAATCAAAGGTTAGGCAGTTAAGGTTTGACAGCTGAGATGAAATCTTAGGCTGTCGAGAGGATGCTTGGTTTTAAAGATTAGAGTTAAATGTGCAGCGGAATAATAAGTGTTGAAATAATGTAAAGACAAGTGAATAGTGTTTGTGTGTGAGATGTGTGTGTGAGTTGTGTGATAATACCAATTGAACACAAGGAATTTTAAGGTGGTTCAGAGTTCACTCCTCCTACGTCCACCCTCACTGTCAACCTTGACAAGTGAGATCAATCCACTTAAATCTAGTTCCCGTTAAGATTTACAAAGGATTGAATAGGCAAGTTCCTTGAACTTCCTCTTCCTAATAAGTACGGTATATTAGGAATTATGCTCTACAACGAGCAAATTACAATTCCCACTTAAAGTCGGTCTTAAAGGGTTCTTACAAATTAGTTTATACACACGAGATCGATTACTGAAGTGTCTTAATGTTGTTTGATTGTTGGTTGCGGAGTTGAGAAAGGTTGAAGGTAAGGTTGTAAGAGTTGTGTGTAAAGGGGTGAGTTCTTCGATCTTGGAGAGTTCCTTTTATAGGCTAGGAAATAGCCGTTGGAGGAGACAAGGAGACAAGGTAGTAAATGCATGTTGGAGTTGCATTTAGAGCCTTTGTTGGTTTGGAGAATAATATAGGCTGGAATGCGCAGCCAAGCATGTGATCTTTATGGAGATGAGCGGCAACATGCTGTATGGAGAGATTGGGCAAGGCACATCTTGGTCATCACGAAATTCTTCATTCTTTGCGATGTTGAAGATCATAGTTTGTTGAGGGATGAAGTCTTTCTTTGTGAGAGAACCTTAGGTGTCGAGCTAAGTTCTTGAGCAAAGCTTAGCTGGATGGTTAGATGGTTTGAACAATATGTAATACATCATACTTCATATGTAAATAGATACATTAATGTATATGATTGGTTTTGGGTTAGATCATTGCGAGGATGGTTGAATTATTGCTTTGTCCGAGTTGATATATATATATATATGTGCGAGATGGAGTTTGAGGGCATAGCTATCCAAGGTCATATGTTATCTTTCTTTGTCGAGATAACATATGATATATTTCTTTGTCAAAACCTTTTATAACTATGTGGCTTACATAGTTAGGTCTAACAATTTCCCCCTTTTTGGCAAAGTAATATATCTAATAAAGATATAACTGCAACATACTCAAGAATTGAATATACCCAATGAAGATGAGATCAATCTTCTTGATTCAATCAGCGAGCTTTTAAAACAAAACAAATTATCCAAAATAAACATTGTTTTTAAATTAGAAAATAAAGGTAGGGATTAAAGGACTTATCCAAAAAAGACATAAAATTTTCTTAAGAAAATTCATCTCTTTCTCTTCTTCTTTGCAAGGATCTCCTCTCTTTACGCAAGTAGCACTCTCTTCATCTTGTCCTCAACACCTCTGTAGTACATCTCATTGTTCCATTCCCAGCTCATCTCATCATCATAGGTGAAGGTTTGGTTTGCCTTTCTTTGAGAACTGGCTTTGGTCGGGAGGCTCTTCATCATTTCTTAGTCTCATAGGACCCCATAAGGGAGCCTTCTTTGGTTTTGAACTACGACCTCTTGTTCCTGCAAATAGGTTAGAAAAGAAGGGATTTGATTGAAGAGAGATGGGTTGTTGAGTTTGATGTAGAGGTGGATCGGTTGTGACTTGGTGAGAACGATAGAGGTTAAAGATTGATCTTTGTTTCATTGCGGGAGCATTATCTTCATCATCACTTGACACAATTACATTTGGAAGCGGCACGGAGGCTCTCTTTCCCGGGTTAACGGCTTCTTCATCGGATTCAATGGCCTTTCCTTTGGAGGACTTCCTTTCGAGACTTTGAGACGAGATGAGACTTCCAAAATGTGTCTCATTTTGGTTATCATTGACCTTGTAAATTTACTGCATATACGTGATGGTCACATGGTATGGAGGCACAAATGATGAAGGATTGAAGTTTGGAGGAAGATTGGCTTGGAGGGATCTGGTGTTTAGGGGGATGAAAGAAGGAGGAAGCTGAAGAGGTTGGAGGAAAGATAGGCTGTCGGGCTAGGCTTTGCAATGACGGCCATGATTTTGGCTTTATTAAGTAGGATCCTCCGATACATCTCTTTAGCAAGTTCTATGCAAAGGGCATAAACTAGGGATGAGGGCATGTAGATGCATTCATTGATGTTGGAAGAGAGAAGGCTGGGAGAACAAAATTTCCCGATCAATTATGGTAGCAATATCCATGAAGTTTGGTAGCAAGGGGCCACTGTGAAAGAAGGAATTTGGGAGAGCTATTACATACTTTTTCCATTCCTCATGAGGCAAACATAATGAGACCACACTGTTTCTTGCATGGATCATGATGGAATTTTTACTTAACGACGCCAAGGATTGGAGATTAGGCTAGGATTAGCAATTTCAGGGAAATGGGTAATCTCCTTCAATCTTTGGTGGGCAGTCAAGATAGAGGGGAAGGAAAAGTCAATGTCACAGTCAAAAATCCAGGGTTCACAAGAAGGGAGGATTTCAGACTCAAGAGAAGGATCATGAGTTTCTTGGGTTTGAACAGGCTCACTAGGTTTAGATTGAGAAATAGGTTCAAATTGGGATACTTGTTCAGGTTGAGATTCAGGTTCAGGTTGAGTTTCAGGTTCAGGTATGCTTGCTTTCTTAGCCAAAACTCTGGTTTTGATAAGTTTCAAGGCCTTTTGGGCTTCTTCCTTAGTTAACAGTTGTCTCAAGTAATAGAGAACTACAGGGACATGCTTGGGATCTTCTAAGGAAAGACCTTCAGAGGCTTTGAAGATGTTTTCAGTAATGGGGGAAGAATCTGAGGGGCTATCAGTTGGTGATGAATGACCGAGAGTGGCATAGGTTTGTCGAGGAATGGGAGAAGGAGAATTTGTTGTTCCCCCTTAACTGATGCTCATCCTTTTCAGAGCTAGGACTATTCCCCCTATCTTTTTCAACACTAGGCTCACTTGGACTGATGTTGGAGGGATTGAGATTTAGGATGCCTTGAGCCACAGAGTCATGAGGTGAACTAGATTGATCTTTAGATGAGGAGGGTTGAGGTGTGGTTGGCTTCAACTTTTTGGATGGGGGAGCATCTTTATCGGACTTTCTCTTCCTAGAGAATGTATTGAGAGCAAGAGAAGGGTGGAGATTACCTTAGATGGGTTCTCGGCACTTGAGGCAACCTTAGGCATCGAGAGAGGCTTCCATGTTGTCCCGAGATATTTATCCAACCTTAGGTACATTCTAGCTTCCATTAATAATTCGGCAATAGCTCTTCTCACATTTTCATCACTCTCGGTGTCACTTTGCATTCTTCCTCTTCACCGGCATACTCATCAATGGCTTTGAAGATAGGATCGATTGGGAATCTTCACTTTCGGCTTGTTCCTCGGCAACCATCTTCCCTTTGTCGGTCCTTGAGCACTTTCTTGC
The DNA here is from genome assembly GCA_022495995.1 of Adenophora triphylla var. japonica. NCBI lineage: Eukaryota > Viridiplantae > Streptophyta > Magnoliopsida > Asterales > Campanulaceae > Adenophora > Adenophora triphylla. The sequence goes on from JAFEMH010001314.1 coordinate 28,091, forward strand.
TCAACGGCTTCCACTATCTCTTCTTGAACTTCCTTTCCTTTTCTAAGCTTCTTTCCTTTTCAGTTCGCTTCATCTTAGCTAGGCTTTTTCTCCTTTTGATCTTGCTAGGAGAGGTCTCTTGAGCTCTTTCCCTTATTATGACACCCTTGTCATGCTTTCTCTTGGATCTCTTATCATTGACCATATTCACCAATGACTTCCATGTCTTCATATCTTTCTCGGATTTTTCTTTCGAGTCTCTTTGAGGCTTCATCCAAGTTCTGGAAGGCTGTCCCCCAAGCTCTAACTTTTTCTTACCCTTGAGTTTGAATGTACTCAAAATTTGAAGCTCTGGTAGGCATCGGGGATGTAGACTCGAAGCCATTCATCTTTAAGAGGAGGATTCAATCTTGGAATGATATGATGAAGAATTCCACTCATGAATGCGAAATTGTTCATTACGGGATTTTGCTTTTGAATTTCAAGGAGAAGGGGATATGGCAAGTTGGAAGTTGTGAAGCAATGCAACACTCCAGTTAATCTCCTTGGTTATCAAAGCGAGGGCTTGTTTCCATTCATTTGGACTGATTTGGTCAAGGAGGATTGCTTTCCATCAAACCCTTTGATTACAACATCCATTAGGGTTGATTTGAATAGGTCGAGTCTTTCTTCATGATTGGTTTGTCTGAACCGAGTTGATAATTGCGGCTAGGTTTATCAAAGAATCTCTTGTAGAAAGGTTCCAAGTTGTTGTCTTTTCTATTCCAGAGGTTGCGAGAGGCCTTCATTCTTGATTGGGATATTGTAAACTTTGGACACAAGCTTTGGAGTCACATTGATTTGATCCCTTCAATATTGATCCTTATTGCTCCAGTTCTTTGTCTTTCTCCCTTCATAAATATTTCTCTGCATAGCTTCTCATAAATGGGAGAGTTGAGCTTCCATCATTTTGCGAGATTATTGGATTCAAGAGTTCCTTGATTAGAGCTCCAACCTCATGCTCATAAAATTCGGGTTTGATGAAGTAACCATGGGCTTGAGGGTAAGACATGGTTGAATGAAACGGGGTTTTAGGGTTTTGAAGAACGAGTGAATCGAGAGAGAGGATTTAGGAGGAAGAAGACGGTTTGAAGGAAGAGAGGTTATTTTCGCAAGGTTAAATGGTAATTGATGTGGGGATTGGTGGAGTTGACGGCTAATACGTGGAGTTCTTGCAACGGTTAAAATTTGCATTTAAGAGAGATTGTTCATGAACAGTGTTATTTGTCTCCACTCATTACTTGTACAATAACTTCCCATAAAACATGGGAGTTATTTCCGTACACAAAGGCGAAATTTCGAGAGGAATAAACGAGAGACATTAATAGATATGTGTTAGTGGCAAGTTCCAAAACTTCCTCGATTTGGCAAGAACTAAATTCATAGGTATCGAGACTTAATGACCGGCCAAGCCTATTTTGAATAATCATTGCCACTATTTTGATGAAACTAAATTTGGCTATAAAAGGAAATGGTTCGAGATGAAGAAATTTACCAAATTCATTTCATTCATAGCAAATGGGAAGACTTGTTTCAAAGTTCGATCCTAGCAAAATGGCTAAGGCAATGCAAAGAGACTTGTTTTTCAAAGTCCAAGGGTAGATGAAACAAGAGAGGCAAGGTTTGAGAGAGAGTTTACGTCATATAGGCTCCAAGCGTCTTGGTTTGGAACATGAAGTGGATCAAATGCTCAATGATGATCCACATAAGGAAGAAGGAGTTGAGAGAGAGAGAGATAAGAAGGAAATTTTGGGAGGAGGAGAGACTAGCACTTTTGGAAGGAGAGAAAAATAGGTTGAGGGAGATAGCTAAGAACAAGGGTAAAGCTAAGATGGTTGAGGAGGGGCATAATGATCGACGGCTAAGGTTAAGGCTGTCCAAGAAAGGAGAGGGAAGGAGAATCAAGTAAGCAAGTTAAGGATGGTGTAGAGAGGGTTTATACCTTGGGTGAGCTAGTGAAGCTTGATAGTAATGAAAGGATTAAGGTTGACACACAAATTGGTCAACGATTTCATATTTGTCAAGGAATACCATCTGTCACCGGGATTCCCTAACTCTTAGCCAAACAGTTCTTGAGGAAGCTGGAGATAACTTTGCGGAGTGCAAAGTTCTCCTTCCAAGGTTTATATGAAGTTGTTTTCTCAATTTCTCAAGTGTTTGAGTCAGTACATTACGAATGGTGATGAAGATGAAGGTCCTCGATCTGATCAAGCTATCATTGCACGAGGCAAGTACAAATTCTTCGGTACCTTCGGCTTTCTCTCACCACTCGGTGAGTATCCTCCTTATAATGCGGTTGAAGAATGGTGGCCAAGGAGGGTGTGTCCTTCTTTGCGGTTCTCGGCCACGGCCATTGATCCTTTTATGGAGAGGCACCTGTATGGCTAGAGAGATATGGAGACATTAAAGAGAATGCATATCAAGCTCCGGACATTATCTATAGTGATAAAGGATATGGGGATGATTACTTCCAAGATCGGTATGGGATAAACGGGTGACGGTCCTTAGGCATCAAAGCTTTTCGAAGAAAGGGCTTCTTTGTGATGAGAAGGAGGGTAGTGAAGCTTTTGGTAATATGGATTTATGTTTGTTTTTATGATCTTTGTGTTTGAAGTTTGATTGTAAGGTAGGAATGAATTTTGGTTTTGATGTTTAAGAGGCTTTTGGTTTGGTGGAAGGGGTTAGGCATCGAGATACCATGTTGTTGACAGCGGCCATAAGATAGGGTTTTATCTTTAATGAATAAGAGTCTTTATTTTGGTAAGTTGATCATGCCTAGCATTGCTCTCAACATCTCAAATCTTTTCTCATCCATAGCCTTTGTTAGAATATCAGAGACATTATCCTCAGTACAAACTTTAGCAAGGTTGATATTCCCTTTTTCAACATGATCTCTGATGAAGTGATGTCGACCTCAATATGCTTTGTTTTTGAGTGTTGGACGGGATTTTCTGTCATGGCAATTGTACTTGAGTTGTCACAAAGATGGGAATGTTAGACAATTCAATTCCAAAGTCTTGTAGTTGACTTTTGAGGTAAAGTATTTGTGAACAACACAAGCCGGCGGCAATATACTCGGCTTATTTGTTGAGGTGGCTGCGAGGTTTGCTTTTTGCTTGACCATGAAATAATTCTAGATCCAATAAATTGGCATCCACCACTTGTGGATTTTCTATCTAGATTACATCCGGCATAGTCGAGTCGGTGAATCCAATTAGAGAAAATGGGGATTCGGTAGGATACCACAAACCATAATCGGGGTTCCTTTGAGATATCTCAAAATTCTCTTGGCAATGAGAGAGATGAGATTCCTTGGGGTTTGCTTGAAATCTAGCACGAGAGACGGACACGAACATAATGTCGGAGTCTTGAAGCTGTCACATAAAGAAGAGATCCAATGTAACTTCGTAAAGTGTTGGATTTACACTTTGACCATACGGATCGGCATGAAGTTTGGTTGTGGTTGACAAGGGAGTTTTGGCGAGAGGAAGCGGTTGCATGTCAAACTTCTTGATCATATCCCTTGTGTATTTAGCTTGGTTAATGAATATTCCTTCCTTCATTTGCTTGACTTGAAGCCCTAAGAAGAAAGTGAGCTCACCAATCATGCTCATTTCAAAGCGATTCTTCATAATATCCCCAAATTCAGTGCACAAGTCCTCATTTGATGAGTCAAAGATGATGTCATCAACATAGACTTGTATGAGCAACTGATCATCTCCATATTTCTTGATAAACAAAGTGTTATCAATATGGCCCTTGGTAAATCCTTTGCCAAGGAGATATTTAGATAGGGTATCATACCAAGCTCTTGGTGCTTGCTTAAGCCCATATAATGCTTTGTCCAATTTGTATACATGATCAGGAAATTTGGGATGCTCAAATCCAGGAGGTTGAGATACAAACACCTTTTCATTTAGGACTCCATTCAGAAATGCACTCTTGACATCCATCTGAAACACTTTCATCTTCTTGAATGAAGCATAGGCAAGAAATAACCTTATAGCTTCAAGTCTTGCAATCGGTGCAAAAGTCTCATCATAGTCAATACCTTCTTCTTGTCTGTATCCTTGAGCAACCAGTCTAGCTTTGTTTCTTACTACAACTCCTTCTTCATTCATCTTATTCCTAAAAACCCATCTTGTTCCAATGACAGTTTGGTTCTTTGGCTTAGGAACAAGCTTCCAAACTTTATTTCTTTCAAATTGCTCCAATTCTTCCTCCATTGCTTCTATCCAATCTGGGTCTTGAAGGGCTTCATTTATCTTTTTGGGTTCAATTTGAGAGATGAAGGCACTCATTAGAGAGTCAAGAACAGGCATGTCAGATGGAATGTCCATTTTGTGTATAGGTAGGTCAATATAGATGCTTTTGTTTGGAGGAATGATGTGGGTAATGGTTTCAGGTTGAGGAATTGAATGAGAGGAGTTGTTATCAGGTTGGATAGAATCTTTTTCAAGGGAATTTTGATGACTGGATGAAGGTAGGTTATGAGGTGCACCTTGGCTGTCAGATTCACCTTTGCTGTTGAGAAGGGATTCTTGGCTGTCAAACAAAGTAGGTTGTTTATTAGTGTCTTTGGGCACTATATAGGGAAGGGAAGGTGAATCTTCTTCAGGAATGAGACATGAGGGATCATGCACATGAGACACTTCAGGTAGGTTATCTGAATTTCCCACAGCTTCATCAAAATCACATAGCTCAGTGTGACTTTGGTCATTATTTTCATCAAAGTCTACATGAATTGATTCCTCTACAACAAGTCTTCTTTTGTTGTAAACCCTATAGGCTTTGCTAGTGTTGGAGTATCCAAGGAAAATTCCTTCATCACTTTTTGAATCAAATTTGTCAAGATTGTTTTTCCATTGTTGTGTATGAAGCATCTACTTCCAAAGCCATGGAAGTATGAAATGGTTGGTGTTCTTCCATTCCAAAGTTCATAGGGAGTCTTGGAGTGAAACTTGTTGATAAGAGTCTTGTTCTGAACATAGACAGCAGTGGTGACTGCTTCACCCCAAAAATACTTGGGAAGGTTGTGCTCTGACAGCATAGACCTTCTTTGCCTTCACAAATTGTTCTATTCTTTCTTTCGGCAACCCCATTTCTTTGAGGAGTTCTAGGAGCAGAGAAATTGTGCTCAATCCCTTTTTGATCACAGTATTCTTCAACACCAGTATTCTCAAATTCCTTACCATGATCAGATCTGATTTTGATGATGGATAAACCCTTTTGGTTTTGAATTTTATTGAACAGTTTGACAAGTTGTTCTAATGTATCTCTTTTAGATTCAAGAAGGATGATCCAAGTAAATCTGGTGTAGTCATCAACTACAACAAGAGAGTATCTCTTTCCACCAAGAGATCTAGTTCTGATGGGTCCAAAAAGGTCCATGTGGAGAAGTTGAAGTGGTTTTGAGGTATCTAATCTGGTTTTGGCAGTGAAGGAGGTTTTCTTTTGTTTTCCACATTGACAAGCTTTGCACAACTTGTCCTTTTTGAAGGGTATTTTGGGTAGGCCTTTTACTAGGTTTGAGTTGGATAGTTTTGAGATACTTTTCAGGTTTAAGTGAGCCAATCTTTTGTGCCATAGCCAAGACATGTCAGATTATTTGAAGGAGAGTAGGCAATGGGCATCTAAGGAATCCACAATTTCTAGGTTTAGACAGTAGAGGTTGCCTTTTCTTATTCCAGTGAGGATTGATTTGTTGTTGACATCCTTGACAGTGCAGTGGTTTTTGGAACAAACAACATGATATCCCTTATCAAAAATCTGACTAAGGCTAATCAAATTGTGCTTGAGACCCTCTACATAAGATACATTAGTGAAAATAATATCTTTAGTAACAAGGTTTCCTGATCCTTTGACTTTGGCTTGAGAATTGTCACCAAAAGTTACATTTGGATCATTTTTAGGGACATATTGTTGTAGCCACTCCTTGTTGTAAGTCATGTGCCTGCTGCATCTACTATCCAAGTACCATATTCCTTTCCTAGGTTCCTACAAAATAGAAAAATATATTTATGGTACCCTTTATTCTTTTGGGTCCAAAGGATTAGAATTTCTTTGGTACCTAGCTTTGTTCATTGCTCTCTTTCCAAATCTTGGTTTAGGGCATTATAATATCCCATGATTTGCGGCATATAGGGAGTAGGAGCAATAGGTTGGGATTGATTAAGAAATTGGTTGGGAGAAAAGAATTGGTTTTGGTTATGAAGCGAGAATGGCTTGGGGAATTATGAGATGATCTAGGAGAGGTATTGTGTTGGGCATGGTTTCTTCCATTTGAGAATGGCCAGTTAGGTCTTTGAGGTTTGGCATATGAGTGATGATCATAGAATCTTTGCTGTCTTGGAGACCTCTGCTGTCCACCATATCTTAGTTGTCTAGGAGACCTCTGTTGTCCACCATGTCTTGGTTGTCTAGGAGACCTCTGCTGTCCTTCATGTCTTGGTTGGTTCTCCTTCATTTTCTCCTTGATTCCTTTCTTTTGCCATATGTATTTACCTTTGCTTGCTTGTTTTCCTTTTCCTTCTATTTGTTTTAAGATGGCTATATGAGTTTTATCGGTGTGAGTGGGGCTATGGAGTTGATACATCGGTGTGGTGGAGCTAGCTTCATCCATTTTCCCTTTTTCTTGAGATCTTCCTTGGTTTGGATAGGATAAACATTTTCTTAGGCTTTGACATAGTTCATGCTTTCAAGAACCATCTTGTCAATGGCCCTTTCATCAGTAAGAGGGGTATATGTGTACATAGTAGGATTGTTAGCTCCAATTCTGATTTGTCACACAGGTGTCTTTGGTTGTAGCTAAAGTGGGTCAAGGCTTCTCCGGAAGCTTTGTTCCGGGTTTCAAACTTCTTTACGAAGGATTCATTTTCCTTTTCAAGATTGATGTTGGTTTCAGTTTAGAATTCACGGTGTCGGCTCTTCATTGGCTTTTTCAAGCATAAGGTTTTGAACTTTCGAGTCCTTGGTTGGCTCTTTCAAGGCTTTCAATGGTTTTACTTTGGGATAGATTATCGGTGAGCAATGAAGCAAAGCCGGTTTGGTGTCTTTTTATTTGAATTAAAAGAGTACTAATTAATTGCTTAAATTCTTCATTATTTAAAGTGTTAAATTGAGGTACTGTTTTTAGTTCTTCAAAGAATGACTAAGGCTTCAAGATCTTCTTCATTGTAAGTCTTCATCATCTCCAAACCCATCAAGCATATCATTGCTTCTTCTCCTTCACTTTCGTAGTCACTTTGTAGTCACATTCCTCATCACTAAACTTAGATGAGTCGACAATCAATACTTGCTCTTTGTTCTTTTCATTCTTCTTCTTTGTGCGGTTGTAGCGGTTACACCTTGAGCTGTGAATAATCTCCTTGGAGTATGAGAACTTCTTAGGTGTCGATTTTCCCTAGGTTTCCTTGGTTCGGGGCAATCGAGATGAGTAATGTCCAAGCTTCTTATAGTTGAAGCATTCAACTTTCTTTTTAGGGTTTTCTTGATCGAGGTGGATGGGCTATAGCTTCTCTCAAAGGACTTCTTATGTGCTCTCAAGGTATTTCGACTGGCCATGGATATGAGACTAGGTAGATCTCCTTGAGACGGGTTGTTTGAGGAAGGTTTACTTTTTGGAGGGAAAGAAGAACCATGGAATCAATGTCTTGTTGGGTGATTGGTTTTGAGTGGTTTCTTGGGCGGTTAAGGCAAGGGTTTGTGAAATGGAAGGAAGCTGGTTGGAGTTTTATCATTCCTTCTAGTTCATAAGCTTCAAGCTTACCAAAGTATTGTTCAACGATCATGGTGCTCCATTACGAGCCTTCTCTTATTGGTAGAGCTACCTTCTCATATTCTTGAGGAAGGTTGGAGTATATTTTGAGACACGAGATCTTGGTTCTCAAAGGTTTTACCATGATCGGCAATGGATCTTACCAAGTCTTCAAACCTTGGTTTTGCGGCACTTACTTTCTCACCGAGGTAGAACTTGAAGTTGTCAAGTTGTCTAAGAAGGTTGTATAGGTTTTGTGTTCTAACTTATTTGGTGTGTTTTTGGAACTTGGTATGGATGAGTTCCCAAGCAGCCTTTGCAGCTGGTTCCTTGGCAATTTCTTGAGCAAGTGAGTCATTAACACTCTTTTGGAGTATGTTCTTGACTTTAAGGTTGGCACTGACTAGCTGTCTTTCCGAATACGTCAGCAGTGAGATTTTACTTTGCTAGGTCCACCATTTGTATCAACAGATACAGGGTATGTGACTTCATTTTCAAGGGCATACCAATTCCAGATACTATTGGCATCAAGGTATGTTTTAATTTTTGATGCATATATTTCAAATGATCCACAATCATCAATATGGGGAATGTCTTTCTCATTATTTCTCCTTGGTTGAGGCATGGTGGGTTGGTAGTTGATCCTTCACAAGTTGTTAGACTTTTGTGTGTGAAGACAAGCTCTGATACCAATTGAAAGGTCCTGTTTACTTAGATCAAATCAAAGGTTAGGCAGTTAAGGTTTGACAGCTGAGGTGAAATCTTAGGCATCGAGGTTAACTGGTTTTAAAGATTAGAGTTAAATGTGCAGCGGAATAATAAGTGTTGAAATAATGTAAAGACAAGTGAATTGTGTTTGTGTGTGAGATGTGTGTGATAATACCAATTGAACACAAGGAATTTTAAGGTGGTTCAGAGTTCACTCCTCCTACGTCCACCCTCACTGTCAACCTTGACAAGTGAGATCAATCCACTTTAATCTAGTTCTCGTTAAGATTTACAAAGGAATGAATAGGCAAGTTCCTTGAACTTCCTCTTCCTAATAAGTACAGTCTATTAGGGATTATGCTCTACACTGAGCAAATTACAATTCCCACTTAAAGTCAGTCTTAAGGGGATCTTACAAATCAGTTTATACACCTGAGATCAGTTACAAGTGTCTTAATATTGTTTGATTGTTGGTTGCAGGTTGAGAAAGGTTGAAGGTAAGGTTGTAATAGTTGTGTGTAAAAGGGTTGTGGTCTTCAGTCTTGGAGAGTTCCTTTTATAGGCTAGGAAATAGCCGTTGGAGGAGACAAGGAGACAAGGTAGTAAATGCATGTTGGAGTTGCATTTAGGGCCTTTGTTGACTGGAGAATAATATAGCTGGAATTTGCAACTAAGCATGTGATCTTTATGGAGATGTGCTGGCAACATCTGTATGGAGAGATTGGGCAAGGCACATCTTGGTCATCACAGGAATTCTTCATTGTTGCTGATGTTTGAAGATCATAGCTGTTGAGGGATGAAGTATTTGCTGTGAGAGAACCTTAGCTGTCAGAGCAAATCAGGGGTTCCTTTGAGATATCTCAAAATTCTCTTGACAGCAGAGAGATGAGATTCCTTGGGATTTGCTTGAAATCTAGCACAGAGACAGACACTGAACATAATGTCAGGTCTTGAAGCTGTCACATAAAGAAGAGATCCAATGTAACTTCTGTAAAGTGTTGGATTTACACTTTGACCATCTGGATTAGCATGAAGTTTGGTTGTGGTTGACAAGGGAGTTTTGGCAGGGGAAGCAGTTTGCATGTCAAACTTCTTGATCATATCCCTTGTGTATTTAGCTTGGTTAATGAATATTCCTTCCTTCATTTGCTTGACTTGAAGGCCTAAGAAGAAAGTGAGCTCACCAATCATGCTCATTTCAAACTGATTCTTCATAATATCCCCAAATTCAGTGCACAAGTCCTCATTTGATGAGTCAAAGATGATGTCATCAATATAGACTTGTATGAGCAACTGATCATCTCCATATTTCTTGATAAACAAAGTGTTATCAATATGGCCTTTGGTAAATCCTTTGCCAAGGAGATATTTAGATAGGGTATCATACCAAGCTCTTGGTGCTTGCTTAAGCCCATATAATGCTTTGTCCAATTTGTATACATGATCAGGAAATTTGGGATGCTCAAATCCAGGAGGTTGAGAAACAAACACCTTTTCATTTAGGACTCCATTCAGAAATGCACTCTTGACATCCATCTGAAACACTTTCATCTTCTTGAATGAAGCATAGGCAAGAAATAACCTTATAGCTTCAAGTCTTGCAACTGGTGCAAAAGTCTCATCATAGTCAATACCTTCTTCTTGTGTGTATCCTTGAGCAACCAGTCTAGCTTTGTTTCTTACTACAACTCCTTCTTCATTCATCTTATTCCTAAAAACCCATCTTGTTCCAATGACAGTTTGGTTCTTTGGTTTAGGAACAAGCTTCCAAACTTTATTTCTTTCAAATTGCTCCAATTCTTCCTCCAATGCTTCTATCCAGTCTGGGTCTTGAAGGGCTTCATTTAGCTTTTTGGGTTCAATTTGAGAGATGAAGGCACTCATTAGAGAGTCAAGAACAGGCATGTCAGATGGAATGTCCATTTTGTGTATAGGTAGGTCAATATAAATGCTTTTGTTTGAAGGAATGATGTGGGTAATGGTTTCAGGTTGAGGAATTGAATGAGAGGAGTTGTTATCAGGTTGGATAGAATCTTTTTCAAGGGAATTTTGATGACTGGATGAAGGTAGGTTAAGAGGTGCACCTTGGCTGTCAGATTCACCTTTGCTGTTGAGAAGGGATTCTTGGCTATCAAACAAAGTAGGTTGTTTATTAGTATCTTTGGGCACTATATAGGGAAGGGAAGGTGAATCTTCTTCAGGAATGAGACATGAGGGATCATGCTTAGGAGACACTTCAGGTAGGTTATCAGAATTTCCCACAGCTTCATCAAAATCACATAGCTCAGTGTGACTTTGGTCATTATTTTCATCAAAGTCTACATGAATTGCTTCCTCTACAACAAGTCTTCTTTTGTTGTAAACCCTATAGGCTTTGCTAGTGTTGGAGTATCCAAGGAAAATTCCTTCATCACTTTTTGAATCAAATTTGTCAAGATTGTTTTTCCCATTGTTATGTATGAAGCATCTACTTCCAAAGCCATGGAAGTATGAAATGGTTGGTGTTCTTCCATTCCAAAGTTCATAGGGAGTCTTGGAGTGAAACTTGTTGATAAGAGTCTTGTTCTGAACATAGACAGCAGTGGTGACTGCTTCACCCCAAAAATACTTAGGAAGGTTGTGCTCTGACAGCATAGACCTTGCTGCTTCACAAATTGTTCTATTCTTTCTTTCAGCAACCCCATTTAGCTGAGGAGTTCTAGGAGCAGAGAAATTGTGCTCAATCCCTTTTTGATCACAGTATTCTTCAACACCAGTAATCTCAAATTCCTTACCATGATCAGATCTGATTTTGATGATGGATAAACCCTTTTGGTTTTGAATTTTATTGAACAGTTTGACAAGTTGTTCTAATGTATCTCTTTTAGATTCAAGAAGGATGATCCAAGTAAATCTGGTGTAGTCATCAACTACAACAAGAGAGTATCTCTTTCCACCAAGAGATCTAGTTCTGATGGGTCCAAAAAGGTCCATGTGGAGAAGTTGAAGTGGTTTTGAGGTATCTATTCTGGTTTTGGCAGTGAAGGAGGTTTTCTTTTGTTTTCCACATTGACAATCTTTGCACAACTTGTCCTTTTTGAAGGGTATTTTGGGTAGGCCTTTTACTAGGTTTGAGTTGGATAGTTTTGAGATACTTTTCAGGTTTAAGTGAGCCAATCTTTTGTGCCATAGCCAAGACATGTCAGATTCACTGAAGGAGAGTAGGCAATGGGCATCTAAGGAATCCACAATTTCTAGGTTTAGACAGTAGAGGTTGCCTTTTCTTATTCCAGTGAGGATTGATTTGTTGTTGACATCCTTGACAGTGCAGTGGTTTTTGGAACAAACAACATGATATCCCTTATCAAAAATTTGACTAAGGCTAATCAAATTGTGCTTGAGACCCTCTACATAAGATACATTAGTGAAAATAATATCTTTAGTAACAAGGTTTCCTGATCCTTTGACTTTGGCTTGAGAATTGTCACCAAAAGTTACATTTGGATCATTTTTAGGGACATATTGTTGTAGCCACTCCTTGTTGTAAGTCATGTGCCTGCTGCATCCACTATCCAAGTACCATATTCCTTTCCTAGGTTCCTACAAAATAGAAAAATATATTTATGGTACCCTTTATTCTTTTGGGTCCAAAGGATTAGAATTTCTTTGGTACCCTAGCTTTGTTCATTGCTCTCTTTCCAAAGTACTGGTTTAGGGCATTATAATATCCCATGATTTGCAGCATATAGGGAGTAGGAGCAATAGGTTGGGATTGATTAAGAAATTGGTTGGGAGAAAAGAATTGGTTTTGGTTATGAAACTGAGAATGGCTTGGGGAATTATGAGATGATCTAGGAGAGGTATTGTGTTGGGCATGGTTTCTTCCATTTGAGAATGGCCAGTTAGGTCTTTGAGGTTTGGCATATGAGTGATGATCATAGAATCTTTGCTGTCTTGGAGACCTCTGCTGTCCACCATATCTTAGTTGTCTAGGAGACCTCTGCTGTCCACTATGTCTTGGTTGTCTAGGAGACCTCTGCTGTCCTTCATGTCTTGGTTGGTTCTCCTTCACTTGCTCCTTGATTCCTTTCTTTTGCCATATGTATTTACCTTTGCTTGCTTGTTTTCCTTTTCCTTTTGACTGTTTTAAGATGACTATATGAGTTTTATCAGTGTGAGTGGGGCTATCTGGAGTTGATACATCAGTGAGGCTGAAGCTAGCTTCATCCATTATTCCCTTTTTCTTGAGATCTTCCTTGGTTTGGATAGGATAAACATTTTCTTGGGCTTTGACATAGTTCATGCTTTCAAGAACCATCTTGTCAATGGCCCTTTCATCAGTAAGAGGGGTATATGTGTACATAGTAGGATTGTTAGCTCCAATTCTGATTTGTCACACAGGTGTCTTTGGTTGTAGCTAAAGTGGGTCGGGGCTTCTCCGGAGAGTTCCCGGGTTTCAAACTTCTTTACGAAGGATTCATTTTCCTTTTCAAGATTGATGTTGGTTTCGAAGTTTAGAATTCACAGTGTCGGCTCTTCATTGGCTTTTTCAAGCATAAGGTTTTGAACTTTCGAGTCCTTGGTTGGCTCTTTCAAGGCTTTCAATGGTTTTACTTTGGGATAGATTATCGGTGAGCAATGAAGCAAAGCCGGTTTGGTGTCTTTTTATTTGAATTAAAAGAGTACTAATTAATTGCTTAAATTCTTCATTATTTAAAGTGTTAAATTGAGGTACTGTTTTAGTTCTTCGGCAACGGCTAAGGCTTCAAGATCTTCTTCATTGTACGAGTCTTCATCATCTCCGGCCCATCGAAGCATATCATCGCTTCTTCTCCTTCACTTTCGAGTCACTTTGTAGTCACATTCCTCATCACTAAACTTAGATGAGTCGGCAATCAATACTTGCTCTTTGTTCTTTTCATTCTTCTTCTTTGTGCGGTTGAAGCAGTTACACCTTGATACGTGAATAATCTCCTTGGAGTATGAGAACTTCTTAGGCATGCGATTTTCCCTAGGTTTCCTTGGTTCGGGACAATCGGATGAGTAATTTCCAAGCTTCTTATAGTTGAAGCATTCAACTTTCTTTTAGGGTTTTCTTGATCGAGAGGTGGATGGGCTGTAGCTTCTCTCGAAAGGACTTCTTATGTGCTCTCAAGGTATTTCGACGGCCATGGATATGAGACTAGGTAGATCTCCTTGAGACGGGTTGTTTGAGGGAAGGTTTACTTTTGGAGGGAAAGAAGAACCATGGAATCAATGTCTTGTTGGGTGATTGGTTTTTGAGTGGTTTCTTGGGCGATTAAGGCAAGGGTTTGTGAAATGGAAGGAGCTGGTTGGAGTTTTATCATTCCTTCTAGTTCATAAGCTTCAAGCTTACCAAAGTATTGTTCAACGAGTCATGGTGCTCCATTCTGAGCCTTCTCTTATTGGTAGAGCTACCTTCTCATATTCTTGAGGAAGGTTGGAGTATATTTTGAGACACGAGATCTTGGTTCTCAAAGGTTTTACCATGATCGGCAATGGATCTTACCAAGTCTTCAAACCTTGGTTTTGCGGCACTTACTTTCTCACCAGGGTAGAACTTGAAGTTGTCAAGTTGTCTAAGAAGGTTGTATAGGTTTTGTGTTCTAACACTGGTGTGTTTTTGGAACTTGGTATGGATGAGTTCCCAAGCATCCTTTGCAGTTGGTTCCTTGGCAATTTCTTGAGCAAGTGAGTCATTAACACTCTTTTGGAGTATGTTCTTGACTTTAAGGTTGGCCTGACTAGTTTGTCTTTACGAATCTGTCCGCAGTGGAGATTTTACTTTGCTAGGTCCACCATTTGTATCAACAGATACAGGGTATGTGACTTCATTTTCAAGGGCATACCAATTCCAGATACTATTGGCATCAAGGTATGTTTTAATTTTTGATGCATATATTTCAAATGATCCACAATCATCAATATGGGGAATGTCTTTCTCATTATTTCTCCTTGGTTGAGGCATGGTGGGTTGGTAGTTGATCCTTCACAAGTTGTTAGACTTTTGTGTGTGAAGACAAGCTCTGATACCAATTGAAAGGTCCTGTTTACTTAGATCAAATCAAAGGTTAGGCAGTTAAGGTTTGACAGCTGAGGTGAAATCTTAGCTGTCAGAGGTTAACTGGTTTTAAAGATTAGAGTTAAATGTGCAGCGGAATAATAAGTGTTGAAATAATGTAAAGACAAGTGAATAGTGTTTGTGTGTGAGATGTGTGTGATAATACCAATTGAACACAAGGAATTTTAAGGTGGTTCAGAGTTCACTCCTCCTACGTCCACCCTCACTGTCAACCTTGACAAGTGAGATCAATCCACTTTAATCTAGTTCCCGTTAAGATTTACAAAGGAATGAATAGGCAAGTTCCTTGAACTTCCTCTTCCTAATAAGTACAGTCTATTAGGGATTATGCTCTACACTGAGCAAATTACAATACCCACTTAAAGTCAGTCTTAAGGGGATCTTACAAATCAGTTTATACACCTAAGATCAGTTACAAGTGTCTTAATGTTGTTTGATTGTTGGTTGCAGGTTGAGAAAGGTTGAAGGTAAGGTTGTAATAGTTGTGTGTAAAAGGGTTGAGGTCTTCAGTCTTGGAGAGTTCCTTTTATAGGCTAGGAAATAGCCGTTGGAGGAGACAAGGAGACAAGGTAGTAAATGCATGTTGGAGTTGCAATTAGATCCTTTGTTGACTGGAGAATAATATAGCTGGAATCTGCAACCAAGCATGTGATCTTTATGGAGATGAGCTGGCAACATCTATATGGAGAGATTGGGTAAGGCACATCTTGGTCATCACAGGAATTCTTCATTGCTGCTGATGTTGAAGATCATAGCTGTTGAGGGATGAAGTCTTTGCTGTGAGAGAACCTTAGGCATCGAGCTAAGTTCTTGAGCTTGAGCTGGATGGATAGATGGTTTGAACAATATGTAATACATCATACTTCATATGTAAATAGATACATTAATGTATATGATTGATTTTGGGTTAGGTCATTGCAGGATGGTTGAATTATTGATGTCCAGTTGATATATATATGTATGTGGAGATGGAGTTGAGGGCATAGCTGTCCAAGGTCATATGTTATCTTTGCTGTCAGATAACATATGATATATTTCTTTGTCAAAACCTTTTATAACTATGTGGCTTACATAGTTAGGTCCTAACACATTGATTTCATACCAATGTGTTGTATTACTTCCTTACATATTTAGAGTATACAGTATATGGTAACATCTTTATTACTCCTGTATGAGTTCTCATTTTGGAGAGTTTAATAATTAAATTTAGTAACATAGTTAATACTCATGTGATATACTCTCATGACCTTAAAAGAGTGTCTATTTTCATTTCTTAGGAATAGTTTGTAATAAACTTCATTTTATGTTATCTTGAATTATACATTGAATATGATTTTGTCATTACTATATATCCATATTAAATTGCAATTATACTTCAAATATGATAGTCATTAATGAAAATTTTCTAATTTCCTTGAAAGTTAAAATTCATAAAGGGACAACATTTTTTCAACATGTTTACTCATTAAGGGATAGATTGAATGATTGTTTTTGAAAGGCCCAGGGTATTTAAGAAATGGATTAATTAGGAAGAAAACCCTTGGGGTTAGCTATCTAGATTAAGTTTGTTAGTAGAGTGAGTTTATGCAGCAAAAGTAAATTAAGGTAATAAAAGAAATAAATGAAAAGACAAAGTGTATGTGTGTGTATGTGTCTAGACAAAATTGAGACACGCATTTTAAAGTGGTTCAAAGTTAATCTTTCTCCTACGTTCAAAGGGAAAACAAACTAAATCGAGTCATAAAATGGTTCAAAACTGTGGAACCTCAAGGTGTCTTGATTTGATCCACGCTGACCTAATGGGTCCTATAGAGGTGGAAAGCATGTCTCGAAAAAAATATTGTTTTGTGTGTGTGGACAATTTTTCTAGAAATACATGGGTAATTTTTTTAAGGGAAAAGTCCAACATCATTAATAAATTCAAAATTTGGTAAAAAAGGGTCAAAAACTTATATGGTTTATATCCCATTAGAGTCAGATCAGATCATGGTACTGAATTTGAAAATGCCACTTTTTCAGCTTTTTGCAATTCAAAGGGGATTACTCACGAGTTCTAAGCCTCCAAAACCCCTCAACAAAATAGGGTAGCGGAAAGGAAAAATCACACATTACAAGAGATAGCTAAAGTAATGTTATGCTCTAAAAATCAATCCAAATTTTTTTTGGGTAGAAGCTGTAAATACATCATGTAAAATGGGGAATCGTCTCTTTCTAAGAATTGGAAGTACCAGACTCCCTATGAGATCCTACTCAGAAAGAAACCCACGGTCAAATACTTTCATATTTTTGGGGTGTATTTGCTACATCCTGAATGACCGTGAGTATCTCATCCGTATTCCGTTTCATGGATCAAGAAGGATAATGAGGTAAAGATTAATAAAAAGTGTCTTGTTTCATTTTCAATGGGAAAAAATTATCATGATGAAGTTTGGTGTGATGTGGCTCCCATGGATATAGGCCACATTTGGTTGGGTCGACCGTGGCAGTTTGATAGAAATGTCGTTCATGATGGTAGAAAGAATACATATTCTTTTGTGATGGGAAAAACTGAAATTGTTCTTTTGCCATCAAAAGTTGTTAAAAGTATCAAATCATCCGCAAAGGATGAAAATGCGTTGCTTACTTTGCCGCAACTTGAGAAGGAAGCGAGACAAGGAGGTGTGCTTTATGTTTTGGTGGCCAAAGAAGCAGGAAATCTGGTGGATTACTTGGCCGGAGAAAGGAAGAAGGTGGAATTCGATGTTGAAGCTATGAAGGTTGTTTGGGCTGGATCTCCTCATGCCTTCGAAGTCGACGATCACATCTCCAAGCTCGTCGCTAATGATCCTGCCTTTCGAAAGGAGTACAGGCCCATGCTTGCCAGGAAAGAGCTGTTCAAG
The DNA here is from genome assembly GCA_022495995.1 of Adenophora triphylla var. japonica. Lineage (NCBI taxonomy): Eukaryota > Viridiplantae > Streptophyta > Magnoliopsida > Asterales > Campanulaceae > Adenophora > Adenophora triphylla. The sequence continues at coordinate 45,534 of JAFEMH010001314.1, forward strand.
AATACTCTTAGACAAAAAGCTCAAGATATAGGGGCGTTACTTTATGGAACTATGGTATTTGTTAGGCATGTTGGGATTGGAGTCCTAAACTACGAGGAAGAGGAGGAGCCTAAATCGGAGGAGTTGGTGAGATCAAGGAGGAAAATTTCGGAGGTGCTTCTGTCAAGGAGATCGGCCACGCTTAGGTGGAGGGCGACCGCGCTGGAGGTACGTTCGAGGGTGCAAAGTCTCTGTCGATAAGGGCGGTCACACTGGGTGTGCTGCGCGACCGCGCTCGTGCCGAGGAGGGTGTTTTCTGCAGTTGATTTTGTTTCCTATTTTGATAAGAACTCTTCTTAAATTAGATTTAGGGCTTCCTAGTATTACTATATAAACATAGATACAACCTAGAAAACATTGTAGTTGTAGTAGCAACATATTAGAAGGTGTCTAATACATATTGGCTTGGCAATTGCCCCCGGACGTAGTTCATGTGTTGAATGAACCGGGTAAACAACTCTTGTGTTCTTGTGTGTGTGTTTCTTCCATTATTGTGCTTGTGGGTGTGTTGATTTCTTGTCTAGATTGCAACGGGGTATCACCAAATTCACAACAAGGCAGACAATCGTCATTAACGCTTCCTCTGCTTTATCATAGGTTGTTTGTATTGCAAAAAGATATAGGGCCGTTCGGAGACAATTTTGTGCAAAGGATGGTGGACCTGAGACTCAGGTGATTGATTATAAAACTCAGTAACGTAGGTTGTTCCCCTTGCTTGCTTCTGCATATGCCTTCAGATTTGTTGGTGAGTGGTTAAAATGGCTGTACACTGATGTGACCCAGAGGCTACAGGTTAGTGATTTCTCAACTTTGCCAGAAGCTCATGCATGCACAGCAGGGTTGAAGTCCTTGACAACTTCTGTCACTACTGATGGAATTGAGGAATGCCGCAAATTATGTGGTGGTCATGGGTACCTATGTACCGGTGGGCTTTCGAAGTTGCTTGCAGTTTATCTTCCCGCCTGTACTTATGAAGGAGATAATGTTGTGCTGATGCTTCAGGTTGCAAGGATTCTTGCAATGACTATTTCTCAGGTGTGGTCTGGGCAGCAACCCGTGGGGACAACAGGTTATTTAGGACACATCCAAAAATTGTTGCAATGTCATTGCAAAATCCAAAAAACTGAAGAATGGCTAAATCCTGCTGTAGTAGTGGAAGCATTTAAAGTTAGGGCTGCTGGAATGGTTATTGCCAGTCCTCTGAAATTGAGCAAGTATTCAAATCCTGATGAAGGCTTTACCGAGCTATCATCAGATTTGGTTGAGGCATCATTTGCTCATTACCAATTGAGGGAAGAGAGATTCCCAACAGGTGCATACAACAAACTGAAGGAGAAAATGATTGGTCCATGTCGAGTATTGAAGAAAGTAAACGACAATGCCTACAAAATTGAGCTCCCCGAACATGTACGTACCCATGCCACATTCAATGTGCACGACTTGAGCCCGTATTATGGAGAGAATGATCTGAACTCTGAGACGAGTTCTTTCCCACCCACAGAGGATGATGCAGTGCAGAATTCCAGCTTTGGCACCATTCATTGCTCAGAGTATAACTTTTTCTAGAAAATTCCATTTGATGTAATTCTTGCGGCATTGGAAAGCCAGCTCATTTTTATTTCCATCCATACTTAAACTTATTAAGATTATAAGTATGTGAAGAGTTATGGCTGCTGAAAGTGACGTCATGAAGCATGGAAGGATGTTGAATAGTTTCTGATGAAGACTCTTGATTTTCCGTAGGTGATCATGTATTCCAAAGGCATGTGGCCTATAAATAAGCTGTTATTTATGTTGAGAGGGCAGATTATATTTGATTTGAACATTTGATAATAAAAAATGAGACTATAGTTCTCTTTCTTTCTTATTCCCAACTAAGAAGTCGATTTCCAGCATTGTTTCTTTCTTTTCCTTCAGTTGACTTTGTCCTGGTAATCAGCCCCTCATCATAATGCCTCACACCTGAAAACTCCTATGGGATCATCCCAAAAGCTTTGTAAAGATAAAGAGGGTGAAAGTATTGATCACACCCTCTATAGGAGTATGATAGGGAGCTTGATGTATCTTACGGCTAGCAGACCTAACATAATGTTCAGAGTTTTCATTTGTGCTAGGTATCAATCTGACCCCAAAGTATCCCACTTAAAGGCTATAAAATGCATTATAAGATATGTTGGGGGTACCACTCATTTGGGGTTAAGATATACGAGAGATACCAACACAAACTTGGTAGGTTTTAGTGATTCCGACTGGGATAGGAATACAGATGATAGAAAGAGCACCACTGGTGGGTGTTTTATTTAGGGAATAATCTTGTGTCATGGTTTAGTAAGAAACAAAGCTGTGTTTCTTTATCTACTGATGAATCAGAAGTAGATAGTTGTTGTACCCAGTTGCTATGGATGAACAAAATGATAAAGAATTATGGATTGAAAAGTGAAACCTGTTTTGGTCAAATTTCGACAAGCGATTGTAAATAACCAAATATTTCAAGGAAAGAATTGGGTGCAATGGAATATAGATTTGTGTATGTGATAATCAAAGAACAAAGGAATTTTAACGAGGAAAGCCCTTGAACAAATTGTTCGCCGGCATAAAACCTCGGGAGGTTTTGGAAGACCTACCTTGACCAAAGTTTTACTATGATCAGTGGGTTACAAGCTCGGAAGTATGGAGAGAGATTACAAGAGTATGAGTGTGTGTAAGTACATGTGTCTTTTCCTAATTTCCATACCCCTATTTATAATAAAGGTAAAATAAAAAGATAATAACCAAAAATCCCTAAAAACTAGGCATAATGGAGTTACTGAGGAGAAAATTATGGGCATGACTGCTGATGGTGGAAAAATCATGGTTGAATTGGTCTTCTATGAGTGCACAAGTATCTCCTAGAAAATAGGAATCGTAAAACTGCTCCCAAGTTGTTCCAGCTTCAGGATGTTGATGAAGACGTTGAGCCAAGATGTCGGTCCAAGTTGTGGACCAAGTTGTGGAGGTCAAGTTGTAGAGGTCAAGTTGTGGAGGTCAAGTTACTGAGGCGTCTTGACATGTTGACCTGCTTAAGATGCCAACCATATACATATAGTGAAAAATCCGTCCCCAAGAATTGCCCCCAAAATTTCTTGAATCGGAGAAAACTTGGAGATTCAAGGAATTTTAAAACTGCTACTCTCCCCATCGACATTAAGGAAGCGGTTGATTACGCCAAAGAGTTGTCGAATGCCTTGAATGATGCTTCTAAGTCCTTGACAGAAACCAAGATAAAGCTTTAAGAAACATTAGTTAAGGTGTTTGAAATTTGGAATGTTAGATGAAGGTTGGTCCTCAAAATTTTTATATTTGATTTGGCATGTCTTTGAGAGACACTTTGTTTGTTCTTTAGATAACATGTAAATGTTATAAGCCGAAGGTAACATGAAAATGTTACAACCAATAGTTCACAACTTGAATAAGTGTGAAAACGTGCGCCCAGGCGAAGGTGTCGGAACCTTAATTCGTTTGGTAACATGTTAATGTTACAACCAATAGTTCACAACTTGAATAAGTGTGAAAACGTGCGCCCAGGCGAAGGTGTCGAAACCTTAATTCGTTTGAAGAAATAGAACAAGTATCAGCCGTCCTGGCGTGTCAACATGTTCTATCCCTCTCCAGCTAAAGTTTCAACATGTATCAGCCGTACTGGCGTGTCAACATGTTGAAATTCTTCTTCAGGTCCAAACATGTATCAGCCGTCCTGGCGTGTCAACATGTTTGACCTGCTCCAGCTTAGGTCTCAACATGTATCAGCCGTACTGGCGTGTCAACATGTTGAGCCTTTCTTCCCCAGGTTCAAACATGTATCAGCCGTACTGGCGTGTCAACATGTTTGACCTGCTCCAGCTTAGGTCTCAACATGTATCAGCCGTACTGGCGTGTCAACATGTTGAGCCTGCTCCAGCTTAGGTCTCAACATGTATCAGCCGTACTGGCGTGTCAACATGTTGAGCCTGCTCCAGCTTAGGTCTCAACATGTATCAGCCGTACTGGCGTGTCAACATGTTGAGCCTGCTCCAGCTTAGGTCTCAACATGTATCAGCCGTACTGGCGTGTCAACATGTTGAGCCTAAGCTGTTTGTTCAAGTTGTATACCTTGCAAAACAAATTCATGTTAGGATTCTCCGATGCTTAAGTCAGTAAGAGTTTTTAGCATAACATAAGAATTGACAAACACAAATAAATGACTCGACAAAATTTAAATCATACCTGTTTTTGGAGTTTGCTTTTATGAAAAAATGACAACTTACGTGAAATACAACTTGAGGTACTGTTTTGCTAATATTTTGACATGTTGAAGATAGGTGGTCATCTTTTCTCATTTTGTCAGCCTCATTGTGGTTATTTTAGGACTATGAGCTTATCTTCTTCCAGTCTGATGAATTTAACAGCTCTCGTCCTGACATCTTCAAGTCTCTTGCATGGAGTCATGACCAATTCGTCATAATAAGGTGATCCCTTCTTCAAGCCCAATCTGAATGCCTCGGTGGCTGTGGACATGTTCAAGTTGGGGATAGTCACTGCCTCTTTGTTGAACCTGTTCAAATAGTCTTTCAAGCTTTCGTCAGGTTGTTGCACCACCCTGTAGAGGTCATTAGTTAGTTTCTCAAAAGCTCTATTACATGAAAATTGATTCACAAACATATTGACTAATTGAGAATAAGATGATATAGAGTTTAGGGATAGGCCGGTTAGCCATTTCAAAGCTGGTCCAGACAAGGTGGAACCAAAGCCCCTACAAAGACAGGCTTCTTTGAAGATTGAAGGAATGCTGATAATGTCCATTAATTCTTGGTATAGCAACACATGCTCCACTTGATCTGTGCTCCCGTCGTACTTCTTCATGTGGGGCACTGCAAATCTCTTCGGGATCTCCATGTTGGCTATCGCTGGAACAAAGCGAGACTCATTATAACAAGCTGGAGAAGCTTGATGATAAGGCAAGGTAACTCCAGGCACATTCCTAATCATCTCTTTGATCTGCTGCAACTCCCTAGCAACTTGACTTTCTGCAAAAGTGTTAGCATAAAATTGAGAAGAAGAGCGATCAAATGCATTATAAAAACTTCGTGTTTGTCCTGAAGACGGAGTGGCATAAGTATAGCAAGATGTTGGCACAAGTTGGCCGAATGGGAAGGTGTGACCACGTTGGGCAACTTGACCAGCTATCACAGTTGTACTATCAGTCTGTACTGCACTCGCCATGGGGATGTCTCCAAGATTGCCCCCAGTACCTGCACCAAAAAGAGTTCTAGGAAATAAAGGTGATAATGGAGTTACAACTTGAGGCTCAACTTGATTCCCTTTTCGCAGACTATCAATTGCATTGAAAATCATAGTATTGGTATCCTGCTGAGCATCCATTCGCTTATTCAGTTCATTCAACATTGTTGCCATACTAGTCACGAAACCAAAATTGATTTCAGACGCGGTCATCTCTCGAGGTGCATCATCTTTGCCCCCTGCCGCCTTGCCCCCAGAGCCGCGGAGGTTGCGAGGTTACCCGACCGGAAGTTGGATTGACCATTTTGATGTTCTAAACAAATCTAAAAAACCAAAGTTCCCACAGACGGCGCCAAATTGTTTTGGTCAAATTTCGACAAGCGATTGTAAATAACCAAATATTTCAAGGAAAGAATTGGGTGCAATGGAATATAGATTTGTGTATGTGATAATCAAAGAACAAAGGAATTTTAACGAGGAAAGCCCTTGAACAAATTGTTCGCCGGCATAAAACCTCGGGAGGTTTTGGAAGACCTACCTTGACCAAAGTTTTACTATGATCAGTGGGTTACAAGCTCGAAAGTATGGAGAGAGATTACAAGAGTGTGAGTGTGTGTAAGTACATGTGTCTTTTCCTAATTTCCATACCCCTATTTATAATAAAGGTAAAATAAAAAGATAATAACCAAAAATCCCTAAAAACTAGGCATAATGGAGTTACTGAGGAGAAAATTCTGGGCATGACTGCTGATGGTGGAAAAATCATGGTTGAATTGGTCTTCTATGAGTGCACAATTATCTCCTAGAAAATAGGAACCGTAAAATTGCTCCCAAGTTGTTCCAGCTTCAGGATGTTGATGAAGACGTTGAGCCAAGATGTCGGTCCAAGTTGTGGACCAAGTTGTGGAGGTCATGTTTTAGAGGTCAAGTTGTGGAGGTCAAGTTACTGAGGCATCTTGACATGTTGACCTGCTTAAGATGCCAACCATATACATATAGTGAAAAATCCGTCCCCAACAAAACCCTAACTGTATTTTGTGATAACATGAGTGCTAAAGATATTGCAAAAAATCATGTACAATATTCACGTGCAAAACACAAAGATATTAGGCACCACTTTATAAGAGATCTTGTTGAACAAATAATTATTACTCTTGATCATGTTGGAACATATCAACTTGCTAATATATTTACCAAGGCTTTGGATTTTGAGAGATTTTCTTTCCTAAAGAACTCTCTCGGATTGTGTGATAATAGATGACCGTACAACTGTGCAAACAACTGTTTGCGTCTCTGTATAATTGTATATTACAGAAAACACTGAAAAAAGGAGTATATTCCTGCATTCATTCATTTCAAGATTGTCGGTTGTGATCACTTGATTGTTTTACTATATTGATACTACTTGACTCTTGAATGTGAGACCCCTCCTAACATGGTGATAAAAATCTCTTGTTAAAATATTCTTTTGATATCTATCATGGAGTGGGTGTCTATCCTAAGGTCACTTAGAAAAACAAGCTGCCTCCATTTATTTTGAAGCTTTCACTCAAGTGCTCAATGCCAATGCCTTATTGTTCCATCACTTGGGATAAAAATTTGGGCAAGCACTATGATGCATGAGTGAATAGCTCCTTCTCAATGACTGATTCAATGCCTAATATGGAGATATTATAGAGGCTACATGATTGAGGGTAATCTCATCGAATACTTGTTGGTCAAGCTATGTCATCATGTAATATAATAATACTATGTTGCAATTTATTGAGATTAAAATCTTCATTGTGTGCATTGTTTTTCATAATAGGCATGTGGTGCAAAAATAGGTCATTCGAAATCCTTGGCAAATATATTTAATCAATGCAAGTTCCTATTCGGATAAGGAAAGTAAATCAGATCACAAAATATGGTAAGTGTTTCAAATCTTTAATCCCTAATCCATTATGATAATGTAATTTCAAAAGGGTACACTTGAACCATCACACGGATCCCCTCTCCTTCTCCTTCTCCTATTCCGAGTTCCAAGGTATGTGATCATTACCCCTCATCAATGTTGTGCCTTAAGTAGTTCAAACAATTTTAATCACACATCTCCTCACAACTCCCCTCACAACTTTCTCTCTCCTTCTGCTGCTTTCTCATTCTACTAACAAATTACAGACATTCATCAATGGCATCTCCATCTTCTGCCGCTGCTCCGACAACCACCCGTTGCAATGCCATTATTGCTGACTAATTAAACGAGCCACAATCCATACGCAATATAGACGTGAGCTCCCTTGGCCAACAATCCATGACTATTGATGTGGAGAATCAAGTTGTTCTCAGCGTTGTACAAGCCGCCAGTCTTCCTCCAGTGCCGGGGTCACGGCGATCTCATCAGTTAATCGACTCAGGCAAGTCGGTTATTTTTCAAAGGTCTAGAACAGCTGCTGGGCTGAAGAAAATGTCTAGGGTTTCAACCCCCAAGGCAAAACCTATCGGTGCTAGACGAAAATTTGTCTTGCATGATTCCTCTGAGGAAGAAGAAGAAACTCCTGTTCATGCGTTGTCGCCTATTGAAGGGTTTAACGAGGATGATCAATGACTCGTGACATTGATCAAAAATATCACTCCAACGAAAAAGGCAATTCCAGCTAGGGTTCAGACTACACCTCTGGCAAGGGTTCAGGGGGAGATCAGCCTAAAAAGACAAACAAGAAGTTCATCAAGGATTAATGCTGCCCCTGTTATGACTGGGGAGGGGTCGTCATCACAATTCCATGACTCAAGCGACACTACTGCCTCACTAGGCTCGGAGGATACAATTAGCGAATCTGAAACTTGCAGCCACAAGAGGCCCAGAAAAGAAGAAAAATTTGTGCAACCTACTGCTCTGCTGTTGTGCGCACAACTGCTCAAGCAAGTGGGAGCTTTGTCTCCAAACCCTCCAGGTCACGTAAGTCCATTGTTCGTATTCCTTCTTCTCCTTACAACCTGAACAAATCCCACAATTCCCTCTTCTCTACATTTGTGGCTGAAAGACGTTTTTCCAAAAATGTTTATAGGATGTTTATTGTCAAAAAGATGAGAAATTTTGATGTGTTTGAAAAACTGGGCTTTGCAAATTTTTTCACTGATTGGGGTTTAGATTTTTCTTTGGATTTCCCTATCCCTTGTTCCAGATCACTTGTTCTGGAATTCTTTGCCAATTTGAGCCGTGATGTAGGTGTTGATAGCTCCCCAAACTTTGGGAAGGTGTTTGTTAAAGATCAAGTGAAAGATTTTAGTCCCTCTAGGATTAACGACTTCCTTGGAACCCCTGATTTTCCTCTTGATTTGTTATCCTTTGTTTATGATGAAACGGTTAGGACTGTATCTGGGGGAAGTGTTCCAAAATGGGTTGATGGGTTTAGGACAACCATATTGTCCCAATCTTTTGTGTTTTTACACCACATTATGAGGTCCAACTGGCTGCCCACCTCCAACTCCTCCTTGATAACCAAAGACCAAATCTTATTCTGTTCAGGGTTGGGGAAAATAAATTCAATCTAGGAAAGGCAATTTTTGACACTGTCTTGAGCTTTCCTGCGAGCTCCAATACCTCATATGCCTACCCCCACCACAATTTAATCTACTCCATGCTTAAGGACCAAGGAGTAGAGTATATTCATGGTGACACACTAGCCATCATCGCCGAATAGTTTAAGGTCCCCAAAACCATGAATGATCAATCCCAGATTGATGACCTTGCAAAATTAGGTGTGTTTCCCACTCCTTCAACTTTTGTGCAGCAAACTGCTCAACCAGCTGTGCACAGGTGTGCACAACACTGTGCACATATCAGCTGCATCCTCAGACAAAATCGCCATCAATGCTCAAATTGCTCTATTCCAAGCCCAGATCACCTCCCATAATGCTGAGATTGACGCCAAGAAGGTTCTGATAGCTGGGTTGGAGAAGAGTATTGCTGAATTAGAAGGGGTACTTTCTGGTTCCTCTCAAAATGGGGGAGAAGTATCTAATGCTGGGGGAGCTAAAGCTGCTACAAGGGATGATGACCAAGACTAGCAGTTTGACATTATAGAAGATGTTGACGACGAAGCCAATTTAGCAGCCAACACGGCGTTTGAGAAAGATAATCTGGGTGAAGACATTTACCGTGATATTTGAAAGCTTTTGCTTTGGTTTGTAATGAACTTTGAATTCAATTACTCAGTAGTTAAATGTTTGGTAATGTTTTATTTTTTCCTTAACAAATTGTTTTGCAGGTTTTTTATCATAACCACAAAGATAGGGGGAAATTGAAAGAGTATGAAGATACTATTTGTTCCTTCCTTAAATCATTGAGATTCTGATATTTAAAGTAATGTATATTTATTACATAAATAGATTAGTAAATAAAATGTAAATATAATTTAAGTTGAATAAAGACTAACGTTTTATACTTAGATAGGTTTTTTATTTTAGGTAAAAGACTCAAGGAGGAATGGACTATTGGAGATAAGGAATGGAATATCCGGCGTACAAGGAAGTGATTGAATCCTTGTCAACGAAGGTGTCTTGATTGGCTATATAAAGAGTCTTCCGCCTCCATTATTTATGACCGATTAAAAGAGAAAATACGGAGCATAATAGAGAGAATAACTTAAGAGTTTTTCTTTGTATCTTGGAGATCAATTTATGTGTCTACAAGGTTGTTTTTCGTGTTTAGTAGTTCTAGGCTTAGAACTTTCTTTGTTCTTTCGTAGACTATTTGCTTTTCATTTTAAGTGTTTACTCTGCAACCTATTGTCAAATAAGGTTATATATTTTAGGAAAAGGTTTCCAGCAAGAAGTTCTTGCTGAAGATTTAATTATTCCCCATCATTTTTATTCTGTTACACTGTTAGTTATTATTTCTATAAAAAGTTGTTTAAACTGTTATGCAGACACTTGTGTGCACAACTGTACACATAAGTCATCTCATAATTGGTGATAGTCCTAGCTACAATTCTTTCAGATGACGATGATGATGAATAAGGAGAAGAAGAAGGAGAATAAGGAGAAGGAGAAGAAGGAGAGGGAGAAGGAGAAGAAGGAGAAGATGAAGACGGAGGAGAAGAAGAAGAAGAAGAAGGAGCAGAAGAAGGAGAAGAAGAAAAAGAAGAAGAAGAAGGAGAAGGAGAAGGAGAAGAAGATGAAGAGGAGAAGAAGAAGAAGAAGGAGAAGAAGAAGGAGGAGAAGGAGAAGGAGAAGGAGAAGAAGAAAACAAAATGTAAAAGAGAAGCATCATAAATCATAATTTGTTTTTCGCTCATTTGTTATGTCAAATCTTCTAAGAATATGATACTTATCATTATTACATTTTCTAGTAGTGAGGACACATTCTTTTCTTTATTATTTAAATTGAGTTTTTTTTTTTTTTTTATTAATGATTGAGTTTGTCTAGAGTGACACTTGAAAGTGAATTTGGTGGGAAAAGAAATAGATATTGGAAGAAAACAAATGGCAAAACCCATATTTTAATCACTAAAGAAACCATGTTTTTGCAATATCCTAATTGAAGTTTATTTTTTTGCAATATCCTCATTCAAGTACATGATTTTTGTAATTTCCTCACTCTGTAAACGTAGACGTCAAATTTTTTAATGGCAGTAGGGCACGTGCTATCAAGTGAATAACAACATATGTAAATTTAACTTTTCGAAATTGAAAATCTATCTGGTGTTTTTGTTATGAATTTGAAGAAATGGAAATGAAACTGTGTGGTTTTTTTGATACATTGTGGTTGTGTTTGATCTGTAAAGTTAAATTTACAACGAATGTTAGTCACGTGATACCATGTGCCCCTCTGCCGTTAAAAAAATTGACATCTCCGTTTATGAAGTGAGGACATTGCAAAAATCGTGTAATTGAATGAGGACATTGCAAAAACACGATTTTTTTATTGACCAAAACATGGGTTTCGCCAAAACAAACTGTAAAAGAGAAGCATCATAATACATATATATGAGACCATCTTTCATTCTAACCACAACACCTACATTATTTCCTTCTTCAAGATTCATTAAAAGGCAGTACCCATGACACCTCTTCTTTTCATTGACTGATTAGAAAGGTTTAGTAAAGTATCAAGAGCGTCATCATTAAACTTCTCCACCTTTAGACAAGAATTTTCAGGTGAGTTGATTTCAACTTCCCCGGTATCACACGAAGAAGATACTTCATCCCTTTTTCTCTTCATTGAGCCAAGTTCTAATTGTTTATCAACATCGTCCTGATGAAAAGTTTAGAAAAATACTGAGAACTCAAAAAGGACACCGTAAAATATACATTTATATAAATTCTTAGGTATGTGTGCATACATAATTAAAACATATACTCACGTTCGTATGTACATTTTTTCGAAGAGCTTTGCACAGTATGAATGTTTTAACTTCAACAAGAGAACGAAATATCTTTGATATGCTGCGATGGCGATAGACCTGTTCAAAATTAACAGCGTTGGTCATATTCAGAATTGGTGCGTTACTATAGCAAGAGATGGTTAGATAACTAAAGAACTTATATAAGTACTGCCTGGGATAATATCTCTAAGATTATAAAAGTTTAGTTTATTTCAAAATTGGTGTGTTACTACCACCGAAGATTTGTCATTTAACTAACACAATCACACAAAAATTCATTTCTTGGAACTGTAATTAGCTCGATCAAATATTTACCTTGTCTATTCTTCCATTAGTTACGCGCTCTCTCGTTTCTATTACCCAGCCCTCCAATAGCATATTAACCTGTAGCTCGCCAACAGATTCTACAGCCTGTAGAAGAAAACAAGTGTTCATAAAATAAGAAAGATATATGTCAACTTTAAATCTGATGTGGGGAAAACAATTATGAAACCTTCTTGATTTCCTCTACTCATGTATAGAAATATTAGGGTAAGAAGATTACACGATTGAGTTCGTTAGGGTCAAATACTTCTGATCCACTAAAATTCTTGATGTCAGTGTCTAATATGACAGAGTTTCGGAGTCTTGTTCGTGTTTGTGTTTGTGTTGGTGTTGGTGCCAAATGTAGAATAATTGCTCTTGAGGCACCTGTAATTCAAAGATGTTATCTAAGTGTTAACAACCAGATAATTTTAAAGTTTTTTTCCAATGGCAGAAATATTGAAATATATACATTTACTAACATTCTAATTTATAAACAAAAAATAAAATAATTGGAAAGACATAAAAAAGTGTACATATTTACAAACCTCAACACCTTCATCCGGTAATACACATGATAATGGGAGGGCATCGACGACTTCATCTTTTGCAAAGCTCTCTATCGTTTCGATTGTTGGTATCATCTGCAGTACAACCACATCATGTAATATATATTTGAAAGATTATCAAGCATCATATTCCCTTATCACACAGTAGGTGGGAGCATTTGCGGCACTGGTGTAATGTTGTTGTTGTATACTCCCTCCATCCTGAAAAATTTATCCCGCTTTGACTTTATTGGTCATTCAAAATTTGACCATAATTTTATAAGAACCTAATTATACTAATTCAATTCTAAAAATTGTTATTAATAGCATTTCTAATAGTGAATAAATAATAATTTTTAGAATCGCATAAAAATAGCTAGCTTTTCATAAGGTTGTGGTCAAAGTTTCATTGAGTTGACTATCTAAGTCAAAGTGAAGCAACCTTTTTGAGGCGGATGGAGCATATATTTCCAATATTTTTGATGGCTACCAATACTTTTTTTTTCAACGACAACCTAAAATAACTCAATTACATATATTAAAAAATCGTTCATATAATCATAACCCCATTTGTAGAAATGGCAATGTAGGGATATATTGACAAAGCGAAAGAACAACCATAAGTTTACATACCTTATTGTTAGGAAATTTAACAGAAAATGTAACGGTTTCTTAAAAGATAACAGAAAAACTAACGAAGAGAATAACAAACTGAAAATAAGTCGAGGCTTGTGTTTGACACAATCTCCGTAAGAAGTATTGCCCCGCACTGGTGCTGACGTTACTCTGACAATGTCCTCGTAAGATGCAATGACTTTACAATCGTTAGTAGAAGCACTTCAAACTAACGACTTCGGCGAACAAAACTAACTGTTTGGAACTTCTAGACTTGAAAAGAATATTTATGCTTCAATATGCTTTCTCTCTCTAATTGCTAATGTAATGCTTAATCACTGAATGATGGAATGAATGATTGACAAACTGCAGGGGACTATTTATAGATAATGAAGAGTTGGGGTGCCTTTTGGGAATCGACACTATTGGTACCTGGTGTATTTCAGCCGTTGGATCTGATCTTGATGGAAGGTGGAGATCTGCTGGACCTGTCAGCACCTATTCGAACTGGTTCCTTTGAACCATTCCAACCCTTCCATCCTTGACCTGGTTCATCGACACAACTTGAACCCTTTGGCATAGACCAGATCCAAGACCCACGGTCCGACCCAGTCCTGCACCGGCCCAGCCTAATCCGAACGGACCTAGGCCCAAACCGCACCCATGCATTGCACTTCCCTAGCCCAATCCGAGCCAAAGCTGAACTGAACCACTACACCTGAGCCACGAACCTTGATCGATTTTGCTAAAAATCAAAGGCTCCAATAGCTCCTAGCGACGATTCAAAGTGCAAAGTGCGCCCTAAACCGCCCATTCCACCCTTCGCGCGCTTCGCGGGTGTGGTCCAAATTGAGCTAGTATAAAACTGGCACAATTGGGGTGCACCTTGCATGGTTGGCCCAATGGTCCACCTAGGTTGGCCCAAGGAGGAACAACTTGATGCCTCCTCCTTGTTTGCATCCACTTATAAACTTGCTTTACCTTCTATCTCTAAGCAATGTGGGATAACTCTTTATATCCCATAAACTCTTCATTTTCCCATTTCAAGTTACAATCTTTAGCTATTAATTTCTCATTCACCCGGAAATGGTTTTGAGTAAATAAATGCATTTTCTTAATCTACAACAAATGTAGATTATAATTTTGTAACTTATTTCATTTAACAATAAATGAAACCCATTTGAAAATTGGGTCAAAACTTGGTCAAACCTCGTTTCTAAAACCCATTTCCAACAATCGCCCACATGAATGACAATTAATGCATGTATGCAGATTCGTCCAGAAGTTCTGGCGAACTACTATTGCATCGAGATAGTTAGCTTATGGCCGTGAACCTTCCCTAGTAAAATACCATCGGATATACTAACCAGTTGGTAGCGAGACGCTTTGAACCAGTGACTGTATAGTGTATACCAAGACAACAGTACTCACACAATAATAGCTCTAACAATTTTTATTCTCACGTTGTGTCCATTTCGGCCCTAGAACCGTATCTCATTCAAAAGTGTTCATTTAGAAGCGACCTTATTACTTCTCACTTATATAGGTGATTCACACTATAAAGAGTATCCTGCTATACTCCACCCGTAGGTATAGGAATCATTAAAAATTTTCTCAACTTATCCTCACCACTGCTGCAGGTGCATACACTTGGATGTTCTGGGAATGAGTATGAAACAGGTTCCAAGTGTTTCTATTGAACTCATAACTTAGTTTTCTCATCCAAGGGCCTGGGATCTCCATTTCTCAAGGTTGAGTGTCCACTATGAATTCTTTTGTTGTGGGTTTTAAACCCATTCCCCTTAACGGTTTATACAGTTGATCTCTATTTATACCTTTCATAAACGGATCCGCTATGTTATCATTTGACTTTACATAGTCAATTGTGATAACACCATTTTTGATCAATTGTCTAATGGTATTATATCTACGATGAATATGTCTAGACTTACCATTATACATAATGTTCTGTGCCCTTCCTATTGCTGATTGACTATCACAATGTATCATAACAGCAGGCACAGGCTTACTCCAACAAGGAATATCCTCCAAAAAGTTCTTAAGCCATTCTGCTTCTTCTCCAGCTTTATCTAAAGCTATAAACTCAGATTCCGTCGTGGATCTAGCTATACACGTTTGTTTGGAGGATTTCCATGACACCGCTCCTCCACCAATCGTGAATACATATCCACTTGTGGATTTAGAGTCTTTTGTGTCTGATATCCAATTAGCATCACAGTATCCTTCTAATACTGCTGGATATCTCTTATAAAGTATCCCATGATTCATTTTATACTTTAAATATCTCAATACTCTTAAAAGAGCCTTCCAGTGATCCACACTGGGATTACTAGTGAACCTACTTAGTTTTCTCACTGAATATGCGATGTCTGGACATGTACAATTCGTTAAGTACATCAGACTTCCAATTATTTTTGCATATTCCAACTGAGAAACTGGTTCCCCTTTGTTCCTTGCTAAGTGTAGAGTCAACTGTTCTTCAGCAATGTCTCTGTATATGGGGTCTGAGTGGGTTTCTTCACTGTCAGCCAACTGTTCTTCAGAAATGTTCTTCCCTTTGTCTACCATTTGTACAGCCACATCTTGTACAGTCTTTTCTTCAGATACCTTCTTTCCTTTGCCAGTTTTCTTCTTTGCAGCTCTGGCAATCCTCTTTCCAGATTTGCTAGCTGTGGTTTCTTGGGCCTTTTCCTTGATAACAACCCTTTTGTCATGCTTTCTTTTTTATCTTTTATCATTCATCATGTGTACTAATGATTTCCACAGCTTCATTTCCTTTTCTTTCTTCTCTCTCAACCTTTTTGTTGTTTCTTCTAGGTCTCCAGTAGCTTCATCTCCAAGGTCCACACTTTTCTTTCTTTTAAGTCTAAATGTGCTTGAGCTGAAGCTTCTTGTTTGCACCAAATTTGTGGTCTCAAGCCATTGATGGTTAAGAGGATTGTTCAGTTTAGGAATCAAGTGGTGAAGGATACCACTCATGAACCTGAAGTTGTTCATTCTAGGGGTTTGCTTTTTGAATTTCCAAGGTGAAGTGGATGTCGCCAGTTGATAGTTATTTAAAAGGGCTACACACCAGTTTGTGTCCTTAGCTATCAGACTGAGGGCTTGCTTCCATTCATTTGGGCTTATTTGATCAAAAGATGATTGGTTTCCATCAAAGCCCTTGATGATAACATCCATCAGGGTTGATTTGAAGAGGTTAAGAGATCCCTTTTTAATTGGCTTGTCCTGCATCAGTGATAGTTACAGTTGGGTTGATCAAAGAACACTTTGTAGAACATCTCCAATCTATTGTCTTTTCTATCCCAAATGTTGCTAAGACGTCCATCTTTCATTGGGATTTCGTAGATTTCTAACACAACTTTAGGAGACACATGAATCTCAGTCACCTCAATATTGGCTCGAATGGCTCCAATTACTAGTCTCTCTCCAGTCATATAGATTTCTCTGCAAAGATTTTCGTAAATGGGAGGTTGTGCTTCCATCATTTTACATAGATGGTTGGATTCAAGCATGATTTTGATGAGGGCTCCAACTTCATGGTCATAAAATTCAGGCTTGATAAAATAACCATGAGCTTCAGTATATGCCACTGCTGTTTAAACAGAGATTTAGGGTTTTGAAAACAGAGAGGTTTAGAGAAGAGATTTTAAAGGGTAAGGAATGATTGTAGAGGATGGATTAGCTTCGAAAGATTAGAGGGTAATGAGGAGAGGAATTTGTTTTGTTTAAACGGCTAAGTCGTGGGTTAGACAACGGTTAAAAAACCAGCATTTAAAGTTGTAACTGTTCATGAACAACAGTTTTTGTCCCCCACTACCATTTTTACAATAACTTCCCATAGAACGTGAGAGTTAATTCCGTACACAGAGGCGAATTTTCAGAGGGTATTATCAGAGAAGTAAATGATCTTGTGTTTGTGGTAAGTTCCAATAACCTCGAATGGCAAGAAATCAAAATCAGAGCTCTCAGACTTGATGGGCAGCCAAGTCTATTTTGAATGATCATCACATCTATATTGATTGAAAACTAAACTTGTTTATAAAAGGAAATGAATCAGATGATAAGTTTTATCAAGTTCATTTCATTCTTATAGAAAATGGAAAGATTGGTTTCTATGTTTAGTCCAAGGAAAATAGCTAAGACTGCAAAGAAATTAGTTTTCAAGAGTCCAAGGTTGGAAGAAACCAAGGAAGAGAGGTTTGAGAGAGAGTTCTTGTCTTATCAAATTCAATCTGATAATGGTCTAGTGTAGGAGGTGGATCAACTACAGAGTGATGATCCAAGGGGAAGTAGAGTTGAGAGAGAGAGAGATAAGAAGAAAATATTGGGAGGAAGAGAAGATGGCATTGATAGAGAGTGAGAAAAATAGATTAGAGGAGTTAGCTAGGGAGAAAGGTAAGGCAAAAATAGAATGCGAGGGTCAGGTTGGTCAGACAGCTAAGGTTAATCTATTTGGAAAGAAGAATGAGGGTGAACGTAGTCAACATGTTGGGGCTGGGGTAGAGAGAGTCTACACACTAGGTGAGCTTGTGAAGCTGGACAGCCAAGAAAGGATTAAGGTTGACACACCAGTTGGTCAACCTGATTTCTTAGTTGTCAGAGAATACATTGCTGTAACAAGGGATTCACTCTCATTGAGTCAATCAGTTCTTGAGGGAAATGGAGACAATTTTGCAAGAGTGCAAAGTTCTCCCTCAAAGGCTTACATGAGGTTGTTCTCACAGTTTCTGAAATGCTTGAGTCCAGCTGTAATAGATGGGGAGGAAGATGTAGGTCCTCAATCAGATCAGGCTATTATTGTACAGGAGAGTGCAAATACGTCAAGGACATTCAACTTTGTCTCTCCATTGAGTGATTTTCTTCCTTACAATGATGTTGAAGAGTGGTGGCCTAGGAGGGTGTGTCCTTCTCTACAGTTCTCAACATCAGCAATTGATCCTTTCATTAAGAGGCATCCAGTTTGGCTTGAATGGTATGGAGACATCAGGGAGAATGTTTATGAGGCTCCTGATGTTGCCTACAATGAGCATGAGTACATAGAAGAGGATTTTCAGGATCAGCCAAGGAACAGTCTAGGATGAGAATTCTTAGCTGTCGGAGCATGTATGAGGACCAGCTGTGAGAGAGAGGAAGGTTTGTGCAGCTTTTGTAAAGGAGGATTTGAGGTTGCTTTTTGTGTTTTAATTATGAAGTGTTTGGAGGGAGGGAGTGTGGTTTAAGATTTTGTATGTTTTTATGTAAAAGCATGGTTAGCTGCCAGATACCAAACTGTTGACAGCAATCATTTGTTATTTTGATTTGAGTAATGAAAAAAATTTATATTGGTAGATTTATCATTCCCAGCATTGCCCTTAGCATCTCAAATCGTTTCTCATCCATGGCTTTGATTAGGATATCAGACACATTGTCTTCTGTGCACACTTTAGCCAAGTTGATGTTCCCTTTTTCAACATGGTCTCTTATGAAGTGGTGCCTGACTTCAATATGTTTGGTTTTAGTATGTTGAACAGGATTTTCTATCATAGCAATGGTGCTTGAGTTACCACAGAAAATGGGAATGTTTGAAAGGTCCATCCTAAAGTCTTTGAGTTGACTTTTGAGATATAGGATTTGAGAACAGCAAAGACCTGCAGTAATATACTCAGCCTCTGCTGTTGAGGTAGCTACTGAGGTTTGCTTCTTGCTTGACCAAGAAATTATTCTTGATCCAATGAACTGACATCCACCACTTGAGATGAGATTCCTTAGAATTGGCTTGATTGACACTCTGACCATCAGGATCAGCATGGAGTTTGGTTGTTGTTGATAGAGGAGTTCTAGCAGGTGAGGCATTTTGCATGTCAAACTTTTTAATCATGTCCATTGTATACTTAGCTTGGTTAATAAAGATTCCTTCCTTCATTTGTCTGACTTGAAGGCCTAAGAAAAAGGTGAGTTCACCAATCATGCTCATCTCAAACTGATTCTTCATGATTTCCTCAAATTCTGTGCACAAGTCTTCATTTGATGATCCAAAAATAACATCATCAACATAAACTTGGATGAGTAGCAGGTCTTCTCCATATTTCTTGATGAACAAAGTGTTAATACAAACCATACAAGGCTTTGTACAGTTTACATACATGGTCTGGAAACTTTGGATGCTCAAAACCAGGGGGTTGAGACACAAATACCTTCTCATTTAGAACTCCATTCAAGAAGGCACTTTTGACATCCATTTGGAACACCTTCATCTTCTTAAATGAGGCAAAGGCAAGGAACAGTCTTATGGCTTCTAATCATGCAACAGGTGCAAAAGTTTCATCATAGTCAATTCCCTCTTCTTGTCTATACCCTTGAGCAACCATTCTAGCTTTGTTTCTTACAACAATGCCCTCTTCATTCATTTTATTTCTAAAAACCCATCTTGTTCCAATGACAGTTTGGTTTTTGGGTTTAGGAACAAGTTGCCAAACCTTATTCCTTTCAAATTGTTCTAGTTCTTCTTCCATAGCTTCAATCCAATCACGGTCTTGAAGAGCTTCATTTATTTTCTTGGGTTCTATTTGGGAAATGAAGGCACTCATTAATGAATCATAGACAGGCATATTTGGAGGAATGACCATTTTTTGAATGGGAAGGTCAATATAGATGTTGCTGTTAGGTGGAATGATGTGGGTGATAGGTTCAGGTTGAGGAATAGAGTGATTGTTATTGCAGCAAGGTTGGGTATGGCTACTGTCAGATGCATTTTGTTGGCTTGATGAAGGTAAGCTGTCAAGCACATCATGGCTGTCAGATGCACCTTTACTGTTGGGTTGAGATTCTTGGCTGTCAGACACAATAGGGTTTGTATTAATGTCTTTGGGCACAATATAGGGAAGGGAAGGTGAATCTTCTTCAATAATGATGATTGAGGAGTCATGCACAGGGGACACCTCAGGAATACTGTCTGAATTTCCAACAACTTCATCAAAATCACACAATTCAGTGTAGCTTTGATCATTGTTTTCATCAATGTCAACATAAATTGATTCTTCTACAACAAGTCTCCTTTTGTTGTATACTCTGTAGGCTTTGCTAGTATTGGAGTATCCAAGGAAATTCCCTTCATCACTTTAGGAATCAAACTTATCAAGGTTATATTTGCCATTGTTGTGAATAAAGCATCTACTTCCAAAACCATGGAAGTATGAGATGGTTGGAGTTCTGCCATTCCATAGCTCATAGGGAGTCTTCGTGTGAAATATGTTGATGAGATTTTTGTTTTGGACATACACAGCTGTGGTGACAGCTTCTCCCTAAAAGTATTTAGGAATGTTATTTTCTGACAGCATAGTTCTGGCTGCTTCACAAATGGTTCTGTTCTTTCTTTCTGCAACACCATTTTGCTGTGGTGTTCTAGGAGCTGAAAAGTTGTGCTCTATTCCTTTCTGATCATAGTATTCTTCAACTCCAGTGTTCTCAAATTTTTTACCATGGTCAGATCTAATTTGATGATAGATAGACCTTTTTGGTTTTGAATTTTGTTGAACAATTTGACCAGGTAATCTAAGGTTTCCCTTTTGGATTCAAGGAGGATAATCCAAGTGAATCTAGGGTAGTCATCAACTACCACTAGTGAGTATCTCTTTCCACCAAGAGATCTGGTTCTAATGGGTCCAAAAAGATCCATGTGAAGTAGTTGTAGAGGTTTTGTAGTGTCTAATCTTGTTTTGGCAGAGAAAGAGGTTTTCTTTTGTTTGCCACATTGACAGGCTTTGCATAGCTTGTCCTTTTGAAGGGAATTTTGGGTAGACCTATGACTAGGTTTGAATTTGCTAATTTGGAAATGCTTTTGAGGTTGAGGTGAGCCAGTCTTTTGTGCCATAGCCATGACATATCAGACTGACTGTAGGATAACAGGCAGTGAGCATTGGAGGACTCAACAATTTCCAAGTTTAGATAGTAGAGATTTCCCTTTTCTTGTTCCAGTGAGAATATCTTTGTGGTTGACATCTTTGACAGTGCAATGGTTCTTTGAGCAAATAACATAATATCCCTTGTCACAAATATTACTGATGCTAATCAAATTATGTTTGAGACCTTCTACAAAAGACACATTAGAGAAAATGATGTCTTTTGTTACAAGGTTTCCTGATCCTTTGACTTTGTCTTGAGAATTATCACCAAAAGTTACATTTGGACCATTTTTTGGGATATATTGTTGCAGCTATTCTTTGTTGTAGGTGATATGTCTGCTGCATCCACTATCCAAATACCATAGTCCTTTCCTAAGTTCCTACAAAACCGAAATAAAATTTATGGTACCCTTTTATTCTTTTTGGGTCCAAAAGATTAGACATTCTTTGGTACTCTAACTTTGTTCATTGCCCTTTTTCCAAAAGATTGGTTTAGGATATTGTAATATCCCATGATTTGCATCATATAAGGTGTGAGAGCAGTAGGTTGGGATTAGTTGAAAAAGTGGTTTGGAGAGAAGGATTGGTTGTGGTTATGGTGAAACTGAGTCTGGCTATGAAAGTTGTTTGAGTGAGATGATCTTGTTGAGTTATTTTGACTCGCATGACTCTTTCCATTTGAGTACTGCCAGTTGGGTTTTTGCTGTTTGGAGTATGTGTGATGATTATAGATCTTTGCTGTCTTGGTGATCTCTGATGTCCATCAAATCTTTGCTGTCTGGGGAATCTTGGTTGTCTAGAAAATCTTTGCTGTCCAGTAGATCTTTGCTGATTGTTCTTCACTTGCTCCTTGGTTAGTTTTCTTTGCCAGATGTATTTGTTTTTGTTTGCTTGTTTTTCTTTCCCTTAAGGTTGACTTGAGCTTGCTTCATAGGTTTCATTGATTTTACTTGAGCTTGCTTCAATGGTTTCATTGATCTCTCTTTGTTTCTTTGAGTCCTCTTTGGTTTGAATAGGATAGACATTTTGCCGGGTTTTGACATAGTTCATGCTTTCAAGAACCATCTTATGAATAGCTTTTTCATCAGTGGGAGGGGTTTATTTTTTTATAGTGGGATTTTGGGCTCCAATTCCTGACTTGTCGCTAGGGTGTCTCTGGTTGTAGCTAAACAATGACACAGCTTCTCCTGACTTGTTCCAGGACTCAATCTTTTATCTAAGAGCTTCATTTTCTTTTTCAAGGTTGATGGTTTTTTGGTTTTTTTCAAGAGATCTTGAATTCTCAGCTGTCAGCTCACCATTAGTCTTTTCAAGCATAAGGCATTGTTCTTTTAGCCCTTGGTTGGCTCTCTCAAGGTTTTCAATGGTTTTATTTTGGGATAGCTTATCAGTGAGCAATGAAGCAAAGCTAGTTTGGTGTATCTTTATTTGAATTAAGAGAGTGCTAACTAATTGTTTAAATTCTTCAATATTTAAAGAGTTAAAATTGGGTACCTGTTTTAATTCTTCAGCAACAGCTAATGCTTCAAGGTCTTCTTCACTATCTGATTCTTCATCATCTCCTACCATTAGGCATATCATTGCTTCTTCTCCTTCACTTTCAGAGTCACTGAAGTCAAATTCCTCATCACTGATTTTTGATGAGTCTGCAATTATTACTTGTTCTTTGTTTTTCTCATTCTTCTTTTTGGTGCAGTTATAGCAGCAGCATCTAGAACTGTGAATGATTTCCTTTAAGTAGGAGAGTTTCTTGGCTGTCTGATTGTCCTTAGGTTTCTTTGGTTCAGGACATTCAGATGAGTAGTGACCAAATTTTTTATAGTTGAAGCATTCAACTTTCTTTTTGTGGTTCTCTTGATCAGATG
Source organism: Adenophora triphylla var. japonica (assembly GCA_022495995.1). NCBI lineage: Eukaryota > Viridiplantae > Streptophyta > Magnoliopsida > Asterales > Campanulaceae > Adenophora > Adenophora triphylla. The sequence continues at coordinate 68,432 of JAFEMH010001314.1, forward strand.
TGGATGGACTGTAGCTTTTCTCAAATGTCTTTTTATGAGTTCTCATGGCATTTCTGACAGCCATGGATATGAGACTTGGTAGGTCTCCTTGATAGATGTGGTTGTTTGAGGGGTTGTTTACTTTCTGAAGAGATATGAGAACCATGGAGTCAATATCTTGTTGAGTAATGGGTTTGTGAGTTGTTTCCTGGGAAGCCAAGGCAAGAGTTTGTGATATAGAAGGAACAGGTTTAATTTTTATCATTCCTTCTAGTTTATATGCCTCAAGCTTCCTAAAGTATTGCTCAACAGTCATGGTGCTCCATTCTGCACCATCTCTTATGGGCAAGGCTACCTTCTCATATTCTTGAGGAAGGTTGGAATATATTTTCAGGCATAGGTGTTGGTTCTCAAAGGTTTTTCCATGGTCAGCAATGGATCTGACAAGGTCTTCAAACCTTGGTCTAGCAGCACTGACCTTTTCACCATGGTAGAACTTAAATTTGTCTAGTTATCTAAGCAGATTGTACAGGTTTTGGGTTCTAGCACTTGTGTGTTTCTGGAATTTGGTATGGATGAGTTCCCAGGCTGATTTTGCAGTTGGTTCTTTAGCAATTTCTTGTGCTAAAGAGTCATTCACACTCTTTTGAAGTATGTTTTTGACTTTAAGGTTGGCACTAATTAGTTGCCTTTCATATTCAGTCCAATTTTCTGGAGATTTCATTTTCTGGCTCCACCATTTGAATCTGGTTGGATTGGATAGGTGACTTTATTTTCTAAGGCATACCAGTTCCATATACTATTTGCATCAAGATAGATTTTGATTTTTGTTGCATAAATTTAAAAAGATCCACAGTCATCAATGTGTGGAATGTCTTTCTCATTATTTCTTCTTGGTTGAGGCATGGTGGGTTGAGAGAGGATCCTTCACAAGTTGTTCGACTTTTGGTGGTGAAGACAAGCTCTGATACCAATTGAAAGGTCCTGTTTACTTGATCAACTAAAATAAGATCAGAAAGTTAAGCTTTGGCAGCTAAGGTGAATTCTTAGCTATCAGATATTATCTGATTAGATGACAAGAGTATAATGTGCAGCGGAATAAATAATGGTGAAATAATGTAAAGACAAGTGATTAAGTGTATGTGTGTGTAAGTGAGTGTGTGTTTGTGTGTGATAATACCAAATGACACAAGGGTTTAAAGTGGTTCAGAATTCACTCCTCCTATGTCCACTCTCACTGTCAATCTTGACAAGTGAGCTCAATCCACTATACTATAGTTTCCTTTAAGAGTTACAAGATTGATTAGGCAAGTTCCTTGAACCTCCTCTTCCTAATTAGTACAGTCAATTAGGGATTTGCTTGTTACGAATTAAATTACAATACACACTTAAAGTAAAATCATAAGTGGTTTACAAAATTGTTTATACACTTAAAGTGCAGTCTCAAGTGTCTGAGAATTGTTTGATAATGGTTTGCAGGTTTGCAGGTATGCAAGGGTGAAGGGAAGGTTGTAAAAGTTGTGGGTTCAAGAGCACGAGCTTCAGTCAAGGAGGCGTCCTTTTATAAGCTGAGTAGGGGTAAAGGTTTGAGGTAGATGACATGTAATGATCTCTTTTGTAATGAAATACATTTGATTTATTTGATTGGTCTTTATTGATCATTGTTGTCAGGTTGATTTATAAGTGCAGGTTAAGTCTTGGTTGTCCAATGTCCATTGAGTGTATATTGGCTGTCAGATAACATTGGATATGTTACTTTGTCAAAACTATATTATAACTATGTATCTATATAGTTAGGTCCTAACAGAAACTATGACATTATAAAAGATATAATAAAAACGTCATAATTAACAGGGTAACGGCGAAAAAGAAAACATTAAATTATTACATATATTGAACAAGCATTTGCCCATTTTCCTTTCGATCTGGGTTGCAGATGCACATGAAGAATCATCGAGGAATTATGGTCGTCTTGTAATGTCTACATCATACCAAATTTTTGCAGCAAATGTGTGATGAACATAAAGTGCAACGTAATATCTCTATTTTACAATATCAAAAAATCAAAGCCACACAAACTCCAAAAAAAGCCAACCAAAAATCTGTCACATCAAATTGATCTGTTTTTAGTATCGGAACCTTCAGAAGATTAAAGCCAACAGTGTCAAAGATGAAAAAGGTAGTGACAGTGACAATGGCATTGGGGTGGGGAGTGACTGTCGAGGCGACCTTGATTGAAATGATTTTTTTGACAGCATGACTAATTAATCATTGAAGTGATAAAAGGTGAAAAGGATTTGGATATTTATATAAATTAATGATGGTATTAAGGAATAATGGACGGAATGACAATCAGTAAAGGAAATAAGTGGAAAATTGATTGCCGAAATAGAGTTGTTGGACCAAACAATTAGTGATAAAATTTGAGTCCCGAAAAATTACTGCATCTCCGTAACTCCGATTGGCTTGAGGGAGGGTGTAAGAGATACATAAATAATGGCCTCTTAGGATCATACATGCACAGTCCTTGGCTAAGGATTCAGTAAATACAAGTACTAGCTATAGTTTAGATATATTCAGTGCATGTTAGCTAGAATATAGATAGTTACTAGAATATAGATAGTTTATTACTTGCCTTATCCTTTTCTTAGTTTGTATAATTCTATACACCCTAGATAGGACTGATGTACATTATAAATAGTGAGACTAGAACAATGTATCACTCACGTTGAGTCATTGTAATTACAAGTCATATTCTCTCTTTCTCTTCCATGGCATTACTCTTCGTCCCTATTGCTAATTCTTGTCTATTATGGTATCAGAGCCACCGATCCATGGTGGCCTGATTTCCGCTTCCGCTATTTTTCCTTAATTTACTCTATTTTTCTTCTTAAAATTAATTTTTTCTCTTTTCTTAAAACAATGGATGATTTTTGGTACAATCCTTGTTGCTTTGATGCGTTACCATCATCTTATGTTGTTTGTCAATTATGTAATGGTCTTGGTCATACTGCAATCGAGTGTTTGCATCTTGATGAACCAAGTGTTACCACCGATGCTTTTTCTTCTTTCTCTACTTCAGATTGGCTTTATCTGGAGCATAATGAAATCGAAGATGTCGTAGATTCTCCTACTTATTCCATCGTAGAAGAATCGATGATTGACTCTAATATTTCATCTTCTTCCCAATTATTTACAACTTCAAATTGGTATGTTGATCATCTCCTAGATCAACTCCACTGTCTTCAAAAACTTCCTAGTCAGTCATTGGCAAATTACTTTTCTGAAGCAAAATCAATTTCATATGCTCTTACTAGGGTCGGGAGTCCAATTTCTAAAATCGAGCTCATTGATTTTCTTGTTGATGGACTTGATCCATTATACCATAAATTTGTCAATTATTATTATTTTCGAAAACCACAAATCTCGTTAGATTTATTTTTTGAATGTCTTATTGATGAGGATAAACTGTTTAAGAAACCATATTTTCATCTTCTAAGGAGGCTAGTTCTCTCTCTACTACTCCTGAATACAAAAATGATGTTTTCACAGATGCTACGTCTTCTGATCTAAGCAAGCCACCACAATCTTGCTTGTTTCCCAAATACACAATTTATTCTTCATAAGAGTCAATTGTTTTGGTGAATCCTTCGTGTGTACTTTTTAATTCAACAATCCCACAAGTTGTACCATCTGTAGCATCAGTCTAATACGGGACATTACAGCTTGGTTCAGTAGTAGGTGGGCCAATGACTAGTATTTCTGGTGAGTACCTTAGTTCATCAGCCCACACTCTCTATGTTGGATCATCTTGCTTCAACCCCGATTTCGCTAATCTAGATCGAAAACCCATAAAACCTGCCACACCATCTAAGCCAGCCAATAACACTCTAGCAACTCCTGCCTTGCAGCCCATAATTCAGGCAGTATAAAAAGGTCAAACAGCGGGCACTACCTTGTAGATATCTTCTAGTCTTTATACTCCTTGCACTACAGCCTTCTTGCCTCATACATAAACATGCCTAATCAACACTGGACTCTTTCCTGTTCGTGTTGCATGTCAATACCAGCCCGCACACCCTACCTTTGCTCACAGCTCTGTTTCACTCTGATTGAGCGCAACAATGTCCTCACTTCAACATGTTTTCTCGAGTCTACCATCTCACATGGATATTTTGGTTGTTTCACCAGTAAGACGTAATGGAGATCCTCGTTCCATGCTTGTGCAATCTGGACCTCACCCATTCTTGTGCAAGGACAACTCATAAATATATGAACCATACATATTGTATTTGCCAAGTGAGTAGCGGTATATGCCTTGTCATGACAACCTCTATCTTCGGCTATTGCTAAATATTAATCCACTACTATCGGCATTTCCATTCAAGCTGCATCTCCGTACCTCCAATTGGCTTGAGGGAGGGTGTAAGAGATACATAAATAATGGCCTCTTAGGATCATACATGTATAGTCCTTGGCTAAGGATTCAGTAAATATATGTACTAGCTATACTTTAGATATATTTAGTGCATGTTAGCTAGAATATAGATAGTTACTAGAATATAGATAGTTTATTATTTGCCTTATCATTTTCTTAGTTTGTATAAATTTATACACCCTGGATAGGACTGATGTACATTATAAATAGTGAGACTACAACAATGCATCACTCACGTGGAGTCATTGTATTTACAAGTCATATTCTCTCTTTCTCTTCCATGCCATTACTCTTTGTCCCTGTTGCTAATTCTTGTCTATTAAAATCCAACTGTTACTCCAACTCAAACGATCACAAAATCTCCATCTATATAAACCCCCAACTTATGCCTTTACATTCACCCTTTCTACAAACCTTAAAACCAGAAACCTCACACCTTCAAACTCTTGAAACCTCACTTTGAAACCTTTCTCTTAATACATTCCGTCTCAGCTTTATGAAGCACTTTGATTTGAGATTTTTTTTTCTTTTTCTTTTGGTTAGTTATAAATGTTATGCAACTAGTATCTTTAATTGTTGTGGACCATTAAGAAGAGAAAATTGCTACGGGAATTTTCTTAAACAATTTGTGTAATTACTAAGAAGAGTATTATAGTGGATTGTTTCTTCACTTGTCTAGAAAGACAGTGGGGGTAGACGTTTGAGAATTTGCTTACTCTGAACCACTTTAAATTCTTGTGTCTTTTATTTACTGCTTACACATACACACACACTCCGGCACTTTTATTGTTACTTCTATTGTTTCTATTATTCTTCCGATGCATAATTGTCTAAGAGTCGACTATCTACTCTACGTCTATTTTTTTCTTAATCTTCAAAATGGCATTTCAATTGGTATCAACCATGGTTCTTAGAGACTTTAGTGTCTCCGAGCTTAACGTCTCGTGAAGATACATGTTTATATTGTATAACATATTGGTGTGCTTGAACTCCCTATTTGATCATTTCAGGAACTTTGCCCCAATTTCCTTTGTGGTAAGACAAAGCGAGGCCACGAGTGAGAGACATCCTATGGTAGTTGCTAGGGGGAAGCTTGATCACCTTCCTTGGGCTTGATGGGTCTGAAAGGTTAGCTCGTTGGCACCACTTTTTGTGCAGCCCCTCATGCCCACCGACTCCTTATGTTAGGCTTTGAATTCCACTCTTCAAAATTCACCTTGTTCTTCATGTTATATTTGATTATTTAGAATTGTTTTTGCTTAAATTGATTTATCTGATTATAAATAATCATTTACTTTTTCTCCTTTGTAATCTTGAACCTTGGTTGCTCGATGGAAAAGTGCAACATTGAAGTTTTATCAAAGACGAAGCTAGCTTGGATGCAATCAACGACATACCTTGCATCAAGAAAATATTTGAGCTCAACCTTTCTAACCCATATATTCAGTCAAGAAACCATAGCATTATTTGAGGGGAACAAAACCTTTTAAGGACATGTTTTAGTTCCATGCACTCCAACAAAACCCCTCCATCAAACCTTACCCAATCAGCCTTGTGCATGCTCACGAAAAAAATTATATCTTATTATTCAAAGCTCTGATTTACAAACCATTTGAAGTAGACAGCTGACCCTGAAAATCCTGACAGCTGACCCAAAATCTGGTGTGACACCTTGCACGAAAAACGCAATATCTCACTCTCCCAACATAGAAATCTCAAACCGATTTTTTTGTGAGTAAACGAGACTCATATAAATTTCCATACACCATAGCCAAAAATCCTACAACCTTATGAATCAATATAGTTTATATTAGGAATATAATATTAGGAAACTCAATCTTTGTATGATTAGGAAAGTTAATATCTATATTAAAATAGGATTCTAAACTCTCTTTGTAAACCCTATAAATATCACTACCAGAAAAAGGTCATTTAGCGACGGAAATTTCCGTCGCTAAAAATAATCACTGGCGGAAAATTTCCGTTGGTGGTCCGCCGCTACCAGCCCGTCGCAGTGCTCCGACGGGTCAATTTCCACCGGTATTTTTTGATTTTACCGACGGAATTAAATTCCGCCGGTGAATTAATGGTTCCAGCGACGGAAATTTCTGCCGTTAAATAAATTTAATTTAATTAAATTTTCATTTCAGCGGCGAAAATTTCCGTCGCTGTAATAAAAATTAATTTAATTAAATTAATTTCAGCGGCGGAAATTTCCGTCGCTGTAATAAAAATTAAATTAAAATAAATTAATTCAGCGGTGGAAATTACCGTCGCCGAAATTATTTAATTTTAATTTAATTTTTATAACAGCGATGGAAATTTCAGCCGCTGAAATAAAAAATTAAATAAAAATTAAATGAGCTAGCGGCGGAAATTTCCGTCGCTGAAATTAATTTATTTTAATTAATTTTTATTTCAGCGACGGAATTTCCGCCGCTATAATCAAAAATTAAATTAAAATTAATTGATATGCGGCGGAAATTTCCGTCGCTGTAAAAAAAATTAATTGAAATAAATTAATTTCAGCGATGGAAATTTCCGTCGCTGATTCTGAAATAAATTAAAAAAAATAATTTAAAATATCAATAAACCAAAATTTTTTGTACCTGATATAACCTTTCAATTTATAAAAATAAAACTATAAAAACTAAAAATCAAATATCAGCATACCAAATAAAAACTAAATATCACCGTACCAATTCGGGAGGGGGAGAGGGGGGAAGAGGGGGGGGGAGTGGGGGAGAGGGGGGAGGGGCTCCCGCGGGTACCAAATGTCTCAAATGTTTACACACAAGTATAAATTAGTACAAAAATGTCTAAAAAACTCCGCAATCAACTCGGGGGAGGCTGGGAATTACCCTGGGAGTCCTGGCCGATATGAGCCATCAACTGCGCCAATTGTCTTTGAGTCTCTGCATGACGCCGATCACTCTCCTCCTGCATCTGCGTCTGAACCGCCAAAGCCTCCGCAAGCTTTGCCCGCTCGAGTCTCTCCACCTCCAACGCAGCCTCCAGAGTGTCAACCCACATCATTACTGCTGAGCACACTGCACTCTCTGGCCCCCACCACCGTGCTTGTCATCATCTTCATCGTAAGCTTCATGCGCCGCCTGTTGTTTTCTGCGCATCTCATCTTCAATGTTGACATCGTGAAGGGTTGTCTCCTCATGAATCTGGGAAGTCGACCGAGAAGTGGATGTATAATTTGCCCCTCATGAATGGTCTTTGGTACATTGGCATCCCTTCGTCATTTATTGCCTTGAATTGATCTGGCTTAACAACTTCTCCAGGTTGGGATTTGATGAGGAGCTGCCTGTTATCTAGATGAGTCAAGATAAATTGGGAGCCACATAATGCCTCAGTAAGGGTCAACGCGTGCTCAACAAATATGTCATCACCCTTTCGCTTGAACTTTGGGTGCTCTTTCTGTTGTAGTAAAAACACTATGTCTCCAGTAAGAGTGTCAGGAGCTTCATCGACTTCTCCTGGGAATGTAATTTTCTGTCCATTTTGCATACCCTTCTCCACAACCACTTCCACGACCTTCTTCTCCTGTACAACCTTTTCGCCCTTGCATTGTGGGCAGCGGTCCTTGTCATTGATAGTTTCTCCAGTACCTTTACATTGCAGGGGTTAGGGTTTAGGGTTTAGGGGTTAGGGTTTAGGATTAATTAATGTATAGTGTACAGTGAATAGGGTATACTGTATAGTGTATAGCGTATATGGTATAGGGTATAGGGTATATGGTATAGGGTATAGGGTATAGTGTATAGGGTATAGGGTATAGGGTATAGTGTATAGGGTATAGTGTATAGTGTATTGGGTATTGGGTATAGGGTATAGGGTATAGGGTATAGGGTATAGGATATAGGGTAGAGGGTATAATGTATAGTGTATAGTGTATAGTGTATAGGGTATAGTGTATAGGGTATAGTGTATAGTATAGTGTATAGTGTATAGTGTATAGTGTATAGGGTATAGTGTATAGGGTATAGTGTATAGTGTATAGGGTATAGGATATAGGGTATAGGGTATAATGTATAGTGTATAGTGTATAGTGTATATATAGGGTATTAGGTTTAGGGTTTAGAAATTATTTATTTTTTCAAAAATAATATTTATTGACTCATATTTATTTTTTTGAGAGTAATTTAAAATAACTTTCATATTTTATATAAATAAAAATAATGATATTTATTAAATTAAAATTAATAAATATTTATGATTTATTTATTTTTTCAAAAATATCATAAATATTTATGATATTTTAATGTTTTTTAGTTTGTTATTTTGTTAATTAGTTCTAAAAATAAACAAAAATTACATTTTATTATCAGCAACGGAATATTTCAGTCGCTGATAAATAAAAAAATATTAAATTATCAGCGGCGGAAATATTCCGTCGGTGTTCAATTAAAAAAAAAAACATTTAATTTCACCGTCGGAATATTTCCGACGTTGATAAATTAAAAAAAATTAATTATTCAGCGGCGGAAATATTCTGTCGGTGTAATATTTCAAAAAAATATATATATTTTAATTTCACCGTCGGAATATTTCCGACGCTGATAAATAAAAAAATGATATATTTTCACCGGCGGAATAATTCCGTCGCTGATAAAGATTTAGAGCGGAATATTCCGTCGGTAAATCAACCGCGAAAATAGTGGCGGTAATTAAACGAATATTCGAGGAATATTCGTTTTAGCGGCGGAATTTAGCGGCGGAATTAAATTCCGTCGCTAAATTTGACGCCAAAATAATTCCGACGCTAAAGCTTATATTTCGCCGCTATTTAGCGACGGAATGAATCCGTCGCTGATGATTCTGTCGCTAAACCACCTGTTTCTGGTAGTGTATGTGCCTCTAGTATCATAATAAAATGGAGTCTGTCATAATATTCTGCTCTACCTTGTACGATTGACTTCGTCTCTCTCTCCTTCATTCTAATATGGTATCAGAGCAATAAGATCCATAATAGGACTTCTCCGCCAAACCCCTAGCGACAAAACCCTAAAGCCGCCACACCATCAAAACCCCACCCTCCTCCACATTCCACATTCTAAAAAAAAAACTAGCGGCAAACCCCTCAAGCCGCCTCACCCCATTACTTCAGCCACAAACCACCAAACCCCTAGCGACAAAACCCTAAAGTCGCCACACCATCAAAACCCCACCCTCCTCCACATTCCACATTCTAAAAAAAACTAGCGGCAAACCCCTCAAGCCGCCTCACCCCCTCACCCCATTGCTTCAGCCACAAACCACCAAACCCTAAACTACCCTCCTCACCAAACACTACAACCGCACCACTACCCTCGACAAACCCAACCGCCGCCCTACTCACCTTCGGCAAAACCCCACCGGCCGAATCCCTCTCACCTCCATCAAACCCCTCGGCAAACCCGTCTGGCCGAAACCCTTTTACCTCCTTCAAACCCCTTGGCAAAACCCCTCTGCCCGAAACTCTCTTTACCTCCTTTAAACCACTCAACAAAACCCTCCAACCGAAACCCTCGTTAATTCCTTCAAACCCCTCGGCAAAAGTCATCGGCAGAAACCCTCTCACTTCCTTCAAACCCCTCGGAAAACTCACCGGCCGAAACCCTCTACATCTCCTTCAAACACCCTTCGCAAAACTCACCGCCGAAACCCTCTACATCTCCTTCAAACTCCTTGTCAAACCCTCATAGCCGAAACCCCTCTCTGAGACCCCACCGTCTCCGACATAGTCATGCACGTCCGGGAACACATCTGTCTCCACCCACTACATCAAACCCGGTTCATCTCATCATTCTTCAATAATGGACTAATCCAAGGACCGTCCATCTTGCGGGGGCATATTAGGAATATAATATTAGGAAACTCAATCTTTGTATAAATTAGGAAAGTTAATATTTGTATTAGAATAGGATTCTAAACTCTCTTTGTAAACCCTATAAATATGTGCCTCTGGTATCATAATAAAATGGAGTCTTTCATATTATTCTTCTCTACCTTGTATTATTGACTTCGTCTCTCTCCTTCTTTCTAATAGTTTATTCATCAAAATCGGCAAAACTTCTGGACAAAGTTTCTTTCCCCAAGCATAATGAATATTTTCCCTTTTGCATACGGAGTTGTCGGCTTCAAAACAAATCATCACCAAAAAGGGGGAATTGTTAGGACCATGTTTTGGTTGGGAAGTCTCGACTGTTAAGGAGTAGACAGTCAACTGACAAGAGTTTTCGTCAAGTTTTTAACGACGTTGAGCTAGAGACTTAACTTTTGAAAAGAGAAAGGTATATTAAAAGTTACACAAATGCCCCTGAAGTTTGTCTATATTTTTATCGAAGATATCTAACTCATAATGAGTCTAAAAATATTCAACATTAGACATTTTAAAGAGGAAATTTGAGGACGAACAAGAATATGCAATTAGATTTTGCATACGAGCTATGGATGAAAGATACATATATGTTTATCGTTCTTGGTGGTTATTGTTGGAAATTTGTGGACGAACAAGAAGTGTCGGAACAGTTCATTGATTTGGTATTCTATATGTTTATCGTTCTTGGTGGTTATTGTTGGAATTTGGTTCTGAAAGGCCCTGTTTACTTGATTAGCTAAAAGAAGATAAGGCATTTAAGGTTTGACAGATGAGATTGAATCTTAGCTGTCAGATATTAACTGATTAAATAACAAAATAATAATGTGCAGCGGAATAAATAAAGTGAAATAATGTAAAGACAAAGTGATTAGTATAAGTGTGTGGGTGAGTGTGTGTTTGTGTGTGATAATACAATATGGACACAAGAATTTTATGGTGGTTCAGAGTTCACTCCTCCTACATCCACCCCCACTGTCAATCTTGACAAGTAAGCTCAATCAACTATACTCTAGGTCGCTTTAAGAGTTACAAAGATTGAGAAGGCAAGTTCCTTGAACTTCCTCTTCATAATTAGTACGGTCAATTAGGGATTTGCTTCTTACTAAGCAAATTACAGATTATACACTTAAAGTACAGTCTTAAGTGTTTACAACTATTGAATTATACACTTGAAGTACGATCTCAAGTGTCTGCAGTTTGTGACTAAGAATGTTTGGTGTTGTTTCACAGGTTTGCAGGTATGCAAGGGTTTGAGAAGGGTTGTAAAAGGTTGTGTGTTAAGGGGCAAGAAATCCAGTCAGCGAGTCTTCCTTTTATTGACTGAGAAAGAGCCGTTGGAGGAGACAAGGCAGTAAATGGTGTGGTTGGAACAGTGATGTATTTAGTGCATCATTGACTGGATATATGCAGGATGGAATTTGCAACCCAAGTTGAGAAGATATTCTAGGAGAGATGACATGGCAATGTTGTTGAGAGGCTTAAAGATAGCACATCCTTGTCATCAATGGATTAGTACATTACTGTTGGCACTGAAGATCTTCGCTGTAAGAATGATGAATCTCTGTTGTTGAGTCTTAGCTGTTAGATCAAGAAGTCTTCACTATTAGTTCTAGATTGAGTAAAGGGCATGGTTTGTATCTACTGATATGAAATGATCTCTTGTAATGGAATAACACATGATTTATTTGATTGTTCTCTGGTGTTGTTTGATCATTACTGTCACAACTTGATTTATCATTACTGTCAGATATATGCTATATGAGGTCTTTTGTTTATAAAACATATTTTAGATATGTTCCTTTGTCAAAACCAGACTTAACTATGTTGGGACATAGTTAGGTCCTAACAATTTCCCCCTTTTTGGTAAATGAATATATCTATGAAGATATGACCTGCAAGAATACTTATGATTTGAATGCACCAATGAAGAGAGGTTACATCTCCTTGATTTAATCAAAAGTACTTAAACAAAACATTATCCAGACAGAAAAAAAATTTAAACAAAGAGATTCCAGGAAAGTAAACAAAAGACTTAACCACAAGAATTTAGTCAGAATCTTCCTCTCTTTCCTTTCTTGCATCTAGGAGTTGCTTTCTTTTAGATTCAAGCTCCTTTCTTATCTTTGGTTCCACTCCTCTAAAATACATTTCATTATTCCACTCCCAGCTCATTTCATCATCATAACTGAAGGTATCATCCTCCATTGCTTTAAGCTCAGCCTTGGTTAGAAGTTCCAGATCATCAAGAATCCTTAAATTCCCCCATTTGGATGCTCTCTTTCCCTTTGAGATTTGGCCTTTTTTTCCTGAAAAAAGGTTAGAGAAGAAGGGGTTTGATTGGATAGTGGAGGATGGTTGAGATGGATGGTGGAGAATCTCAATTGTGACATAGTGGATAGTTGAGGTGGTGGATGGTGGCACTTGCTTCTCAGCTTGATCATCTTCTTCAAAGCCTAACCTTTGAAAGAAACACATTGTTGAAACCTTACCCAATCAGCCTTGCGCACGGTCACGAAAAAAATTGTATCTCATTATTTAAAGCTCTGATTTACAAACAATTTGAAGTAGACAGCTGACCCTGCAAATCCTGACAGCTGACCCAAAATCTGGTTTGACACCTTGCACGAAAAACACAATATCTCACTCTCCCGACATCGAAATCTCAAACCGATTTTGTTGTGAGTAAACGAGACTCATATACATTTTCATACACCATAGACACAAATCCTACAACCTTGTGAATCAATACAGTTTATATTAGGAATATAATGTTAGGAAACTCAATCTTTGTATGATTATGAAAGTTAATATTTATATTAGAATAGGATTCTAAACTCTCTTTGTAAACCCTATAAATATGTGCCTCTAGTATCATAATAAGATGGAGTATTTCATATTATTCTTCTCTACCTTATATGATTGACTTCGTCTATCTCTCCTTCATTCTAATATGGTATCAGAGCAATAAGATCCATAATAGGACTTCTCTGCCAAACCCCTAGCGGCAAAACCCTAAAGTTGCCACACCATCAAAACCCCACCCTCCTCCACATTCCACCTTCTAAAAAAACCCTAGCGGCAAACCCCTCAAGCCACCTCACCCCCTCACCCCATTACGTCAGCCACAAACCACCAAACCCTAAACTACCCTCCTCGCCAAACACTACAGCCGCACCACTAGCCTCGGCAAACCCAACTGCCGCCCTACTCACCTTTGGCAAAACCCCTCATAGCCGAAACCCCTCTCCGAAACCCCACCGTCTCCGTCGTAGTCATGCACGTCCGGGAACACATCTGTCTCCACCCACTACATCAAACCCGGTTCATCTCATCATTCTTCAAGATTGGACATATCCAAGGACCGTCCATCTTGCGGGGGCATATTAGGAATATAATATTAGGAAACTCAATCTTTGTATAGATTAGGAAAGTTAATATTTGTATTAGAATAGGATTCTAAACTCTCTTTGTAAACCCTATAAATATGTACCTCTAGTATCATAATAAAATAGAGTCTTTCATATTATTCTTCTCAACCTTATATGATTGACTTCGTCTCTCTCCTTCATTCTAATAGTTTATTCATCAAAATCGGCAAACCTTCTGGACAAAGTTTCTTTCCCCAAGAATAATGAATATTTTCCCTTTTGCATACAGAGTTGTCGGCTTCAAAACAAATCATCACCTAAAAGGGGGAATTGTTAGGACCATGTTTTGGTTGGGAAGTCTCGATTGTTAAGGAGTAGACAGTCAACTGACAAGACTTTTCGTCAAGTTTTTAACGACGTAGAGTTAGAGGACTTAACTTTTGAAAAGAGAAAGGTATATTGAAAGTTACACAAAGGCCCCTGTAGTTTGTCTATATTTTTATTGAAGATATCTAACACATAATGAGTCTAAAAATATTCAACAATAGACATTTTAAAGAGGAAATTTGAGGAAGAACAAGAATATGCAATTAGATTTTGCATACGAGCTATGGATGAAAGATACATATATGAAAAACTAAAATGAAGCATATATGAAGAAGGATGCAAAAAGTCAAACTTCTCATTTGAAACAAATCTAAATGTCTTTGCTAGTGGAGATGAACGTTGGAGTTTGAGAAGAAATAAATGCCTACCAAGAAATGAAGACTTACCACAAAAAATGAAGACTTTGTAGGCCAACATTGAATGCCATCTCATTGATGACCACCAACCTTTTAACTCAGCATTGAAGAATCAAGTTGACCCCCAACGGCTATTCTCTCTTTCACCTCTATAAATTGGACTGAAACCTTCCAATTACCGGTGTGCATCTTGCACCATTATCCCTCCCTTTCAACAACTTTAGTGTGTGCAATAAACACAAATTGCACACATTAACCTTTACACCCAATATCCTTGGAAATGACCTCCACCCTAAGTGTGTAAAACCAACACCATTTACCAAGTCCCAAATCTGTATGCCTTCTACCTTAGTGTGTAATAAACACCAATTGCCCTACTAAGCTTCACACCCTAAATAACCTAACCGAACACCTTTCACACCCTAAACCAAAACTACACCCAGTATACTCAACTTGGTGTGTGTAACCAAAATGTACACCTATTCATATACCACAACAAATACTCTGCAAACCATCCAAACATTGAGGGGGAACCGATGAGCCAACGAATTGCTTCCACCCGACAAATGAAAGTGTCAAGCAAAGGAAGAACTACATCAACATTGTGTGTTACTCGGTTACCTTAATGATATGCAACTAGCATCCTTGATTGGGAGTGAGCCAATTAAGAATAAAAAATTACTGCAGAAATTTTCTAAAACAATTTGTGTATTACTAAGAAGAGTATTATAATGAATTACTTATCCCTGTGTTTGTAGGCAATGCGGGTGGACGTAGGAGAAGTTGCTTACTCTGAACCACTTTATATATGGTGTCTCTTATTTACTTCTTTTTCACACACACACACACACACATTTACTTATAGTTCTTTTATTTCTTCTTTTATTATTACTTCGCTACATACTTTTTATATTCTAGACAGCCGACTATCAAACTTTGAATGCCTAACTTTCTCCTTGCCTATCTCTTTATCATAAATCTATGTTTTTACTTGTTTTAATCTATTGTTGTGTGATCACCTAGACAAGATAATTTGACAACTGATATAGGAATATATATGTTAGACACAACAATAAGGCCATAAAAATTATCTATTATGTTGCCCATAATTCCTACTCATTTCGGCCTTAAGAGTGTTAAAAGCAAAATATGGTCCTTTCATCTTGAATAGGAATAGTGATTTTTTTTGTTGCAATTTGTAGATGTAGGAGAATCTCTCTAAACCACATAGAACACTATGTCTCATTATTACAAAATTTCTCTTTTGGTGTTTCATGGCAATTTTTTATACTATGAAAATTAAACTAGGAATGTCTTCATGAGTCAAGGGTATGGGTTTTGCTTCAACCTTTTGAGTAAGGTTGACATTCTGAAGAGGATTTGTGATTAGGGTATTAATTAGAACTCTTATTAAGGGTGCTTTTTGCAAGCATAAAAAAGAAAAAGAAAAAGTCTCAACGTGTGATTATGAAGTGGCCTCATTGATTGGCTCTTGAATAGCTAATAAGACCAGTATTAAGATTAGGTTGAGATGTACTAGTACTTGAATAAATCTCAATTGTGTAGCTAGTAAGGTTTGTGAATGGGTTTGGGATTAGTTGGTCGAAACCTAAAAGAAATATAATTTAATTTATGTGCTGGTATGAGTATCTGGGTCTCCTTTTATAGGCATGAAAATGTATTTCCAACGTTCTTGTGGAGTCTTGAAAGTTATGTTTTATCTTTGGTAGGTTGTGGGTCTTTAGACCAATAAGATTTGCTTTAGTATTAGTTTTGATTGTTCACTGGAATGGTCCCATTTGCTTGTCTTCTGGTGGACCAAATGTCATGACATGAAGAGGTGCCATGACATGTATGGAAGTCGAGGTCCTTTTAATTCAAGACAGTTGATGATCTATATACGTGCTTTTGTTGATGTTGTAAGGGTGAATGCGTGTTGTATATTTCAATTCCATTTGGGAGATCCTTATTTGTGAACGGATTAACTTCATATTGCTGAAGTGACGTGACTTTCTATTTCCTTATTTTTATATGAAGACAAAATTATACAATAATTCAAAAAGGGCCATCCTGCCAAACCAATACGATACATAAGGACACGTAATATTGATATCCCATATAAAGGGTTTATCCAGATCAATATTCAAAATAAACCCCTTATATTGATCTGGATAAACCCTTCAGATGGGATATCAATATTACGTGTCCTTATGTATCGTATTGGTTTGGCAGGAGGGCCCTTTTGGAATTATTGCATAATTTTGTCTTCATATAAAAATTAGGAAATAGAAAGTCACGCCACTTCAGCAATATGAAGTTATGTGACTGAATTTGACAATTCTATCTCTTGTATTTCATTTATTTTTATTATATTCAATTGTTACTATTTTTTTGGGTATTGTTCTTTATATATATATATATATATATATATATATGTTTTGGTAGAAAAAACAATAGAGTAGAATCTTAACTTTGTTTAGTGTGTGGATTGGACAATAAGGAGGGGACTGTGGAATTCGACTATATGGAACAAAAGTATGAAAAAGAGATAATGACACCACGATTTGTTAACGAGGAAAACCTTGGAGGTGACAACCTCTTTGGAAAAAACCCCGGGAGTTAGGTCTCCAACCTTAAAAGTTTCACTATAATGATCACAAATACAACTTTGGAAGATAATGGAGAGGATTACAAGAGCTTGAGTGTCAAGTGTGCGCGTGTGAGCAATGATGTGTTTTTTCCGTCTCCATTTCCCCTTAAATACAAGTAGATATGAAAGAGTCAATACGGTTCCTACAATCTCGGGATTTTGGTTTATCATTTCAACCTCCGTGAGACCAAGTCGCCCGAGCTGTTGAAGATCTGTTGAATGTCTTTGGAGAATATCCCGCATTCCTCTCTTAATTCTTGAAAAATAAGAATAAGAATATTAGGAAATATTGAATAAGTAAATATTAGAACAATACTTACAGGGGTAATGACGTCTCGGTATGCGGGATCAATTTAAGATGTCGCCATGTCGAAAAATACCCACAACAATTTGTCCCCAAAAACATTTGACTATGCGCTGGCGAAGAGGCAAAATGTTTTTCTTTTGAATTAATGGTCCAACTGTCCGCTCTGCCTGATGGGATGTTTTGGAATACGTGGCATTAAATGGACGGTTGGGGCGAAGGGTCTGGAGAGTTACTTTTGAAAAAGAATCCTTTTTCTTTTTATTAACCGCTTGGGAGGATAATTTAAACTTCTTAAAGCTTCCTTTTCACCTCCGTTGGCCCACGGCGCCATTCATCTCCAAGGTAAAACTTCTCCGTCTCTCACCTTCTTCCTTTGCTTATTTTTTTCTTTTTGCTTTGTCAACCATGGGTAGGACCAGGTTGTCTACGTCCAAACCCAAGAAAGTGTCATCCCCACAAGATCTCGTAGAAATTAATCTCGACGATTTCGTTTGCGGAAATATTCTTACTAAACCAGACGAAGAAACTTGTTTGTTCAATGATTCCCAAATAGAGTCTATAAAGCAGCAATGTTGCTTCCCAAATGGTGAAATTTTTCATCCCTTTTCCATAAAACTTAGGTCTGACCATATTTCCCTCAAATGTATCTGTTTTTTCGAATATCCCTTCCTTCTAGGGTTTAGCTACCCTTTTCCACTGTTGGTTTCTGAGTTCTTCCGAAAAACCCAACTCGCTTATGCTCAACTTATGCCGATGGCTTGGCGAGTTTTTGCTTTTGTCATTAAAGTGAACCGAGAAAATGGACTAAACTTAGGGATCCATGAAATTGCATATTCCTACGATCTTCAACTCTTTGGTTCCAAAAGATACCTTTTTAGAAAGAGGTCAGGTAGAAGTCACTTGATGAGCACCACATCTTCCAGTGATAGGGGATGGAAGAATAGATTTTTCTTTGTTGATAGGACGTCGATTGGAGAAAAGGATGAGATATCGAGCCAAT
Source organism: Adenophora triphylla var. japonica (assembly GCA_022495995.1). Lineage (NCBI taxonomy): Eukaryota > Viridiplantae > Streptophyta > Magnoliopsida > Asterales > Campanulaceae > Adenophora > Adenophora triphylla. The sequence goes on from JAFEMH010001314.1 coordinate 86,789, forward strand.
GGAACAAGGGAGGTACTTAAATTCTTACTCTTGTGACTTCTTGTTCTTGAGACAAAGCCGAATTGTAATTGTTCTTGTTTTTATGCGAGATATTGATTGGGGAGAATTGTTTCCACTGTGAAGACACTCTAAGCAAGATCGAAGAATTTTTCGGAGCTCCCTCCGGATAAGAGATCTCCCAAGGGTTTGTTGGAAGCATCGTCGATTATCCCGGAAGACCTAAAGGCCTCTACTTCCGCAATTATGTCCACTGGTAAGCATGGTATCTCTTCACCTTTGCTAAATGTTATCAATTTGATGCGTTATTCTTAATTGCCAATATCTATATGTCCATGCAGTCTCCAAACCGTTAATTTCAGGATCTGACTTTGACCTTGATGATATTGAGCCTATGTTCTCTGCGCCTATTGTTAAGATCGAAAAGAAACCTCCACCTGCCCCTAAGAAGATTCCTGTTCCGAATGAGAGCATAGGTATTGGTTCTAGGGTGAGGAAGAGAAAAGCGATTCAAGAGGAGGTGGTGGAAGTTGAAGACACTTTTGAAGAAATGTCTGTGGGAGATTTTAAAAAGAAATGCATGAGTTTCACAACTGGGGTGAGATAATATTAAATGGGTTTGTACTGTTTCTAAAGTTTTATAAGATCTTTTGATATCGAATGTATTATTTTACAGGCGGTAGGACTTATGGAAGGTCTGGTAAAGGAGACGGAGATAGTGAAGAAGAAATCCAAGGCGGACATTGCTTTGGTCAAGAAAGAGAAGACATTGTTGGAGAATAAGATAAAAGAGCATGAGAAAACCTTAGAACAACAAGTTAAGTTGCTGGCAGAGCAAGAGCAAATGGTAAAGGATTTACTGAATAGCTTGGCGAAAAGCGAGGATGACCACAACAAAGAGATAGCAGAAGTGAAGACTTCCTGCAAACTGGCTGCGGCAAAAACTGTCTCTCAATGCAAGGTAAAGATGATGAAGGAGTATCAGGAAGGGAAGGCTGATACTTGGGATATCAATAGGGAATGTGCCTATTTGTTTAAGTTGACAGGTGAGGTGACGGACGAGGGCGAGGTGTCGTCAAGTCCGTATGAAACGATCGTGAAGGATGCACCAGTAGTTGGAGAAGTGACCCCAAATACAACACTTGCGGCAGAAGCCACCTAAAATAAAACGACTTTGTTCTTGGTCTTTTGGTAATATTACTGGGGTGGAATCCCTTAAAACAATTTTTGTTTGGTTATGTAATGGGTCCATAAGGACCAAAAACAATTTCCTTTATATGTTGGGTTGGTCCAACACTTTTGCACTTTAAGCTTAGTAGTTTGGATGCTTTTTATGATAAATTTATGGTTTAATGATTTTCAAGCGTGTCAAGGCTTGTTACATTTTGGATAGAATTTTTTCTTAGATGATCCTTTGTTATGCTCATAAGGTGACATGATAGTATGTCAAAACGATAGGTACTTAAGATGACACGTATATGCCATAAATCGTAGATACTTTAGATGACACGTACATGCCATAACCATAAGAATAATACGTAAGATCAATCATCCAACTGAGTGAGAATGGGTAAGCTATATGAGTTTACCCATATAGGCCCACCCCACACCTCAATTAGAGAGATAACTTGCGCTCCAGGCGAAGGTGTGGTAACCTAACATCTTAAGAAAGAGGTAATTAACTCTTTAAACCTTAGAAGGGATTGTGTACCTTTACTTGAGAAGAGATGGCCAGTCTCTAACGGAGGAGAAATTGTTGTTCTTTACGCGCCTTCGACATGTCCCCATGTAAATGTGTCAATACCTCATAAGATAGAAACATGTTAAAATGGACGCCAGCTAAGGTTGACGTCTCTCCACAAAGTACGTTAGTGACATCTTAATTTGTAAAGAATTAAAGAGGTATATAGGAAAAAAGAAAGGTTGCAACAAATTAAAAGACGATCCATACCTGGAAAGATGAGTTCATGGGGAATTTTGTTTATACGTAATACCTTTTAAGATGAATGGCGTTCCAACTCCGCGGTATCATTTGGCCATCCAAGGTTGCAAGTCGATATGCTCCTTTCCCGGCTTGTGCATCTATTAAGTAGGGTCCTTCCCATTTTGGGGCGAGCTTGCCTGCGTTGGGTTCCTTGGTATTTTGGAATGCCTTTCGTAGGACTAAGTCTCCTACTTGAAACCTCCTAATCCTTACGTTTTTGTTGTATGATCGGGCTACCCTTTGTTGATATGCTGCCATGCGAACTTTGGCCATGTCCCTTAGTTCGTCCACGGTATCTAGGTCATGTATCAAAATATCTTTATTATGTTCAGATGTCAGCAAGCTGTATCTTGCCGTAGGTACAAGGACTTCTGCTGGAATAACAGATTCGGTTCCAAATACAAGTGAGTAGGGGGTTTGACCAGTCGCATTCTTAGATGTCGTCCTGTCAGCCCATAGAACCATTGGTAACTCTTCTGCCCATCGTCCTTTCTTTTGGTTCAGTCTCTTTTTTAAGTTGCTTATTATTATTTTGTTGCTAGACTCTGCCTGTCCATTGGCTTGAGGGTGAACAGGCGAAGATGTCACCATCTTAACATCCCAAGATGTCAAGAAATCTTGGGTTCTCTTGCTAATGAATTGAGAGCCTATGTCACAAATTATCTCTGATGGTATTCCAAATCGGCTGAATATGTTTCTTTTGATAAAAGATATAACTTCTTTGTCACGAACTTGCACATATGCCTCAGCTTCTACCCATTTAGAAAAGTAGTCTGTCATAGCCAAAAGAAATACTCTTCCACCTGGTGCTCTGGGCAATTTTCCTACTATGTATATTCCCCAAAACATAAAAGGCCATGGTGAGAGGATAGGATGTAGCAGTTCAGCTGGCTGGTGCAGGATGTCCCAATGTCGTTGACAGGAATCACATTTATTTGCGTAGTCAACGGCGTCTTTTCTCATTGTGGGCCAGAAATAGCCCATTCTAAGGGCTTTAGTATGTAAAGTTCTGCCCCCGGTATGATTTCCACAATCTCCTTCGTGCAGCTCCTTGAGAACCTGATGGGCTCTATCTGCTTCTAGACATCTTAAGTAGTGACTGCGGGATTTTCTAAACAAGAGATTATCAATAAGTAAATATTTAGATACTCTTACCACTGAAGGCTCTTGCATTCTTCTCCTCGGCCAGGATCGTATCATCCAAGAGATACTTGATAATAGGAGGCATCCCAAGAGGTTCTTTGCGGGAGAGGAAGGTATGTCGACATCTAGGGCGAACATCTCAAGATGGTCAATTCTTTGGGATGTCAATATGCACAATTGGGATACTTGGTTTGTGAGATGCTTTTGAAGGCCGAACCCAAGTTTGCCGGATCGTACGCTTGAGAATTTTCTTCTCGTGGGATTTGTTCCAAGGAAAATGTTTTGAATTTGGCCGAAATAATTTTTACAATTTCCAAATATGTCGTCATCTTGGCATTTTTCGCGACGTAGGACCCGTTGTATTGGTTAACAATTAGCAAGGAATCCATGAACACCCAGATATGCTTGATATCTAAGTCCTGGGCTGCAGTTAAACCTGCAATTAGAGCCTCATACTCTGCTTCATTGTTGGTAGCCTTGAAACTGCAACTGATAGATTGTGGTATAATGTCCCCTTGTGGCGATTTTAGTACAACTCCAAGACCTGTACCTCTCATGTTGGAAGCACCGTCCGTGTAGAGAGTCCAAATTTTTAGGATGTCATCATCTTGAAGTTGCTGTACTTCCAATTCCACCTCTTGTTGCGGGGTTGGACTGAAATCAGCTACAAAATCAGCTAGGGCTTGGGATTTTATTGCAGTTTTGGGCTCAGACTTGATGTCGTATGTGCTTAATTGTACAGACCATTTCGCTATTCGACCTGACATCTCTGGTTTTCTCATAACATTCTTAATAGGATAGTTAGTGCGTACAATTATAGTTTGTGTTTCAAAATAATGCCTTAATTTAATTGAAGCAGTTATCAAAGCTAAAATTAATTTTTGTAAATGAGAATACCTGGTCTCTGCCTCTAAGAGTGTCTTACTTATATAGTAGATGGGTTGCTGATTACCATCTCGTTCTGTTACCAAGACTGCGCTTACAGCGCCTTCGGACACTGCTAGGTAGATGTAAAGATGTTCTTCTTTCTGAGGTTTGGCTAATAAGGGAGGTGTCGACAGGTAAGTTTTGAGTTCCCGAAAAGCTTCTTCATGTTGTTCCTCCCATTAGAACTTTTTGTTCTTTCTTAAGATGTCGTAGAAAGGTTTGCATCGATCTGAGGATTTTGAAATGAATCTGGTGAGTGTGGCAATTTTTCCTGTCAATCTTTGGACGTCCTTGACAGATTGAGGTGATGACAGATTGGTAATAGCACATATTTGTTAGGGCGGCTTCAATGCCTCTTTTAGTAACCATATAACCCAAAAACTTGCCGGCCTTCATTCCGAAGTTGCATTTAGCTGGATTAAGTTTCATATTGAAACAATCCAAGATGTCAAAAGCTTGAGAGAGGTTGCTTATGTGATCCTCGGCCTTCTTGGACTTTACTACCATGTCGTCGATGTATACCTCCATTGTGTCCCCAATCTGATCTTTAAACATTTTGTTTACGAGCCTTTGATACGTTGCACCTGCATTTTTTAGTCCAAAAGGCATGGCAATATAACAATAAATACCTGTGGGTGTTATGAAGGCAGTGTCCTCTTGGTCAGAGGGTTCCATCTGAATTTGTTGAAATCCTGAGGACGCGTCCATGAATGTGAGGAGTTCATGTCCGGAGGTGGCATCAACTAATGAATCTATGTGCGGCAAAGGGAAAGGATCTTTTGGGCAGGCTTTATTCAAGTCGGTGAAGTCGACACAAACTCGCCATTTCCCGTTTCTCTTCTCTACCACAACCACGTTTGCTAACCATCTTGGATAATCGACCTCCCGTATCATGTTGGCTTTGAGTAAGCGCTCTACCTCTTCCTTGATGATCTGATTTCTGGCTTCTGCAAACTTCCTACGTTTCGGTGCACCGGTTTAAAGCTAGGATGTACGTTAAGTTTGTGAGTGATGACATCTCTGCTGATGCCTGTCATGTCATCATGTTTCCAAGCGAAACTTTTTATTCTGCTTCTTAATAGGTTCACAAGCTCCTCTTCTATATCTGACGGGATGTCAGTGCCAATAAGTACTTTGATGTCCGGGTTGGAAGGGTCTAGCAATACTTCTTTCACATCATCCTCCCTAGCTTCCAGGACTTCACGTACTTTCCTCGGTAATTGCTATGCTTGTTTTGGAGATGTCGACGCCTTCATTGAAGTTTTATAACACTCCTTGGCTACTTGTTGATCACTGTAAATCTTAGCGACACCCCAAGGTGTTGGGAATTTCACACACTGATGGTAAGTGGAGGGTACGGCCTTCATCCCATGAATCCACGGTCTTCCAAGAATGACATTGTAAGATGTTGCGCAATCAATTACGCAGAACCGCTCCATGGTGTTGAGGCCCTTTGAGTATATTGGAAGTTTGATCTCCCCCACCGTTTCTTTGACTTCGCCACTGAAGCCTACCAGCACTGAAGACTTTTTGACGATCTCCGATTCTGGGATGTTCATTTCCTTAAGGGTACCCAACATAATAAGATTGACGGAGCTGCCCCCATCTACCAGGATACGTCGTATTGTACAGTTGGCGATCTGCAGAGAAATAACTAGACCGTCGTGGTGAGGTTCTAGCAGGTTCTCTCGATCGCTTTCATCAAAGGCGATTGGATCCTGGCAGAGCGTCGACATCCTGGGCTGTCTTTCTGGCTTCTCCTCTTTTGACTCCTTAGCATGTCGTTTTGCGGCAGAATAGGATGTTCCACATATTTCTGAGCCTCCACTAATGAAGTTGATCACCTTTGTTGATGCTGGGGGAGAAACTGGTCTTTCAGCTTCATGAGGAGCTTCTGCATTTTCAGCCTTCTTCTTTCTGGATCCCAACAACTCCTTAAGATGTCCTTTCGAGAGCAAATAACTGATCTCCTTTCTTAACGCGATGCAATCTTCAGTAACGTGTCCAAAGTCTTCATGGTAAGCGCACCATTTTGATTTGTCACGCCATCCTGTGGTCTTGTCCGTTTTCTTTGGCCATCTGGCTTTGTCTCCCAGGTTGCCCATTGCACAGAGTACACCTGAAATGTCAACAGAAAAACAATAATCAGAAATGTTAGGCACATTATCATTATCTTCATCCTCACCGTCTATTGAATTAATTTTGCTAGTGTCAATTCTCGGATAAGGATTGGGACGGTTGTTCCTGCGATGGGACGATTCAGTCTTTCTGTCGGGATGGTCATATGTCGACATCTTGGACGATGACTTCGATCTTCGCAGCTCATCTTCCTCCAATCTGATGAATCTCAATGCCACCGCTCCTGACTTCTTCTAGCCGCTTACAAGGAGTCATCACCAAATCCCGATAATACCGTGAATCTTTCTTCAACCCCATTTTGAATGCTTCGTGGCCGTTGACATGTCAAGATTGGGAATTTCTACCACCTCTTTATTGAATCGGTGGACGTAATCCTTTAGAGTTTCATTAGGCCGTCGGGTCACATTGTAAAGATCACTTGTCAACCTTTCAAATTGTCATCGCATGAGAATTGGTTGTAGAACATGTTGATGAGCCGGGCGTATGAACCAATTGAACCTAGGGGTTGTCTAAACAGCCATTTGAGAGCTGGCCCGCACAAGGTGGATCCAAATCCCCGCATAAGCAAGCCTCCCGGAATTGAAGCGGAATATGGATTATGTCCATCTTTTCTTGATAGTGTGCAACATGCTCCTCCGGTCCGTGGTACCGTCGTACAACTTCATAGATGGTACATCAAACGCTTCGGGATGTCGACATTTGCAATTGCTTGGGACAAACCGGGATTGATTGTAACAGTTTTGGGTCACTGGTTGAATTGGAGGAGTTACTCCCCGGCACGTTCATTATTAGCTCTCCGAGATCCGCATCTGTTTGGCTAGTGTATTTCCCCGCAAAAGGGTCAGCCATAGGAATACGATTGAAATTATTATTATTGAAAAGATTATTTAGCAAACCAGAGTTGTCTGTAGTAGTCGTGACAAAGTAGTGTTGTCAATGAATGGGATGAATGGGGTGAATCTGCGGAAGATGGCGTCAATGGGGTGTCCCCGAGCGGAGATGTCGACATCATTAAAGATGTCGGCGGATGAGTTTGAGGAGGACTGCCCATTGGAATGAATTCACTCTGAAATGTAGATCCTCCGGTGTTGTCAAAGTTGAGAACCCTTGCACGCAAGTGGTGATATGTTCTCAAGCCGAGATGCGATGAGTCAGTTGGTCTTTCTGCATCTTAATCATGGAATTGGTCAACACCTTTGAATTGTTGTCTTGCTGGTCCAACCTTTGATTCAACCCGGTCGGGATACTCCGGATGTCGGCATCTCGCATTGGAAGAGGTTGCCCCCTTTTGTGGAGTCTTCGTAGGTTGAGTTGGCTAAGGCCCGGTGCGAGGAGGTGGTGGTAACAAGCCGGTTCTACCTCCCGATGTGGGAACAACGGCGGGACCTTTGCCGGCGGAGGACACATTGGGGGTGCGTACATAGTGAACTTGATCAGAAATGATCCAAATAACCGATAAACCACGAGGCCCCTCGGTGGGCGCCAAATTGTTTTGGTAGAAAAACAATAGAGTAGAATCTTAACTTTGTTTAGTGTGTGGATTGGACAATAAGGAGGGACTGTGGAATTCGACTATATGGAACAAAAGTATGAAAAAGAGATAATGACACCACGATTTGTTAACGAGGAAAACCTTGGAGGTGACAACCTCTTTGGAAAAAACCCGGGAGTTAGGTCTCCAACCTTAAAAGTTTCACTATAATGATCACAAATACAACTTTGGAAGATAATGGAGAGGATTACAAGAGCTTGAGTGTCAAGTGTGTGCGTGTGAGCAATGATGTGTTTTTTCGTCTCCATTTTCCCTTAAATACAAGTAGATATGAAAGAGTCAATACGGTTCCTACAATCTCGGGATTTTGGTTTATCATTACAACCTCCGTGAGACCAAGTCGCCCGCCGTTGAAGATCCGTTGAACGTGCTTTGGAGAATATCCCGCATTCCTATCTTAATTCTTGAAAAATAAGAATAAGAATATTAGGAAATATTGAATAAGTAAATATTAGAACAATACTTACGGGGTAATGAAGTCTCGTTATGCGTAATCAATTTAAGATGTCGCCATGTCGAAAATACCCACAACAATATATATATATATATATATATATATATATATATATATATATATATATATATATATATATATATATATATATATATATATATATATATATATATATATATATATAGGTTTTGTTAGGATACCCACAATAGGAGTATCCTAACAAGTGGCCCATTATTTTTGGACCAAAATGCCCTTCATCTTGTACATGAACTAAAAATAAAGAAGGGGTATTTTGGTATTTTAGGCACGCCGTCGGCCGGTGTCCACGCGCCGGCTGGTGCCAGCGCCCGCCGATTCCCGAGGCGTTGCATATACCAACGCGCTGCTGGTGCCTAAAATTCCAAAATACGCCTTCTTTATTTTTAGTTCATGTATAAGATGAAGGGGCATTTGGGTCCAAAAAAATGGGCCACTTGTTAGATACTCCTATTGTGGGTATCTTATATATATATATATATATATATATATATATATATATATATATATATATATATATATATATATATATATATATACACACACATACACACTCAAAACAACTTTCTACGGCCACTCCTCCGGTTAACTTTCTCCGGCCACACACACACTCACTCTTTCTCTCTCTCTAATATTTTTCTCTTTCTCAAATTTCTTTCTCTCTAACCCTTATTGATCTCTAGTTGTGTGCCCCCTTTTCCGACCATATTTTAGCCTACTTATATTCTTTGGCGAATCACTCCAACTGCACATCCCTCGCTCTCTTCTCCCTCTCTCATTTCTAAAAGAAAGATTTTTCCAGATATGGTCTTACGATTAATCTTCTCCAGTGCAGCTTCGTCTACTCCAGCGACTTTGCAGCAGATCTGACCTTTGGCCTTTGGTGACTATGAATTCGGTCTCAAACCCTTGCTGTTCACACTAATTCAAGAGATTTGCATGAAGCTCCGATCACCTTCTTCGATCCGTTCAGATCTGCTTGAATGGCATCGATTTCTAGCCACATCAATGAAGATTCCGCTATATCAACACACATCTGTCGAAATTTGGTATTTCAACTAAGAATCCGACCTCCAAATTTGGTTCGGATCCGTGCATATAATTTTTCTTATACATGTTTTAAGTGATGTTTTTATTGTAAATGATCACTACCAGAAAAACGTGTATTAGCGGCGAAATATTTCGCCGCTAGAGTAGCAATTCCGTCGCGAAAGCTCATTCATCGCCGGAATTAATCCGCCGGTGTTCCGCCGCCGGCATCCTGCCGCAACGGTTTGACAGACCAATTTCCGCCGGTGTACACCGACGGAAATAGTATTCAGCCGCTGTTCACCGGCGGAAATTTCCGTCGTTGCTGACATTTATTTCAATTAAATTATAATTTCAGCGACGAAAATTTCCGCTGCTGAGTTAATTTATTTTAACTAAAATTCTAAATCAGCGACAGAAAATTCCGTCAGTGAAATAAAAATTTAATTAAAATAAATTAATTCAGCGGTGAAAATTTTCGTCGCTGAGTTCATTTAATTTAATTAAATTTTTATTTCACATTCTGAATCAGCTAGATTGATACCTAAAAGATAGGCAGCCAAGTTCTTCCTGTCTAACTTCCTGTCTAAATCAACTAGATGGATATCTGACCGAAACTCACCGAAGTTCGGCACTTTTAAATTTGCTAGATTGATATCTGAAAGATACTCATCGAAGTTTTTCGATTCTAAATCATATAGATTCCTATCTGAAAGACGACGGAATTTTCCGTCGCTGATTTAATTTATTTTAATTAAATTTTTATTTCACCGGTGGAATTTTCCGTCGCTGATTGAATTTATTTTAATTAGTTTTTTATTTCACCGGCGGAATTTTCCGTCGCTGTATTTAGAATTTTAATTAAAATAAAATATTTCAGTGGCAGAAAATTCCGCCGCTGATAGTGCAATAAATAAAAAAAATCATCAATGTCAATTATAATATTTATTACAATTAAATTAGCTTATAAATTTTTTTCTTTTTTTTTTATATAAACTACCCCAAACAGTAAACTATGTTCGTTTCCAGCTTTAAGTAACTCTGAAAAACTGAAGGCTTCAAAAATTTACCATCAATTATATATGGGCATCACAATCAATATCAAAGTTCAAAATCCATCTTATTTCTATGTTTCTCCAACATCCATCCACCCACTCACCCAACGAAATCAAAAAATATTCAAGAAATTTACAATGTAGAGTGAGAAATAGAGTGCTTATTTTCGAAGAGAGATCTTTCATCATCAAATATCAAGCAACATTCATCCTTTATTTCTGACAAAAAATCCCTCTGCAAGGCGAACTCCAAGCAAGTGAAATCTTTCATTCCGGTCAAAAATTTGTTTAGAGGAACAAAATTTGTTTCCACTGAGAATGATTTAGTGGGTATCATCAGAAATTGGAGAATAACGCAAAACGGGTGTCGGCGGTCCGTCCACACTGGAGGATATGATAGATCTAAGATGTAGAAGGCGGTCCACACCGGAGGAGAAGACAATTGTTAGACAAATGCTATGGCTTCTTTAAGACTTAACGAAAAAACTGACAGCAAAAGTAACGGAGATTGAAAAAACTAAGGGATTCAAGTCGAGTCTTGTATCTAATACAATCTCCGTAAGAGTTATTTGTCCCGCACTGGTGCTTACGGTTGTATGACAAAACTCTAGTAAGATAAAACGACTTACTATTAGTTATAAGGAGCACTCCAATATAACTAATCTAACGAACAACAAAGGTTTTAGAACTTTGGACTTGAAAGATTGAATGCAACAATATGCAATGATTTGGGTATGTTAATTTATCTCTCTAGAGGGTAAAAGGCTCAGAATGACTGTATATTATAATTGAAATTCGGAGGGAAACTATTTAAAAGAAGTTAAAGGGTTCATGGCTGTTCACTCCAAGAGGTGCCAAACCTGTTCAAAATCTGATCACGAGCGCGGCCGCTCTTACCTTGAGCGCGACCGCGCTGGCATCCCGAGACCAAGCCATGATTTACTTAAGATCAGCGCGGCCGCTCTAGGCTGAAGCGCGACCGCGCTGAAGCCCAGAACTGAAAGGTCACGAAAAACCTTTTGAGAACAGTTGTGACCCAAAACTCATTTGGATCAGTCCAAGTCAACCCAAGTTAACTTTAACCCTTTATTTAACTTCCGTTAAGTTACAAAAACACCTGTCATTAATTCTCATTCACCCTAAATGGTTTTAGAGACATTAAATAAGTATAATAATCTACAACAAATGTAGAATATAATTTGTAACTAGTTCCGTTAACACATAACGAACTTCCGTTAGAAACTAGATCAACGTTAAGTTAAACTTAACTTTCCGTTATCCATTTCCAACAATCCCCCACATGAATGACAATTAATGCATGAATGCAATTTCGTCCAAAGTTCCGGCGAACTATTATTACATCGGGATAGATAGCTTGTGGCCTTGAATCTTCCCTAGTGAAATATTATCGGATATACTAGCCATTTGGTAGCGAGTCGCTTTGAACCAGTGACTGTCGGGTGTATACCAAGACAATAATACTCACATAATAACAGCTCTAACAATTGTTGTTCTCACGTTTTGTCCATTTTGGCCCTGGACCGTATCTCATTCATAAGCGTTCATTTAAAGGCGGCCTAATTACCTCTCGCTTATATAGGTGATTCTCACTATAAGGAGTATCATGCACTACTCCACCCGTAGGTATAGAAATCATTAAAAGTTTTCTCAACTTACCCTTACCACTGCTGCATGTGCTTGTACTTGGATGTTCTGGGAATGAGTATTCAACATCTCCAGGTTAATAAACCGAGTTGTTGTTTCCAAGTAACTCTACTAGAACTTATAACTTGGTTGTCTCATTGAACCAAGGGCCTGGGATCTCCATTTCTCAAGGTTGAGTGTCCGCTATAAGTTCTTTTGTTGTGGGTTTTAAACCCATTCCCTTAACAGTTTATACAGTTGATCTCTATTTATACCTTTGGTAAATGGATCCGCTAAGTTATCACATGATTTTACATAATCAATGGTGATAACGCCATTCTTGATCAACTGTCTAATGGTATTGTGTCTACGACGAATATGTCTAGACTTACCATTGTACATACTATTCTGTGCCCTTCCAATTGCTGATTGACTATCACAATGGATTAGTACAGCAGGCACAGGTTTGCTCCAACAAGGAACATCCTCCAGGAAGTTCTTAAGCCATTCTGCTTCTTCCCCAGCTTTATCCAACGCGATAAACTCAGATTCCATCGTGGATCTGGCTATACACGTTTGTTTGGAGGATTTCCATGACACTGCTCCTCCACCTATAGTGAATACATATCCACTTGTGGATTTAGAGTCTTTCGTGTCCGATATCCAATTGGCATCACAGTATCCTTCTAATACTGCTGGATATTTATTGTAAAGTATCCCATGGTTTAATGTATACTTTAAATATCTTAGTACTCTCATTAGTGCTTTCCAATGATCAGTACTAGGATTGCTTGTGAACCTACTTAGTTTGCTCACTGAATATGCAATGTCTGGACGAGTACAATTTGTTAAGTACATCAGACTGCCAATTATTCTTGCATATTCCAGTTGAGAAACTGGTTCCCCTTTGTTCTTGGCTAAATGTAGAGCCAAGTCTACAGGTGTCTTAGCCGGAGGGTCATCAAAGACATTGAATTTCCGAAGAACATTCTCTAGGTAATGGGATTGTGAAAGAACTAATCCTTCAGATGTTCTAGAGATCTTTATCCCTAATATTACATCAGCTAATCCCATGTCTTTCATGTCAAAGTTCTTCTTTAACATGCCTTTGGTATTCATGATTAAATCATGATTACTTCCCATTATGAGCATGTCGTCTACATAAAGACAAACGATAACGAATGATTCAGATGTTCCTTTAATGTAGACACATTTGTCACATTCATTGATCTTGAATCCATTTGATAACATGGTTCTATCGAACTTCTCATGCCATTGTTTAGGTGCTTGTTTTAGTCCATACAAGGATTTTACAAGTTTACACACCTTTCTTTCTTTACCAGGAACCACGAACCCTTCGGGTTGTTCCATGTAAATTTCTTCATCAAGTTCTCCATTAAGGAAAGCAGTCTTCACATCCATTTGGTGTATCTCAAGATTATGCACTGCTGCAATAGCTATGAGAACACGAATAGATGTGATCCTTGTGACAGGGGAGTATGTATCGAAGAAATCATATCCCTCTTTCTGTCTAAAGCCTTTGGCAACTAGCCTAGCTTTGTACTTTTCGATAGATCCATCCGCCTTATACTTCCGTTTAAGGATCCATTTGCAACCTAATGGTTTGCAACCTGGAGGGAGATCAACTAATTCCCAAGTATTGTTGAGCATTATGGATTCTATTTCACTGTTAATAGCTTCCTTCCAGAACGAACTATCCGGACCGGACAAAGCTTCTTTAACAGTTGATGGTTCGTTTTCTAACATGTAAGATAGAAAATCAGGACCAAAAGTCTTTTCCACTCTTGCCCTTTTGCTACGTCTCGGTTCTTCATCTTCTATTTGAGAAGGACCGGATGTAGACTCATGTGTTCTCTTATTAGAACCTACATCTTTCCTGTCCTTAACCGGAAAAATGTTTTCAAAGAATACCGCATTCCTTGATTCTATAGTAGTTCCTACGTGCATATCCGGAATGTCCGATTTATGCACTATAAACCGATAGGCACTACTATTATTGGCATATCCAATAAAAACACAGTCAATGGTCTTTGGGCCAATCTTGACTTGTTTAGGCTTAGGTACTTCAACCTTGGCCAAACACCCCCACACTTTAAGGTATTTAAAACATGGCCTACGATTATGCCATAATTCATAGGGCGTCTTATCAATACCTTTCTTGGGTATTTTATTAAGAACATAATTAGAAGTGAGTATTGCTTCCCCACAAGTTGTCGGGTAGCCTTGAACTGATCAAAAGCGCGTTCATCATCTCTTTGAGAGTGCGGTTTTTGCGTTCAGCAACTCCATTAGATTGAGGGGTATAAGGAGCCGTTGTTTGATGAATTATGCCGGATTCCCAACATAGTCCTTCAAACGGTGCTTCATATTCTCCACCTCTATCGCTTCTAATTTTCTTAATTTTCAAGTTAAGTTGATTCTCAACTTCTTTCTTATAAGTTTCAAAAGCCCCTAAGGCTTCATCCTTACTTCTTAAGAGATAGACATAACAATACTTAGTGCAATCATCTATAAATGTAATGAAGTACTTTTTACCTCCTCGAGTTTGCACTAGTTTTAAATCACATATGTCGGTGTGAATTAACTCGAGAGGAGTCGTGTCTCTTTGTATGGCATTAAATGGTGACTTAGTCATTTTTGCCTCAACACAAACTTCGCACCTATTAGTCGAGTCGGATTTAGTCATTTGGATTAAATCTTGTCTCGCTAATTTCTTAATGGTGTCGAGGTTTACATATCCTAATCTATCATGCCATAAATTAGAACTTTCCGACAAGTAAACATAAGGAACACAACTTTTATTCATCGCACCTTGGCGGATTACAGTCATTACATTCATTTTAAAAAGGCCCTCCTCGAGGTAACCTTTTCCAAGAAACAACCCATTCTTGGTTAGTACAAATTTGTCGGATTCGAATACTAGTCTAAAACCGGCCTTACTAAGCAAAGCGCCGGACACTAAATTTTTACGGATGTCTGGAACATGCAGCACATCCAACAAGGTTTCTTCTTTTCCGGAAGTCATCTTCAAAATCACGTTTCCAATGCCTTGAACATCGGAGGTCGCAGAATTTCCCATGTAAAGCTTTCTTCCGGAGATGGGAGTATAGGAGGAGAAACTTTCCTTGTTACCACAAATATGGCGGGTAGCACCGGTATCTATCCACCATGCTTTAGGGTTCTCCTCCAAATTTGCAACGTTGGCTTCAAACACAACCGCTGCAAAATCTAGGTCCATGTGGTCAACATTGTTCGCCTCTTTCTTCGGGAGACGACAATCCCTTGACAAGTGGCCCGGTTTGCCACAATTATAGCACGACCCCTTGAACCTTTTAGAGGTCTTCTTCTTCCCTTTCTTAGCATTCCCGATATTTTCGGAATGCTTTCTCTTTGTGCCACTCGTGCTAGCCTCGGCGAGATTGACCTTTGCCTCCATCTTGCCTTTAGCAACTTTGGCCTCATTCATTCTATTGTTCTCTTCTATTTGAAGACGAACAACAATGTCTTCTAAGGACATCTCCTTGCGTTTATGCTTGAGATAGTTCTTGAAGTCCTTCCACGAAGGAGGCAACTTTTCAATGATAGAAGCCACCTTAAATGGATCATTCATGATCATCCCCTCGGCATCAAGCCCATGTAGAATGATTTGGAATTCATCTACTTGAGTTGTTACCGATTTGGAATCGATCATCATAAAGTCAAGATACTTACCGACGACAAATTTCTTTGACCCGGCATCCTTGATCTTGTATTTCCTTTCCAAGGTGTCCCACAACGCCTAGGCTAACTCGACTGTACTATACACATTGTATAGTGCATCGTCAAGTCCATTCAAGATATAGTTTTTACATAGAAAATTACCGTGAGCCCAAGCCTCCTTTGCCATTTGCCTTTGAGGGTCCGGATCACCTTTTTCTACCGCCGGAGGATCTTCCTTTAAGAAGCGGTGCAAGCTTAGGGTGGTCAAGTAGAAGAGCATCTTCTGTTGCCATCTCTTGAAATCCACACCGGTGAATTTCGCGGGTTTCTCACCATGACTGATGTGATGAGTTGTAGGAGCGGGAGCAACGTTGTTGAATGTAGTATCACCTTGTGATGGAGGCGTCACATTCCCTTGACTAGATGAAGTGGTGTCTTTCTCGTTTGCCATCTCTTGATAATCTTGAAGAAGCGTCAAATAACTCTTACGATTGTTAGACAAATGCTATGGCTTCTTTAAGACTTAACGAAAAAACTGACAGCAAAAGTAACGGAGATTGAAAAAACAAAGGGATTCAAGTCGAGTCTTGTATTTAATACAATCTCCGTAAGAGTTATTTGTCCCGCACTGGTGCTTACGGTTGTATGACAAAACTCTAGTAAGATAAAACGACTTACTATTAGTTATAAGGAGCACTCCAATATAACTAATCTAACGAACAACAAAGGTTTTAGAACTTTGGACTTGAAAGATTGAATGCAACAATATGCAATGATTTGGGTATGTTAATTTATCTCTCTAGAGGGTAAAAGGCTCAGAATGACTGTATATTATAATTGAAATTCGGAGGGAAACTATTTAAAAGAAGTTAAAGGGTTCATGGCTGTTCACTCCAAGAGGTGCCAAACCTGTTCAAAATCTGAGCACGAGCGCGGCCGCTCTTACCTTGAGCGCGACCGCGCTGGCATCCCGAGACCAAGCCATGATTTACTTAAGATCAGCGCGGCCGCTCTAGGCTGGAGCGCGACCGCGCTGAAGCCCAGAACTGAAAGGTCACGAAAACCTTTTGAGAACAGTTGTGACCCAAAACTCATTTGGATCAGTCCAAGTCAACCCAAGTTAACTTTAACCCTTTATTTAACTTCCGTTAAGTTACAAAAACACCTGTCATTAATTCTCATTCACCCTAAATGGTTTTAGAGACATTAAATAAGTATAATAATCTACAACAAATGTAGAATATAATTTGTAACTAGTTCCGTTAACACATAACGAACTTCCGTTAGAAACTAGATCAACGTTAAGTTAAACTTAACTTTCCGTTATCCATTTCCAACAAGATCGACGATAATGATGTTGCCGGAGTGAGAGATTGACGGATCTTCATGTTGGCACCGTGAATGATGGGCGGAGTTAGAGAGGTTTGGAGAGAGAGAAAGTGTGTTTGTGTGTTATATTTTTACAGAGAGATAGTGAAGGGAGCTGAGATCGAAATGGGAGGGGGCAGTGGTGGTGTCTCCGGCGACGTCAATGGTGGTGGAGGAGGCTGGTAGGGAGGAGATAATGAGGAGGAGAGATGGAGAGAAACGGGGTTTTTGAGATAATAATGGAGAAATGGGGAAAGAGAGAAATAAATAAAAAAAAATTGTGTTTATTTGTGCGATTTTGGATCATTGAATTTAATCAAATGAATGGTTGTGATCATAGGTTGAGGTGATACACTTGAAACTTTAACAACCAATGAGACACCTCATAAATTTTAGTTTTATTTTCATTTCTTTAAAAATTCTTAACTTTTTTTGTATAACTTATTGTAAAAAATTCACTACTAACTAACATATCAAATAGTTTTATTTGTACAAAAAAAAAATCAAAAAAAAAAACTAAAAAAGTAAATGCTATTGTCCGTCCCTCTTTTTTTTCTATTATATACTTTATTTCTTTAAAAATTATTAACTTTTTTATATAACCTTTTGTAAAAAATTTCACTACTAACTAACATCTCAAATAGTTTTATTTATCCAAAAAAATTTAAAAAATTAAAAAAGTAAATGCTATTTTCCGTCCCTCTTTTTTTTTCTATTATATTCTTTCATTTTTTAAAAAATTCTTTACTTTTTTTGAATAACTTTTTGTAAAAAAAATTCACTACTAACTAACATCTCGAATAGTATTATTTATAAAAAAAATTTAAAAAGTAAATGTTATTATCCGTCCCTCTTTTTTTCTATTATATACTTTATTTCTTTAAAAAAAATTAACTTTTTTAATATAACTTTTTTTAAAAAAAAAATTCATTACTAACTAACATCTCAAATAGTTTTATTTATCCAAAAAAAAATTTAAAAAAATTCTTAACATATACCATATATTCTAAATCATAACTCATATACATATATACCTTAAACCTTAACATATACCCTAAAACCCATACCCTATACACTAAAAAATTTTAAATTTTTCTATATAACTTTTTGTTAAAAATATCAATACTAACTAACCATCTCAAATAGTTTTATTTATCAAAAAAAAAAAAAAGATTAAAATTAAATTCTATTGTCCGTCCCTTTTTTTTTCTATTATATACTTTATTTCTTTAAAAATTGTTAGGACCTAACTATGTAAACCACATAGTTATACAGGGTTTTGACAAAGAAACATATCATATCCAAAGTTATCTAACAGCCAAGATAAACTCAAGAACATTGGACAGCCATGATTCAAACTGCTCTCTCATAAACCAACTGGACAACAATGATCAAACAAAGACCAATCATATAAATCAGTGTATTTAATTACATAATGATCATTACATGAGAACCATCCTATTCCTTAACTCCTAAACACCCAACTCAAAGAACTAAGCCTGATAGCTAAGGTTCTCAACAGCAGAGGTCTCATCCCTCTGACAGCTATAATCTTCAATGACAACAGCAGTGATGTTTCTCTGTGATAAATCAAGATGTGCCTTGCCCAAATCCCTCACAAGATGTTGCCAGGTCATCTCCATGAAGATCATATACAATGGTTGTAGATTACAGCTTGTTATCCTCCAGTCAACAAGGCCCTAAATGCAAACACTGTTTCACCAACATGCATTCACTACCTTGTCTCCTCCAACGGCTATATTCTAGCTTATAAAAGGAATCCTCCAAGACTGAAGACACTGCCCTTCCATACACAACCTTTACAACCTTACCTTCAACCTTTGCACACCTGCAAAACCTGCAACCAACAATCAAACAATCTGAGACACTTGTAACTGTAATTAAGGTGTATAAACTAATTTGTAAACCACTTAAGTCTGACTTTAAGTGTGTAGTGTAATTTGCTTCGTAACAAGCAAATCTCTAATTGACTGTACTAATTAGGAAGAGGAGGTTCAAGGAACTTGCCTAATAACCATTGTAAATCTTAAAGGGAACTAGATTTAGTGGATTGATCTCACCAGTCAAGGTTGACAGTGAGGGTGGACCTAGGAGGAGTGAACTCTGAACCACCTTAAAATTCTTGTGTTCATTTGGTATTATCACACACAAACACACACACACCTACACACACTTACACCAATCACTTGTCTTTACATTATTTCAACACTATTTATTTCGCTGCACATTACACTCTTACCTTTTAAATCAGTTAATATCTGACAGCTAAGAATTCTCCTCAGCTGTCAAAGCTTAACTGTCTAATCATCTAATTGTTGATTAAGAAAACATGACCTTTCAATTGGTATCAGAGCTTGTTTTCACCACCAAAAGTCTAACAACTTGTGAAGGATCAATTCTCTACCCACCATGCCTCAACCAAGGAAAAATATTGAGAAAGATATTCCACACATTGATGACTGTGGATCCTTTGAAATCTATACATCAAAAATCAAAACCTACCTTGATGCAAACAGTATCTGGAACTGGTATGCTCTAGAAAATGAAGTCACCTGCCCTATCACACTAGATTCAAATGGTGGAACCAGTAAAATGAAATCCCCAGAATTCTGGTCTGAATCTCAAAGGCATCTAATTAGTGCTAATCTTAAAGTCAAAAACATACTCCAAAAGAGTGTAAATGACTCGAAATTGCTAAAGAACCAACTGCAAAGGCAGCATGGGAACTTATCCATACCAAATTCCAGAAACATACCAGTGTTAGAACCCAAAACTTGTACAACCTGCTTAGACAACATGACAATTTTAAGTTCTACTCTGGTGAAAAGGCAAGTGCTGCCAAACCAAGGTTTGAAGATCTGGTCAGATCCATTGCTGACCATAGAAAAATATTTGAGAACCAAGATCTATGCCTCAAAATACATTCCAACCTTCCCCAAGAATATGAGAAGGTAGACTTGCCTATAAGAGAAGGTGCAGAATGGAGCACCATGACTATTGAGCAATATTTTGGGAAGCTTGAGGCATATGAACTAGAAGGAATGATAAAACTTTAACATGATCCTTCCATCTCACAAACCCTTGCCTTAGCTGCCCAAGAAACTACTCACAAACCCATTACTCAACAAGATATTGTCTCCATGGTCCTCATTTCCCTTCAAAAAGTAAACCACCCCTCAAACAACCTCTCTCAAGGAGACCTACCAAGTCTCATATCCATGGCTGTTAGAAATACCCTAAGAGCTCATAAGAAGTCATTTGAGAGAAGCTACAGCCCATCCACTTCTGAGCAAGAGAACCATAAAAAGAAAGTTGAATGCTTCAACTGTAAAAAGCTTGGTCACTACTCATCTGAATGTCCTGAACCAAAGAAACCTAAGGACAATCAGACAGCTAAGAAACTCTCCTACTCAAAGGAGATCATTCACAGTTCAAGATGTAGCTGCTACAACTGCACAAAAAAGTAGAATGAGAAGAACAAAGAACAAGTCATGATTGCAGACTCATCAAAGTTCAGTAATGAGGAATTTGACTTCAGTGATTCTGAAAGTGAAGGAGAAGAAGCAATGATATGCCCAATGGCAGGAGATGATGAAGACTCAGACAATGAAGAAGACCTTGAAGCCTTAGCTATTGCTGAAGAATTAAAACAGGTACCTCAGTTTAACTCTTTAAATAATGAAGAATTTAAACAATTAGTTAGTACCCTTTTAATTCAAATAAAAAGACACCAAACTAGCTTTGCTTCATTGCTCACTGATAACCTATCCCAAAGCAAAACCATTGAAAACCTTGAAAGAACTAACCATGGGCTGAAAGAGCAATGCCTTATGCTGGAAAAGAAAATGATGCACTTAGAAAGAAGATTGAATTATGGAATAAGTCAGGAGAAGCCTTGTCTTTGTTCAGTTACAACCAGAGACACCCTAGGGACAAGTCAGGGATTGGAACCAATAATCCCACTCTGAAAACATACACCCCTCCCACTGATGAAAAGGCTATTGATAAAATGGTTCTAGAAAGCATGAACTATGTCAAAGCCCAGCAAAATATCTATCCCATTCAGACAAAGGAGGACTCAAAGAAAAAAGGAGAAATCAATGAAGCAAATGCAACTAGCTCCAGTCTCATCAATGACACCCATGAAGCTAGCTCAAGCCAATCTGAAGGGAGAGAAAAACAAACAAGTAATGGCAAATACATCTGGAAAAGAAAAGGAATCAAGGAGCAAGTTAAGAACAACCAGCAAAAATATGCTGGACAGCAAAGATCTCCTAGACAGCCAAGGTTCCCCAGACAGCCAAGATTTGATGGACAACAGAGATCACCTAGACAACAAAGATTCTATAACCATCACTCATACACCAAACATCTAAGACCCTACTGGCCATACTCAAATGGAAAAAGTCATGCCAGTCAAAATACCTCTCCTAGATCATCTCACTCAAATAGCTCTCAAAGCCACACCCAGCTTCATCATAACCAAAACCAATTCATTTCTCCCAACCAATTTATAACCAATCCCCACCTACTGCTCCCACACCCTATATGTTGCAAATCATGGGATATTACAATGCCCTAAACCAGTATTTTTGAAAGAGGGCAATGAACAAAGCTAGGGTACCAAAGAAATTCTAATCCTTTGGACCCAAAAGAATTAAAGGGTACCATAAAATTATTTTTCTGTTTTGTAGGAACCTAGGAAAGGATTATGGTACTTGGACAGTGGATGCAGCAGACAGATGACCTTCAATAAGGAGTGGTTGCAACAATATGTCCCTAAAAATGGTCCAAATGTAACTTTTGGTGATAACTCTCAAGCCAAAATCAAAGGATCAGGAAACCTTGTTACTAAAGATATTATTTTTACTAATGTGTCTTATGTAGAAGGTCTCAAGCACAATTTGATTAGCATTAGTCAAATTTGTGATAAGGGATATTGTGTTGTATGTTCTAAAAACCACTGCACTGTCAAAGATGTCAACAACAAGCCAATTCTCACTGGAATCAGAAAAGGAAACCTCTACTGTCTAAACCTGGAAGTTGTGGAATCCTCAAATGCTCATTGCCTACTCTTCTATAGTCAATCTGATATGTCATGGTTATGGCACAAAAGATTGGCTCACCTCAATCTCAAAAGTATCTCCAAACATGCCAATTCCAACCTAGTAAAAGGCCTACCCAAAATTCCTTTCAAAAAGGACAAGCTTTGCAAGGCCTGTCAATGTGGAAAGCAAAAGAAAACCTCATTCACTGCCAAAACCAGATTAGATACTTCAAAACCCCTCCAATTACTCCACATGGATCTCTTTGGACCTATCAGAACCAGGTCTCTTGGTGGATAGAGATACTCACTAGTGGTAGTTGATGACTATACTAGATTCACTTGGATAATCCTTCTTGAATCCAAAAGGGAAACCTTAGAACAACTGGTCAAACTGTTCAACAAAATTTAAAACCAAAAGGGTTTATCCATCATCAAAATTAGATCTGACCATGGTAAGGAGTTTGAAAACATTGGTGTTGAAGAATATTGTGATCAAAAAGGGATTGAGCACAACTTTTCTGCTCCTAGAACACCACAGCAAAATGGTGTTGTTGAAAGAAAGAACAGAACAATTTGTGAAGCAGCAAGAACTATGCTGTCAGAAAACAACCTCCCTAAATACTTTTGGGGAGAAGCAGTCACCACTGCTGTGTATGTCCAGAACAAGACTCTCATCAACAAGTTTCACACCAAGACTCCCTATGAGCTATGGAATGGTAGAAGACCAACCATTTCATACTTCCATGGCTTTGGAAGTAGATGCTTTATTCATAACAATAGGAAAAACAACCTTGATAAATTTGATTCAAAAGTGATGAAGGAATCTTTCTTGGATACTCTAACACCAGCAAAGCCTACAGAGTTTACAACAAAAGGAGACTTGTTGTATAAGAATCAATCCATGTTGACTTTGATGAAAACAATGATCAAAGCCACACTGAATTGTGTGATTTTGATGAAGCTGTTGGCAATTCAGATGCTCACCCTGAGGTGTCTCCTGTGCATGACCCCTCAAACCTCATTCCCGAAGAAGATTCACCTTCCCTTCCTTATATGGTGCCCAAAGACACTAATACACACCCTATTGTGTCTGACAGCCAAGAATCCCAACTCAACAGCAAAGGTGCATCTGACAGCTATGATGCACCTGACAGCTTACCTTCATCCAGCCATCAAAATTCCCTTGAAAAGAACCCCATCCAACCTTGTGGCAACACCAATCATTCAATTCCTCAACCTGAAACTATTACACACATCATTCCATCAAACAAAAACATCTTTATTGACCTTCCAATACATAAGATGGATATTCCTCCAAACATGCCTGTTTATGACTTATTAATGAGTGCCTTCATCTCCCAAATTGAACCCAAAAAGATAAATGAAGCCCTTCAAGACCCTGATTGGATTGAAGCAATGGAAGAATAATTGGAACAATTTAAAAGAAACAAAGTTTGGAAGCTTGTTCCCAAACCTAAAAACCAAATTATCATTGGGACAAGATGGGTTTTTAGAAACAAGATGAATGAAGAAGGAATTATGATAAGGAACAAATCTAGACTAGTTGCTCAAGGGTACAGACAAGAAGAAGGAATTGACTATGATGAAACATTTGCCCCTGTTACAAGATTGGAAGCTATAAGGCTGTTCCTTGCCTATGCATCATTCAAGAAGTTGAAGGTGTTCCAAATGGATGTCAAGAGTGCCTTCTTGAATGGAGTTTTGAATGAAAAAGTATTTGTGTCTCAATCTCCTGGTTTTGAGCATCCAAAGTTTCCAGATCATGTGTAAAAACTGGACAAACCCTTGTATGGGCTTAAACAAGCACCTAGAGCTTGGTATGACACCCTATCTAAATACCTCCTTGGCAAAGGATTCACCAAGGACCATATTGATAACACCTTGTTTATCAAGAAATATGGAGAAGACCAGTTACTCATCCAAGTCTATGTTGATGACATTATTTATGGTTCATCAAATGAAGACTTGTGCACTGAATTTTGGAAATCATGAAAAATCAGTTTGAGATGAGCATGATTGGTGAGCTCACATTCTTCTTAGGCCTTCAAGTCAAGCAAATGAAGGAAGGGATCTTCATTAACCAAGCCAAGTACGCAAGGGATATGATCAAAAAGTTTGATATGCAAACTGCTTCTCCAGCTAGAACCCCTTTGTCAACTACAACCAAACTCCATGCTGATCCTGATGGCTAGAGTGTGAATCAAACCTTATATAGGAGCTATATTGGATCACTCCTATATGTGACAACATCCAGACCTGATATCATGTTCACTTTTTGCCTTTGTGCAAGATTTCAAGCCAATCCAAAAGAATCTCATCTCTCTGCTGTCAAGAGAATCTTGAGATATCTCAAAGGAACACCTGACTATGGTTTATGGTATCCCACTGAATCCCCATTCTCTCTAATTGGATTCACTGACTCAGACTATGCTGGATGCAATCTAGATAGAAAATCCACAAGTGGTGGATGCCAGTTTATTGGTTCAAGAATAATCTCTTGGTCAAGCAAAAAAGCAAACCTCAGTAGATACCTTAACAGCTGAGGCTGAATATATTGTTGTTGGCTTGTGTTGCTCTCAAATTCTTTACCTTAAAAGTCAACTTCAAGACTTTGGGATGGATTTGTCTAACATCCCCATCTTCTGTGACAACTCAAGCACTATTGCTATGATAGAAAACCCAGGTAAATATTCCAAGACCAAGCATATTGAAGTTAGGCATCACTTCATTAGAGATCATGTTGAAAAAGGAAATATCAACTTAGCTAAAGTATGCACTGAAGATAATGTCTCTGACATCCTAACAAAAGCAATGGATGAAAAGAGATTTGAGATGCTTAGGGCAATGCTGGGAATGATTAATTTGCCAAAATAAAATTTTCATTAATCAAAGAAACATTACAAATGGTTGCTGTCAAAAGCAGAGGATCTGACAGCTAACCATAACCTTACACAATAGCCTTCATCATTCTTAGCCAAACATATTCCTACCAAATACCCTAGTTTTCAAATAAAAAAATCAAACATAAATTCATATTACCAAAAGCTTCTTAACCCCACCTTTCTCTCACAGCTAACCCTCACACAGGCTCTGACAGCTAAGGATTCTATCATTGACTATTCATTGGATGATCATGGATATCCTCATCTGTGAACCTATACTATTTATAGGAAACATCAGGAGCCTCATAGACATTCTCCTTGATGTCCCCATACCTCTCTAGCCACACTGGGTGCCTCTTCATGAAAGGGTCAATAGCTGTTGTGGAGAATTGTAAAGAAGGACACACCCTTCTTGGCCACCATTCCTCTACAACATTGTAAGGAGGATATTCACTTAGTGGAGAGACAAAGCTGAATGTCCCTGAAGTGTTTGCACTCTCTTGTGCAATGATTGCTTGATCTGAATGAGGACCTTCATCTTCCTCCTCATTTATAGCTACTGGACTCAAACACTTCAGAAACTGTGAGAACAATCTTATATAAGCCTTTGAAGGACAACTTTGCACTCCTGCAAAGTTATCCCCAGTTCCCTTAAGAACTGTTTGACTCAATGTGAGTGAATCCCTTATTACTTCTGTGAACTCTTTGACAGCTAAGAACACAGGTTGACCAATAAGAGTGTCAATCTTAATCCTTTCTTGGCTGTCAAGCTTCATAAGCTCACTTAAAGTGTAGACTCTCTCTACACTTGCCCTAACCTGCTTACTGCACTCACCCTCATTCTCCTTTCTCAACAGCTTAACCTTAGTTGTCTGATCAATCTGTCTCTCACACATCATCTTTGCCTTGCCCTTCTCATTAGCTATCACTTCTAATCTTTTATCCTCATTCTCTATCAATGCTAACCTCTCCTCCACCCAAAACTTTCTTCTTATCTCTCTCTCTCTCTCAACTCTTCTTCCTTACTTGGATCATCACTCAGCAGTTGATCCACTTCATGTTCTAGACCATTATCTATTTGAATCTTATAAGACAAAAACTCCCTCTCAAACCTCTCTTCCCTAGTTTCTTCCAATCTAGGACTACTAAAAATCAATTTCTTTGCTGTCTTAGCCATTTTGCTAGGACTGAACATAGAAACCAACCTTCCCATATGCTATATGAATGAAATGAATCTCATCATCTGATTCATTTCCTTTTATAGACAAATTTTAGTTTTTAGTCAGTATAGAGGTAATGATCATTCTAAATATCATTGGCTAGTCATCAAGTCTGACAGCTATGAATTTGATCTCTTCCCATTTGATGTTATTGGAACTTGCCACTAACATATGATCATTTATTTTCTCTGATAATATTCTCTAAAATTTTGTCTTTGTGTACGGAAATAACTCCCATGTTCTATGGGAAGTTATTGCAAAAAGAGTAGTGGGGGGCAAAAAACTCTATTCATGAACAGTCACATTCTTAAATGCTCATTTTTAACCGTTTCACTAACCCACGTTTTAGCCGTTAAGCTACACAAATTCCCTCCTCATTAACCTCTAATCTTGCGAAACTAATCCATCTTCTACAAACAATCTCTACCCTCCTAAATCCCCTCTCTGAATCTCTCTGTTCTTCAAAAACCCTAACTCTCTGTTTTACTCAAACAATGTCATACCCTGAAGCTCATGGTTACTTTACCAAGCCTGAATTCTACAATCATGAAGTTGGAGTCTTCATCAAAACCCTTCTTGAGTCCAATAATCTTTGCAAAATGATGGAAGCTCAACCTCTTATATACGAAAAACTGTGTAGAGAAATTTACATGGCTGGACAGAGACTTGATAGTGGAGCCATTAGAATCAACATTGAGGGTACTGAAATTAATGTGACTCCCAAAGATGTTTCTGAAGTCTACAATATTCCAATGAAGAATGGAACCAGAAGCAACCTTTGGGATAGAAAAGATTGTGCCTTGGAAATTTTCTACAAAAAATTCTTTGATGAACCCAACTGCAATTATCAAAGGGTACAGGACAAACCCATTAAAAAGGGGTCCCTTGATTTATTCAAATCAACCCTAATGGATCTTATCATCAAGGGGTTTGATGGAAAGCAATCATATTTTGATAAAATCAGTCCTAATGAATGGAAGCAAGGCTTGAGTCTGATAGCTAAGGATGTGAACTGGAGTGTAGCTCTCTTGCACAACTTTCAATTAGCCATATCCCCTACACCATGGAAGTTCAAGAAACAAACCCCAAGGATGAACAACTTCAGGCTCATGAGTGGGATTCTACACCAACTAATTCCAAAGCTAAACCCACCCCTAAAAGATGGTTGGCTTGAAACTACCAATCTTGTGCAAACAAGGAGTTTCAATTTGAGCACATTCAGGCTCAAAGGGAAGAAATGATTGGATCTTGGGGATAACAGCTCTGGAAATCTTGATGAAACAACTCAGAAGCTGAAAGAGAAGACTGAGAATGAAATGAAGCAGTGGAAATCATTGGTCCACATGGTAAATGACAAGAAGCATGACAAAGGTGTAGTGATCAAAGAAAGGGCTCAAGAGACCAACCCTAGCAAAATGAAAAAGAGGATTGGCAAAGCTGAAATGAAGAAAACTGGGAAGGGAAAGAAGCTACCTAAAGGGGAGAAGGTGCATGAAATGGTTGAACAAGTGGCTGAGCAAGTGGATGTTCAAGTGATTGACAAAGGAAAACAGGTTGCTGATGAACAACCTGCTGACAGTGAAGAAACTCAATCAGACTCCATTTATAAAGCCATTGATGATTTTGTTGGTGAGGAAGAAGCTACTCAAGATGAGGATGATGATGAACAGTTAAGGAGAGCCCTTACTGAATCACTGATGGATGCTAGGATCAGAACAGCTAAGACTGGCCAAGCTTCTGGAACAGCTATGAGTGGTCAAGATCTGACAGCTAAGGTTTCTCAACCTTTTGAAACTCCAACTGAGGTATCCTCTGGCCCTTCTCTCTTATTAGATACCTTGTCTAGGAAGATAAAAATAGACATAACTGCTCCCACCTCCAAAAAGAAGAAACAAAACTCACCTATCCCCTCTCCAACCAAAGAACAATCCAGTTCTCCCCCTATCTCTATAGCCTAAGAAATACTCAACCTAAATTCTTCCAACCTAAGCCCAAATGAGCCAAGTGTTGAAAATGAAAGGGGGAACTCACCTGAATATGATAGAGATGATACTCAGTTAAGGGGGAACAACAGTCCTTTGTCCCCTATTCTGACAGCTAAGCATTCCCCATCCCAATCTTCACCTAGTTCCAGTCCTTCTGATCAATCACCACCCATTCCAAATAACATCCTCAAAGCTGTTGAAGGGTTAACCCTTGAATGACAACCTGATTTGCTTCCAGCTACTATCACCTATTTAAGACAAGTGTTGTCTGAAGATGAAATGTTAATGGCTCTATATGTGATCAAAACTAGAGATAGGGCCAAGAAGTCATCCATGCCTGTTAGTGAAGCTCAAACCAAAACTGTTGAACCTCAAGTGACTCCTGATCCTACCCCTGATACTGAACCCCTTCCAGCTTGTGAGCCTTGGATCCTTGATTGTGACATTGATTTCTCCTTTCCCTCAGTCATGACTGCTCACCAAAGATTTAAGGAAATCACTCACTTCCCTGAAATTGCCAACCCCAACCTCATTCCCAATCCTTGTCTGTTAAGTAAGAATGCAATCATGATCCATGCCAGAAATAGAAGTGGGCTCATCATGTTTGGACATGAGTAATGGAAGAAATATAGAACAACTCTCCCCACTTCCTTCTTTCATAATGCCCACAGATTACCCAATTTCATGGACCTTTCAACCATCATTGACTGGGAAGTCTTGTTCTCCCAATTTTTGTCAAACAACATCAATGAATGCATTTACATGCCCTCATCCCTTGTCTATGCTCTATGTGTTGAATTGACCAAAGAGTTTTATTGGAGAATCTGCAGCAATAAAGCCAAGATCATGGCTATCATTGCCAAGCCCAATCTAACAGCCATGTTTCCACCTATCTCTTCAGATCCTCCTCCCTTTATTCCCCTAAACACTAGATCTCTCCAAGCAAAACTCCCTCCAATCTTAAATCCCTCAACATATGTGCCCCCATATCATGTGACCATCACTGATATGCAAAAATTCACAAGGACCATGATCACCAAGATGAGGCACATCATGGAAGTTTCAGTTGGTGCCAAATCAGAAAAAAAGGCATCTAAGGGAAAGGCAATTGAGTCTGGTGAAGAAGCTATCATCCTGGGAAAAAGAGCATCTGGTGCTGCTGCTAATGTAATTTTATCAAGTGATGATGAAGAAGATGAGCCAGCAAAGCAAGTGTACCAGCCTTCAAACTCAGCTGTTCTCACTGTCTCCACAACATCCCATCAGATCCCAGCTCAACAAACTTTCTCTCTGTAGACAAATCCTTTCTTTTATAACTTATTTTCAGGAACCAAAGGTCAAAGCTCTAGAGGGAAGAATGCTCCCAAATGGGGTACCTTAAGATTAAGGGATGATGAAGAACCTTTGCCCAAAGCTATTCTCAAGGAAAGACAATATCAAACCTTCACCTATGATGATGAGATGAGCTGGGAATGGAACAATGAAATGTACTTCAGAGGTGTAAAAGAGAAAATGAAGAAGGTGCTGCTAGCTGAAAGAGATGAAATTCTTGCAGCAAGAAGAGAAAGAAATGAATTTTCTGATTAGAAAATTTTTGTCCTTTTCGTTAAGTCTTTTAATCCCTACTCTTTATCCCCTGTTTTAAACATATGTTATTTCGGATAATATGTTTGTTTTGGCTCTTGTGATTGAATCAAGAAGATTGATTTTGTCTTCATTAGTATATTCAATTCATAAGTTTCTTGCAGGTCATATCTTTTATTAGATATATTACTTTTCCAAAAAGAAGGAAATTGTTAGGACTTAACTACGTAAACCACATAGTTATACATGGATTTAACAAAGAAACATATCATATCCAATGTTATCTGACAGCCAAGATAAACTCAAGAACATTGGACAACCATGATTCAAACTGCTCTCTCATAAACCAACTGGACAACAATGATCAAACAAAGACCAATCATATAAATCAATGTATTTAATTACATAATGATCATTACATGAGAACCATCCTATTCCTTAACTCCTAAACACCCAACTCAAAGAACTAAGCCTGACAGCTAAGGTTCTCAACAGCAGAGGTCTCATCCCTCTGACAGCTATGATCCTCAATGACAACAGCAGTGATGTTTCTCTGTGATAAATCAAGATGTGCCTTGCCCAAATCCCTCACCAGATGTTGCCAGGTCATCTCCATGAAGATCATATACAATGGTTACAGATTACAACCTGTTATCCTCCATTCAACAAGGCCCTAAATGCAAACACTGTTTCACCAACATGCATTCACTACCTTGTCTCCTACAACGGCTATATTCTAGCTTATAAAAGGAATCCTCCAAGACTGAAGACACTGCCCTTCCACACACAACCTTTACAACCTTACCTTCAACCTTTGCACACCTGCAAAACCTGCAACCAACAATCAAACAATCTGAGACACTTGTAACTGTAATTCAGGTGTATAAACTAATTTGTAAACCACTTAAGACTGACTTTAAGTGTATAATGTAATTTGCTTTGTAACAAGCAATCCCTAATTGACTGTACTAATTAGGAAGAGGAGGTTCAAGGAGCTTGCCTAATCAACCATTGTAAATCTTAAAGGGAACTAGATTTAGTGGATTGATCTCACTAGTCAAGGTTGACAGTGAGGGTGGATGTAGGAGGAGTGAACTCTGAACCACCTTAAAATTCTTGTGCTCATTTGGTATTATCACACAAAACACACACACACCTACAAACACTTACACCAATCACTTGTCTTTACATTATTTCAACACTATTTATTCTGCTACACATTACACTCTTGCCTTTTAAATAAGTTAATATCTGACAGCTAAGAATTCACCTCATCTGTCAAAGCTTAACTGTCTAATCATCTATTTGTTGATTAAGCAAACAAGACCTTTCAAAAATTATTAACTTTTTTTATATAACTTTTGTAAAAAAATTCACTAAACCCTAACCCCTTATACCCCTAAACCCTAACCCTGAATCCTTACCCCTAAACCCTAAACCCTTATATCCCTAAACCCTAAACCATAACCCTAAACCCTAACCCTAACCATAAACCCTAAACCCTAACCCCTAACCCTAAACCCTAAACTCTAACCCCTAACCCTAAACCTCAACGTTTATACCCCTAAACCCTAACCGTGAACCCTACCCCCCTAAACCCTAAGCCTTTATACCCCTAAACCATAAACCCTAACCCTAAACCTTAAATCTCAAATCTCATATACTTATACCCCTACCCCTAAACCCTAAATCATATACTTATACCCCGAACCCTAAACCCTAAATCATATACTTATACCCCGAATCCTAAACCCTAAACCCTAAATAAATGAAAGTATATAGAAGAAAAGAGGGACGGACTACCCTATATTTATTTATTTTTAATTTTTTATTCACTAGAAAATAATATTTTAGAATTTGTTAATTATTTTTTTTAAAAAAAGGTATATAAAAAAAAGAAAAAAAACTAAATAAATGAAAGTATATACAAGTAAAGTGGGACGGACTACCCTATAAATAAATTAGCGCCGACGGAATTATTCCGCCGCTGATAAATTAAAAAATATTAAATTACCACCGACAGATTAATTTCGCCGTTGATAAAAGAAATGGCAACGGAAAATTCCGTCGATAAAGCCGAGACTAGTCAAACGCACATTAGTGGTGGTACTGAAACGAATATTCGACGAATATACGTTTCTAGCGACGAAATAATTCCACCGCTGGTAATTTCGTCGCTAAAGACACAGTTTCTAGTGGTGGATTTTTTCCTTGCTTTTGAGACAAAATATTGTTATGAGATCAGAAATTGGTTTGGCTTTTTTGATGATATTGTTTAGTTTTGTTGTTTTTTGTTAGTCAAATATATGTATAGCTTTAGAATTTCTTAATCTCAAACATAAAGCATTATTGAGAACCCCTAATCTAATTAGAGCTACTTAGAACTTTCCATTTAACCTTAGGTTCCCCTTAGTGCTTGTGCCTTTGTATAATTATAATGTAATTCTCTCGAACATTTAATGATTTGAAGACTTGAAGCTTACTCACCTATCCCTTTTTGTGATCGGTTAAGGAGTAACCAGTTATGGAGTAACTGACTATGGAGTACAGTAAATCCTCAAACAAGTTATATCTTGGTTTGACTTAGCATTTATTTCCTGCAACCTTCTTGCCAAGTTCAGGTAGAACAACTCCTGATAAACTCCTAGTACCGCCTGACCAAGAGTCATTTTTTGCTATAAGTTGTCTTATGATTAGTTGGTTAGGTTACCAGTACTCAAACAAAGGTCATTACCCAACTGATATTTCAAGCGATTGTACAAAAAAAATCTTGCATTTAATGGAGAAGATTTTGCATTATATGTTTGTCAGTCTAGCTCATCAATTCAACCACCTTCAACAGACAATGGCTCCATGAAAGCCAACTATAAAAACCTTCATTGGTGCATTGAAGATGGTTGGTGCATTGAAGACATTGAGAGACGATTGTCAACAACTGCAAGTCCTCATCAATAGAATTGAAGTTCAAGACAATCAATCCTTATGATCACTAGACATTTATTAGGACTCATATACTCTTTGCATATTCAATCATTCATTGTAAGTGTTCTCCAACAATACTATGTTATGAACACAATGGTTGATCACACTATACACCCAAGATAAATGAGTTCAACTTGTTAACACATCTCTTGAGAACACTTGGTCTTTCTTGTCTCACGATCCATTAGTGGTCACTTTATATTTAGCGGTCATTGACATCCTATGAATCATGACTTGCAGCTTGTAATAG
The DNA here is from genome assembly GCA_022495995.1 of Adenophora triphylla var. japonica. Lineage (NCBI taxonomy): Eukaryota > Viridiplantae > Streptophyta > Magnoliopsida > Asterales > Campanulaceae > Adenophora > Adenophora triphylla. The sequence continues at coordinate 119,829 of JAFEMH010001314.1, forward strand.
ACTAGTGAACATTAATAGTATACTATTTCACAAATTCATGTTTTGATCAAAATTGATAGAGGACGTATCAGTTTTAACACTGTGAAACTCTCCAAACAACTGTGTCTTTTTGTGTGTGTTTATCTTTTTGTCTTGTTAACATTTGGGCTCTACCACAAATTACACCCTTGAGTCTCTACTTATATAATCATTGTTTAATCATTATTTAAAATATCTACTGCTTAATAATTTAACTTGACTTGTGTAAAACTTGCTCTGAGCATTTAATTAACCGATTTGTGTGCGTATAAAATTGGTAAAGTCTTATCCACTGCACAACTGGTTCAGGTAAATTACTTGGTAATTTTGAAAAAGTTTTCAGAAAAGTTTTTAGGCTATTCAACCCCCCCCCCCTCATCTAGCCTGTTTTCCTTTCAATTGGGCCTAATAATTTTTTGTTCTATTGTTTGGAATTTTTAAATTGACAGTGCTTGTGCAATGAATGTGTTTATTTGTTGTGTGGTTTTGTGTTTGTTAAATGAGATTCTTAATTTTTATGAAAATTATGTTATTTCTTTTTCAAAACTAGGTATTATATTTTATTTATACGACTAATTATATTTTATGCATAATTTAGTCTTATAGATTAAATAATTATATTTTGGTATAAAATTTTTTTAAATTGACCCTTATACTTTTGGTATAAGATTTTATTTAGTTTATAATTAAAGTATAAGAGCTAGATTTAATAAAATATTAGGATATTTCTTATTTATTTTGTTAAAAACAGAGAAAAATAAGTGACAAATGATTCTTATACCTTTGATATATGATAGGAATTAGTTTTATACGTAAGGTATAAAAGGTGAAGGGTTTATTTGAAATAATGGAAATCTCTGGGTTTTATATGGAATATTAATTTGGATGAAGGGCCTTACGAAGACCCAAAATTATCTTGTGAGCCAATTTAAAAATTTGCCTAAGGATGGTAGGGCTTCTCCATCAGTGTTTCACTAGCCGTCACCCTTAGTATTTCTCTCTCCCCCCACCCCTCTCTCTCACACACACACACACAGAGCCGCTCTCCCTCTCTCTCTCTCTCTCTCTCTCTCTCTCTCTCTCTCTAACACAGCCGCTCTCTCCTCTCCCTCTCTCTCTCCCTCTCTTACACACAGCTGCTTTCTTGTCCTTCTCCAACGCCTAACATCCTATTGCGTAAGTTACTTCCCACCTGCGGATTTTATATGGGATTTAACTTGTTTAGATGATCGATATCTATAAATTTCAGATAACTGTACCTGCTTTCCTATTTGTTCTGATACTCTTATTTCTAACTAATTTAACTTGTTTAGATGATATCTATAAATTTCAGATAACTATATTATATACCTGATTTCCTATTTGTTCTGATACTCTTATTTCTTACTAATTTATTTATATTTGTTTTGCTCATCAACATTAAGAACAATGGTGATTTAGGGATAATCTTATGCATCTATAGTTTGCTTGTAAACATGAACAACAATTAATGGATAGTGATTTTGAGATGGACATAAAGTTTGCTTCTTCTTTTTTCAGACCTATAATTGTAACAAAAACTATCTAATTAATTTTTATTATTTATTATTCACTCAAAATTATTGATTCCTATCAATTTGCTGGGTAAATTTCTATGTTCATTTGATTGTCCTTTTCTTTTCCCTAAATTATACCTGCTTTCTCATTCATTTCTTTTGGGGGATTTTGTTTTTGTGATCGATGTAAGCGTTCATCGCTACATTCTTTTTTTGTATATATCTGGATTGTTAGTCTCAATGCATCAGAACTAAATTTGCCTGTTTTATAATTTGTTCGTTTTATGGTTTTCTATTTTTATGATTAACTTCCTTTTAGATTCCTATACTTTTATGTCAGTTTCCTAATTTTCTTTCCATTAGATTATTTAGTGCCAAATTGAAAATGCAATTTGTTTTTCAGATATGGTATTTACTCGTTGAGGATAAAAGTCAAAATTTGAGGAAAGCTTTGATCACCCTCATCATGTCAGCAAGGGTGAGAGATTTAAACTAATTTACCATTCTTGGTTCCTTTATTACTTGTTTAAATTACGTTCATATCCCTCGTTGCTGTTCATTTGTAGATTTTGGCTGTCTAGCAGCATGGATTAAGAAATTAAAAAAAAAAAAAAACACAACAAAGACAATCTTCTGAATTATTTCAATGGTTCCTAATTATGATTAAAATATTTGAATCATCTTGATGATTCAAATATTTTAACTATAATTATCGTTCACATTCTTTAACCTGTAGTCTGGACATAATCCTACACATAATATGTTTTTGAATTATACTATGTTACATATAAACCTCTTGGATCTTCTTTTGTAAAAGGTCGTTAGTTTTTCTTTAATGGAAATTTTATTGCAGAACTGATGGCCAACTAGTTGTTGAATCAATTATACCAAATAATTTTCTCATGCTTATTAGAGAAATATCTTGAATCATATGGAGAAATTAAGTCTGTTTTACTTATGAATCCAACAATATCTAGGACTATATTTTTCTTTCTTCAATGATTTTATTCTCTTCTGCAAAACCATAAGTATTAGTCTCTTATTTTGTTCATTTATTATGTTAAATTTTTTGTGCAGTGTCTTGATATTAGCAGTTTCTCAATCAATGGGAGCCCTCACTTTCGAGGAGAAGGTCGTTGTTCTTGGCATTTCAGCACTGCTAGGAGTCGAGTCGTGAATGTCTTGGGACCACCACAACCTCCACAAAGGTAAGCTTAGTATTCTTTGGTAACTCAATTCATGTTCCCATGAGTACACCAATCAGAAAGGATAAGTTGAAATGTGTCCCAAATTGAATGTCTATTATTTGGGGAATTTACTAAATCATCCATAATCAAACAATATGTTCAAATTCATACTTGTACTCATGATGCAATATAATGACTTTCTTAAATCCTATTCAGCTTGGAAGATTATTTTTTATTGTGTAGATACTGAATATGTGTTCCATGGTCATTACCTAAAGTGCAAGGGGAAAAAAAGAACCTATAGCTCTCATATTGAAGGAACTAGAACTTCTTATAATGATAGTAATTATTAATAGTCCAACAAGTTAATCACTTATTTCTTTCTTGTCATTCATAGAAGTTTCAAGTTTGTTGCATTTGCATCAAAAATATATAGCTCTCATATTTAGTATATTTGTGTTTTTATCTTGCCTAACTTCTCTGACGTGCTTCCATGCAGCATGAAGGTTGGTTGGTTTATGAGGCAACATTGTCTATGCAAAATGTACCTGAGCTGTTTCTTCCCTGTTCTGCTCTGTGTTTCTTCTTTGAAGAATCCGGAGTTTAAAAGACACCAAAATAAGGGATGGAATTTCAACCTGATACTAATTGCCAACACGAGGCAATACCTCTGGGTCTCCATAGACTCCTTTTCTATATGAGGTTAAAGGAACTGGTGGCTTAAATGACATATCGTCACTATAATTCCCATTTTGATCCATTTCATTTAAATCCATCTGAAAAAGTAGGGTATTTAGAATTTTTACTGATCAAACAGACTCAAGCTAGCTTAAATCATTAATGGAATGAAATAAATTTCGTGAACATTGTAGACTTTTTCGTTGTTCTTGATCAAGAGCAAATTTTATTTTATATAGTTTTTTTGACATTCGTTTTGAGACGAAACTCAGTTTATGTAAATACCATTTTGTATAATATTATTGTTTCGCTTTTTGGGCGAAACTCTGTTGATGTAAATAACATTTTGTATTATTGTCTCTTTTAGGCCAAACTCTATTTTTATAGTCCACGTAATTTTTAAAGCGTATTTCACTTTTACCATGATACAATTTTTTCCACATTACCATTGTCATTGTACCACAAATATGCCTTCCATATTAGTCATTACCGTTAACGGCGTTATATTGAGTTAACGGAATTGATGGCATAGATATCCACATGAGATAATAAAGTTAAAAAAATTAACACTAGTTATATTAATCGAATAGAATAACCAATAACTTCGTTAGTCTCATTTGCCTAGCCATGAACACAAGGTAACCCATCTAATAAATCAACATTTGAAACCTAAATTCAAACCCATAAATGAAATTACTCTGCCACAAACAAAACTACCCAACGCATCTCATCGCCAAAACTCAAATTTTGAAACCCCAACCCATTTCATCAATTAAACCCTAGATTCGAATCCATTTTACAAATCAAACCCCAAATTCCCACCTATCACTCTAGTGTTTTCCTCCTTTATAACCTAACCCTAATTCATGCTATTCCATGAGAGAAAGAAGAGAGAATTCAAGAGAAGCGACCATTAATGGAGTCTACAATTCAATTCAATTCGGGGATTTATAAAATTGGAATTGTTAATTAATAGGTATTTGAGATTCAATTGTTATTTTTGAATCAATATTTTGGGTAATAACAATTTTCACTTGGGGTTGGAGACGGAGGGGGGAAGATGGAGTGTCGGGTGATGGTGAGGAGGAAATTACAAATGTTTGGTTAGATTTGTTAATTTATACTCCCTCCATCTCATCTATACTAATATAACAACAAGATCGTCTTGCTTTCCCCCCAAAAACCAAAGGTATTTTAGTAATTTCACACGGTGGCAAAATTGCAAATAGGTCACGACGCCAGGTCCACATGGCAGGTTCTAATTAGCAGAACACCGGCGCGTGCCGTACACGAGACAATGGAGGCGCGTGAACGAAGGCTTTGTGTTTCTTTTTTTTTTCCTTTTTAACATTGTGACACATGGCGCTCTTTGATTGGCGAGGTTTTTTTTCAGATTATAATTTTTCCTCCGATTTTTTTACCTCAATTATTTTATAATAAATTAATTTTTTAAAAAATAGTTTTTATACCAAAATTCATAATTTTTTTCTCTATATATAGAGATTATTTTCATTTGATTTGGACACATAAAAAAACACTCTTTTTTAAATAAAAATTTCTTAATTTTTCTTTTTAATTTTTAAAAATCTTTGTAGTTAAAATTAATTAAGTGTGAAGTATTTTTTTTAATTATAAGTTGAGAAATATAATTGCAGATTTAGGGATGATAATTTTATTTTCGTTTTTAATTTTATTTCTATTCAAAAAATAATTAATGCTATGTGTTTTTAGAGTTAATTTTAATCAAAAAAAAAATTACGTTATGATATATTCCCTCCGTCCCACCTCAAGGTTCCATGGGTGGGTTTACACGCTTTTTAAGAAATATTTTTAAAGTGGGTAGAAAATTTGAGGAGAGAGAATGTAAAAGTTAAATGTGTGGTAGGGAATAGGAGAGAGAATGTAAAAGTTAAAAATATTTAATAGGAGAGAGAATGAGTGGAAGAAATTGTAAGTTAATGATTGTTTTTTTTGTAAATATGTTAACTTTATAAGGGTATAACGAATGATTTTTTTTAAAATATATGGAGATGATAAGGGTATTAATATACGAAAAACTTTCCATTTAAAGAAGGGAACCTTGAAGTGGGACGGCCCAAAAAAAATGTGGAACCTTGAAGTGGGACGGAGGGAGTACTATTGATTAATGTTTTCCAATTTTTATTTTTGCTGAAATCGGAGTAATGGTAAATTCCATATTTTGGCAATGAGATAATTATCTCTATGTGGAAATATCAATGCAAATAAAATTATTAAATTTTATATTTTTATTTGGAAAGTTAATTGTTTTTTAAGCAATTAATTTCGATTATTTGAAACCATAGTATTTGTTGTTATTTAATTCTTATTAGTATAGATGTAGAAGTTATGTTCTAGAGTGTTTTTTTTAAGAAGTTACTCTTTATCGAATTACTGCATTAGGTTATAAAAAATTAAAAAAAAAATACTATAATTTTTATATACTTGGTTTGAAAGATGAATATTTCTTTGTTCTTAAAAAATGAAAACATTATAATTGAAAACGGTTTTGTTGCAATGGACAGCCGAATTTTTAGGATAATCTATATCTTTTGGAAATGAAATAATTAAGTAAATAAAGTGAGTATTTGATGATTGAATGAAATAATTATGCTATGTGGAAATTATTTTGAGTTGAAGTTGGGTTTGTGAATCTTAAAATGTTTCAATTTATTTAGGATCTGTTTGCTTGAAGTGTGGAAATTATGCGTTAGATTTTTAATTTTAACATTATTGTTATTGCAATTGTAATTGTAATATTATTAGGCTCTGAATGGGCGAAACTGCGTGTGTCGTACACGCGCCGCACAAACGCGTGTACGCGCAGATGTTTTTTCGTTGTGACATGTGGCGATCTCTGAAGACAGTAATGTTAATTTTTTGTGACAAAAAATATAGTATTGTTTTTTGGTTATTCATTTTGAGTCGAAAGTAATATTTATTTTTTAAGTGAAGATTATAATTTTTTTAGAAGTATATTTTTTAAAATATTTATTTAAGATGGAAAAAATAATATTTCTATTTAATTTTTGTATTAATAATTATTATTTTATAATTTAAAGTGAGACGAAGTTTGTACCGGTAATTTGATTTGATCGGTTAAGCAAGCAAAGGCAAAGCAGAAAATTGTTTTGGTTTTGGATTGGTTAAGGATAGATTTGTTTGGTCGGTTAAGCAGGCAAAAAGGCAAGGCAGGGAATTGATATGGGTTTGGATCGGTAAGGCTCAAGACAGGGAATTGATATGGTTTTGAATCGGTAAGGTTCAAGGCAGGAAAAATTGATTTGATTTTGGATTAGGGTCGATTAAGACTTTAATTTGTTTGGATCGGTTAAGGTTAGAGGGAAAATTTATTTGGTTTGTTTGGATCGGTTAAGGCTAGAGGGAAAATTGATCGGTCAATAAATAATAAGGTCAAACTCGCTACACAGTATAGCGAGTTTCTCTTTAATTAATTACCAACATTAATCACGAACTGACAAACTTAATCACATGAAAATCGCTACATCGTGTAGAGAGTTTGACCTGTCAAAGTCAAAATCGCTACACGGTTTAGCGAGTTTCAAAAAATAAGACATTTTGGGAAAAATATTGAATAGTAAGTCACTTTTGAAAATAAAATTTTAAAAATGAATTAATTGAGAAAAAAATCTTTGTTTCAATATATGTCATTAATTTTTTAAACAAATGAAGTAATATTTTATAATATATTCATTGGTACGATGTAGTATTCTTTTGTAAAAATTAATGTTTACAATATTAGTGTCTTCGTCTCGGAAAATGAATATTAATTTTTGATACAAGTAAAGTAGTATTCTTTTTTAAAGTGTTCATTGAGAGAAATGCCGCAATTTACTTTTGGATATAAAAAATAGTATTAATTTTGGAACGAAAGTAATATTCATTTTTGAATTGAAGGAATTTTTTTCTTAAAAAGTAGAATTTTTTCTATGTCATAAAATAAATAAATATGGATTCCTTCGTCTCAATGAACATTTAAAAAAATAATATTACTTTATTCGTCTAAAAAATTAATGTTATCTTAATGTTTTATTTTGAAACGAATGCACTAATATTACAAACATTAATTTTAGAGGCGAATAAAGTAGTATTAATTTTTTAAATATTTATTCGGATGAAGGAAGTAATACTCAATTTTTTGGATAAAAAATGTGGTATTATTTTTTGGTTATTCAATTTGAGTCGAAAGTAATATTTATTTTTGAAATGAATAATATAATTTCTTATAGAAGTATATTTTTAAAAGTATTTATTTGAGATGGAAAAGATAATATTTCTATTTAGTTTTCTTTATTAATAATTATTATTTTGTAATTTAAAGTGAGACGGAGTTTGCACCTTGATTTGATTTGTTTGGATTGGCAACTGATGTTCTTAAAATATTGATTTGTTCTGATCTATGTATTGATAATGTAGTGTTTAAGGAATTTTTTCATAATGTATAAATGTATTTCACTTTTTTTTTTTGTTTTTCTTTAATTTCTATCTTAGAGTTACATGTAATTATCCGTGCATCGCACGGGAGTACTGCTAGTTACACAAAAACTAAGCAAAGTGGATAGTGTATTAAGTGTTGTCATTATAAAAAATGTGGTAGAAGAGAGAAAGTGAGGTAGGGAATAGTAAGTGGTTAAATGATGTGAGTATAACCTATAATTCCTCTCACAAACCAATACTACCTCCTAGGACAAGTTGTATATTGCTTAACCATATAATCCTTAGCTTAATAACTACTCCCTCCCAATATTTTACTAAGTTCACTCTCCTATCATTTCACTAAGTCCACTCTCTTTAACAATTTAATTTCTCTCCAACCACCCTCACCTTAGGTCACCCCCTCCCCATCTTCTCCGGTCAACACTTCCGGCAACCATCAACTCTGGTGATCAACTCCGGCAACTTTTTTTTTACGCCGGCAACAAAACAACTGAGAACTTAAGTTCTCAGTTGTCAACTAAACTACTAAGAACACAATTAACTCCGGCGACCACAAACTTCGGCAACCAAACAACTGAGAGCTTAACTTATCAGTAAGTTCTCAGTTGTCAACTAAACTACTAAGAACACAATAAACTCCGGCGACCACCAACTTCGGCGACCTCTTCGGCGACCAAACAACTGAGAACTTAACTTATCAGTAAGTTCTCAGTTGTCAACTAAACTACTAAGAACATAATAAACTCCGGTGACCAAACAACTGAGAACTTAACTTATCAGTAAGTTCTCAGTTGTCAACTAAACTACTAAGAACACAATCAACTCCGAAGAACAAACAACTAAGAACTTAACTTATCAGTAAGTTCTCAGTTTTCAACTAAACTACTAAGAACACGATCAACTCCGACGATCACCAACTCCGACTACCTCTTCGGTGACCAAACAACTGAGAACTTAATTTATCAGTAAGTTCTCAGTTGTCAACTAAAGTACTAAGAACAGGATCAAGTCCAACGATCACCAACTCCGGCGACTAAACAACTGAGAACTTATCAGTAAGTTCTCAGTTATCAACTAAACTACTAAGAACACGATCAACTCCGACGACCGAGGAAATATCATTTTCCCTCGCAATCAACGAACCATCACCATTATTGACAACCAAACCAAAACAAAACAAAAACCAAGACAAAAGTAGGAAAAAACATAACTCAAGGAAATCAATTATTCAAACAAACAAATCATTTCAAAAAAACAGAACTCAACTCAAGAAAATAATATAATTTTAACTGTCATTATTTTACTTTCCAATATCAAGGCAAGTGAAAGTAGGACAAGGGAAATAGCCAAAATCAAATTTTATTAAGTACAAACTAAGTACAAACATCAAAATTAAAACATGTAAATAGCTATTAATTATTTTTTTATAAGAGTATCATTTAATTTTGTTCAAATCAATCAATGCATATAAACTTCAAATAAAAACAACTAATAATCAAGTAAAAAAACAAATGAAAAAACCCAGCATTTAATCCAACACAATAAATAACTCATCTATGTTATCACTAAGTCCAAGCAACCGACTAAGGATAATCGGCTGAGCATTCCTTAACAACCCAATGTGACTTCTAAGTAAGTCAATCCTCAAACAAGTTATATCTTGGTTTGACTTAGCATTTATTGCCAACAGCCTTCTTTACAAGATCAGGTAGAACAACTCCCGATAAACTCCTACTGCCGCCTGACCAAGAGTCATTTTTTGCTATAAGCTGTCATATGATCAGTTGTTCAGGTTACCAGTACTCACACAAATGTCAATACCCAACTGATATTTCAAGCGATTGTACAAAAAAATTCTTGCATTTAATGGAGAAGATTTTACATTATATGTTTGTCAGTCCAGCTCATCAATTCAACCACCTTCAACAGACAATGGCTCCATGAAAGCCAACTATAAAAACCTTCATTGGTGCATTGAAGATGGTTGGTACGTTGAAGACATTGAGAGACGATTGTCAAGAATTGCAAGTGCTCATCAACAGAATTGAAGTTCAAGACAATTAATTCTTATAATCAGTAGACATTTATTAGGACTCATATACTCTTCGCATGTTCAATCATTCATTGTAAGTGTTCTCCAACAATACTATGTTATGAACACAATGGTTGATCCACTACTAGAAACAGGGCTTTTACCGACGGAAATTTCCGTCGGTAATTCCCCATTTCCGTCGGTAATGGCCATTTATCGACGGAACTCGTCCGTCGGATTCCGTCTGAAATAAATGGTTGGTAATACTGACGGACCATTTCCGCCGGCAATACCGGCGGATAGTCCGTCGGTTAACAGAGAATTCTGCCGAAAATTGTCCGTCGGAAAGGAAGTACGCCGGCCGGTTTGCCGGAGCCATTGCCGGAGGTTACCAACGGATATGTCCGTCGATAAATATTAAAATAATAAAATATTAAAACCCCTTACCGACGGTTAAATCCTTCGTAAACCTTAAGATTTATCAGCGGATATGTCTGTCGGAAACATTAAGATTTACCGGCGGATATGTCCGTCGGCAAACTGAAACGTTGCCGACAGTAATATCCGTCGGTAATGAATTTTTTTTTTTTTAATTATTTACCGACGGAAATTTCCGTCGGTAATTTGACCAGATTTTTAAAAAAAAATTATATTTTAATAATAAACCACCTGTAAACCTGTAAAAAAAAATTTAAACAAATCCCAACATAAAAGAAACACAAACAACCTACAAACAACTGTTTCCAACAAACCTAAAGCGAAAGGGGAAAGGGGAAAGGGGAAAGGGGAAAAGGGGAAAGGGAAAGGGGAAAAAGGGAAAGGGAAATTGTTTCGCTTGGGGAAAAGGGAAGGGAAAGGGAAATGGAAAGGGAAACAAAGTATATTTGTTTGATTACATACCAAATAAAATGAATGTTTAACTACCACGACCCCGACCACGATCGCTGCCGCTGCCGCTACCGCTACCACCGCCACTTCGCCTAAGGTATTGACCGACTGACTCATCAGAAGCATTACCGCTATTATGTGGCTGTGGTTGAAAATTCATGGTAGCCAAGTATTGTTGCATGCGCTGCTCAAGCTGTTGCTCCAATATGCTCTGCACCTGGGCCTCCACCTGGGTTTGCACCTGGCTCTGGATCTGCTCCACTCGCCTTTCAACCTCTCTGTTGACCCGATCATCAAACGCCTCTTGATCCACATGCTGACTGCCATGCTGACTGCCGGAGGAAGAAGATGAAAAGTATTGCATAGTAGGGCTGCGGAATGGCATGTTAAAATACCCAGCACCATGTCCTTCGAATCCAGGCAAGCGGTCTCCCTTTGGTTGCTTGTCTCGGAGGACAATGACCGCCCAAAGCTTTTCAGAAAAGCGGTCCGCTCGGTGCTCTCAGGCCCCATACTTCCTTCTTCAATAGCCTCGTCACGAGCCCGCCTATCATACACTTCCTGAAAAAAAAAAAATTAATTATACACTATGGTAGAAAATAATATTTATTTAACTAAATAATTTATAATTTACTAATAGAAAATACTATTAACACTTACATAATTGGTCTGGTAATAAGGGTTGACCCATTGTGGCCCTGAGCCATCAGGAGCCTCCGGAGTATGTGTAGCCATAAACACAGCAGCAGCATCAGCCTCATCATCTCCGTATTTCTTTCGCTTAACATATAAAAAAATTAAAACTTCAAAATTTCATCAAATAATAACAATATATGAATAAAATAGAGTATTGCTTAATTTACAAACAGATAATAAATTAATTAAGTTTACCATCTGTGAGCGTTGTGATTAATTTCGAGTCGCCACCTATATTATTCGTTTGGAAAACATAGAAAAACCATTTATTTTGAAAGAGATTGGGTTCGGGGCTTAGGTTATGGAATGGGTAGGTCAAGGAGCATCCATTCCACCCAATACGGAGATTGGTCTTGCTAAAGAAAAGAGAGGTTTTCAGAAAAAGAAGAAGAATTTTAAGAAAAGGACAAATAAAGAACCATTTAACGGGGTTAAACGGAATGTAGGATCGATTGCTTCGAGACCGTCCCCATGATTTGGAGAGGCTCTAGGCCGATCCTAGGTTCTATGGATTTATACCACTCTAACAATCAATTAGAAAGGGATTTAGGGGTTACCTTGCGTGAGGTGATTCGGGCAGAGTTTTGACTCAAGTTTAGAGTTGAGTCTCGATACGGACAGAGCTTCGCCTCAGTTCTTGACTTGGGTCTTGATGTTTGTTTATCAACAAGGTTGACAAACAAACTTTGAGGTGAGTTTTTAGGGTGATTTTGTAGGAACCTTTCAGGGAAAGAAACCAACAAAATGTGTGTGAATTGTGGAAATTGTCCGTCTCTTGAACCTTGGAAGTCACCAAGTATTTATAGGCGATGGATAGGAAGAAGTGGAGAGGTAAAACCCTATCAGAAGGTTCTAGACTCCAAACCCTATTGGTTGGCCGGAGGGATAAAGTTTTATCCCGGAAAGAGGTTGAAATCGACGAGGAAACTGTCTCTTGCACTCTGCAGAGGGAGTAAATCTCGCGCGAGACACGCCTTCTCGCGGCGAGATATTGCTGCTGTGGACAATTCCGTCCTTTCCTTGTTATCTCGTATGCAGTTTAGTCCGAAACTAACGGTAGTTAGTCAAAACTTAACGAAACATGACGAAATGGTGGATTTCTACTTCTTGACTCAAAGCGAGACTTAGAGTGGTATAAATATGATCCGATGTGTTCAGAATGGGGTGTCTACAGAGCCCCTCATGGACAAGTCTTATGAAATAAGTCATGTCGACGATAGAAAATACATCATTCTGAACGTCGGGATGGTTGGGCCGCACGGCTTCCTATGTATCTCTATCGGAGAATTAGACCATGACGTAGTTCGAATCCAAAACACGAAAAGGCTGCTTTAGGTATTTTGAAAATTATTTTGAAAATCGAAGAGATTTTGTTTTGAAAGATAAATTCATACTGAGGAATCAAATCAAGACCCAATTCTGAATATACCTGTCTGTCTGAAGATTTGCCTGTCTGGGCTCCGAACCTGCGGGGAATATGTTAGAAAACAAAGGCTTACCTGTCCGGTCCTTTGAATCCTGTTGGTTTTATGACGATTCGCCTTTCTGGGCTCTGAATCGGGCTTTTTGTTGTTGAGGATGACGATTCACCTGTTTGGGCATTTAAACGGGCTTTTGATTTGACGATCCACCTGTCTGGGCGTTGAATCGGGCTTTTGATTTGACGATCCACCTGTCTGGGCATTGGACCGGGCTTTTATGTTGACGATCCACCTGTCTGGGCATTGGACCGAGCTTTTAATTTGACAATCCACCTGTCTGGGCGTTGGATGGGGCTTTTCTGTTGACGATCCACCTGTCTGGGCATTGGACCGGGCTTCTAATTTGATGATCCACCTGTCTGGGCGTTAGACCGGGCTTTGAATCGTGCGGGTGTCACGTTCGGCTCGTTCCGTGACTTGCGGTGCCGATTTTTTCACGTTTCCTTGCTAGTTTATCACTTCCAAGGGTAAATGTGTCAAAATTTTGAATTTTGACGTTGCATAGATGCTTATTGTTGAGGACTATTTTGTCACTTTCCAGAAGGTATATCTCGCGCGAGACAGCTTATCTCGTGCGAGACTTGTACTGTAGGAGATGTTGATCTGAGTTATCCATTGCATCCTTGGGCAAGCTTTTCTTGTACGCACGGCAAGTGTTCGATGAAATGCCCCAATGAAAATTTTCTTTTATTTCATTGATTTTTTGCCATGGAATGGTTTCTAACATTGTTCTTTTTGCTCTTTCATTGTTTTGCAGTCATTCAGGGCGACGAAGAATTGTCGAGGGAGCCCAAAAATGGCTAGAGTCGTGTGGGACAAGATCAAGGATCTTGATGGTGTTCGGGATAGGGTAGCCCAAACGGGTCTTCTGACTTTTGTTGACAATCTTCAGGGGATAAGACGGACTCCTCAAGTCCTCCAGGCTATCCGGGAGAGGTGGTGGGATACTACCCACACCGTGCATTTGCGCTTCGGGGAAGCGACTATGACTCCGACTGATTTCCTTGCCATCACAGGGTTAGAGTTCATTGGTGATCCCCTGCCAAAGACTTCGGGTTATAAGCCTGCGGGTCCAGCTGTGTGGAGGCAGTTGATTGGTTTCTCCCCTAACAAGGTTAAGGGGTTTGCCGCTGAGTTGACACCTCTCCGGCGTCAGATTGAGGATTATGCTCTCAAGCCGAATGCAGTCACTGATCGATTGGTGAGGGGTGCCCTTTGGTATATCCTTTCTGAGACCATCTTTGCGAACCATTCTTCTACGGCTCGTCTTTCTCTGTTAGGTTTGTTGGCTAATCTGGATGAGGTGAGTGGATATGATTGGGGCTCAGCGGGGCTGGCCTTCTGCTACCATGCCATGGACGAGGCGTGTAGGCACACCAGGGACTCCCTGTCAGGGTATTCTTATGCCTGGGAGGTATGCCCTTGGTTCTGTTTCTGTTTTCTATATGCTCTATCTGTTTTCCATACTGAATCCGTTCTGTTTTCTTGTGCAGATATGGGGCTATGCTGTCCTCGGATTGTATAGGTTTGAGTTGGAGAGCTCGAACCCTTTATTCCCGGATATCAGGAGGTGGAGCCATCCCAATCGGAGTGTTGATGAGGAGGAGAATCAGGAGTGGACCCTGACGGTCGCAGAGGCGAGGGCCATGTTGGACGCTTTCGAGTATGAGTGGCTGGGCCTTTATCCGTGGACTCTGTTGGAGCGGGAGGTGCATCGTGCTTGGGATGCTACCGGGATGCAAAGGATGTTGTCGTCCCTGGAGGGGGATACGATGTATCTTGGTGAGCGGATCTTCCCACAGCATGGCCGGGGTATAGAATCATATAGTAAGTTTTATACCTTTCGAGTAGGGTACACTGTAGTAGCGAGCTCCATGTCCCTAATACTTAGTATAAAACAACTACATTATACTCCCTTTGGGAATTTTCACATGCTTTGCCTTTTTCAATATCAACAACAATATGAGTGACTTTGTCACTTTAAGCACAAAGGGGTATTTTATAGAAAATGTTAACCTTGAGTATAAATACATACTAGAACAAAAAGGTCAGTAGTAAATGCCCCCCCCCCATTTGGGATTAAACTAACTAAAATTTTTTTATTTATTTTTTTTA
Organism: Adenophora triphylla var. japonica; assembly: GCA_022495995.1. Classification (NCBI taxonomy): domain Eukaryota; kingdom Viridiplantae; phylum Streptophyta; class Magnoliopsida; order Asterales; family Campanulaceae; genus Adenophora; species Adenophora triphylla. The sequence continues at coordinate 134,935 of JAFEMH010001314.1, forward strand.
AATAATATACAACTCATACAGAGTGCTGCTGACAGTGTTGACAACACTGACGGCAATACTTGAAACAACAGATTTATAGAAAACATAAACCAAGAGATTTTTTCAAGCTTGAAAATCTCTCATGGTCCAAGGCTTTGGTCAAAATATCAGCAAGTTGATGTTTAGTATCAATATGCTCTATTTGGATCAAATCCTTTTCTACTAAATCTCTCAAAAAATGATGGCGGATATCAATGTGCTTAGTGCGTGAGTGTTGTACAGGGTTTTTGGAAATATTTATAGCACTCAAATCGTCACAATACAAGGTCAAGATATTACTATCAAGACCATATTCGTCAAGCATGTGTTTTAACCATATCAGTTGAGAAAAACAACTCCCGGCTGCTACATACTCAGATTTAGCAGTCGAGAGAGAAACAGAATTTTGCTTGCGACTGTACCACGACACAAGATTATTATCCAAGAAAAAATAACCCCCACTTGTGCTCTTTCTATCATCTATACCCCTGCCCAATCAGAGTCACTAAAACCAACTAAGTTGGTATTAGTGTCTTTGGTGAACCAGATTCCCAATTCACTTGTCCCAATTCACTCGGCCCAAAAACCTTTAGAAATATTTCTAGCAATTAGCATAACACGAGCCATCTCCATCAAGGTCCTATTTTTCCTTTCAGCAACACCATTTTGTTGTGGTGTTTTGGGTGCTGAAAATTCATGTGTATCCCCTTTTTACTACAAAATGTAGCAAATGAGATGTTTTCAAACTCTCTACCATGATCTGACCTTATTCGAAAAATAGGAGAACAAAACATGTTTTTGATTTTAGAGACTAAGTGAGTAAATTTATCAAAAGTTTCAGATTTTTCTCTTAAGAAATACACCCATGTAAACCTAGAAAAATCATCAACTATCACATAAACATACTTCTTACCTCCCAAGCTTTCTACCTCAATAGGACCCATCAAGTCCATATGTAGAAGCTGGAAACAATGTGTTGTTCCTGAGTATTGCTCATCGTGTTGTCCAACACTGTGAGCAACACGAGTTTGCTTACCCTTTTGACAGTCACCACACATCACGGTGTCTTTGAGGTTTAGTTTAGGAACACCTTTGACGGCATTGTGTTTGATAATCTTCTCAAGATTCCTATAATGAGAATGACCTAACTTTTGATGCCATAACCTTATATCATCAAGTTTTGTCAAATTGCACACTGATTTATTCCCAACCAGGTAGCAATTATCACTTGATCTTATTCCAGTCATGACACAAAAGTTAGTATTATCAAACACTTCACATGTATTTTTATTGAATTTTACCTCCAAATTGTCATCACATAATTGGCTAATGCTAATTAAATTAGCAAGTAAACCATCTACGTGTAAGACATTTTTCAACGGAGGAAAACCAACAATATCCAGTGTTCCTTTACCAACTATTTCACTCTTGCCTCCACCACCATAGGTCACTGAGCCTCCTTGAATGAGTTGGTACTCCGTTAGGAATGATTTTGTACCCGTCATATGACGTGAACAACCACTATCAAAGTACCAAGTTCCTGCAATGTTAGACCTCAAAGCAAACAGTACACAACATAGCAGTTCAGTTTTTCCTTGGGTAACCAAGCCTTTTTAGAAAATCTGGATTTCTGTTCAGCAGTGTTGTCTTGAGTGTTGCCCTGAGAATTTGGCGACACTTGAGGCAACACTTGCAGACTGGACATTTTCTTTTGAAGGAAAAAACAATCTGATTTTATATGTCCAGCTTTATGAAAGTATCCACATTCATTGGATTGATCAGGATTATCACTAGAAGTGCTACCTTTTTCCTTGAATCACTCTTTTACAAAACAATTTTTAGTTTCAACATCAAACAAGGAAGAGGTAATACTTTCTAGTGATTCTTGGAACCCAAGACCAGCATTCAGAGGCTTACTCAATTTGAGTATCTCATCCAATTTTGATGAACTCATGTTGAGTTTTTGGAAGGTGAATTCGGCTAGGTTGAGCTTGGCCTTGATTTTATCAAGATCCAAATCTCTCCTACTGAGTTGAACCTCCGGCCGAGTCAAGGAGTTCTTATAATCATGATTTTCCTTTCTCAAGAAAACCACCATCTTGTTCTCCTTTTTCCATTCCACGAGGAGAGATTTATAGAGGTTTTTTAATTCACAAATGAGCTCATCTTTATCAAGATCATCCTCTATAAACTCCTCTGAATTTAAATCAGCAGAACCATGCGAATTAAAAACATTTATAGAGTCATACCTGCTGAGTGTTGTGCCAAGTGTTGCCATTTCCTGGACGACACTTGGGGCAACACTTTCTGAAGAAGTCACAAGTGTTGTGTCAAGTGCTGTCAAATCTGGAACAACACTTGAAGTAACACTTTCTGTCGAATGTAGCTCCTCTATCATGGCCATCATGACCACTTGCTCCGTATTTTCTTCTTTCTCCGTTCCTTCCTCCTCTCCATCACTAAGAGATACCCACAAGTTTTTGCCCACCTTTCTCAAGATGTTAGCACATTCATTGGCATAGTGACCCCAACCGGAACAAGCATGACATTGAATAGATTCAATGTACTTAGGATCGGACCGGATCTTTTCTGAGGATGCACGCCTAGGTGGGATATCCTTTTGATATGGAGGAGGACTTCTCCTTGGCACAAAACTAGAGGTTTTAGCCGCTTGGTCCTTAGCTTTTACCTGCATACTGTTAAATTTTCTAAGCATAGAATTATATCTCTTTGCAAGTAAAGCTACACTAGTATTTTCATCTAACTCCTCGAAGGCTTCATCTTCATCGTCCACACATGTGTCCGAAGATTCGACTTTTAAGGCAATATTCTTGCCTTTAGAAGCCTCGGTTTGTTCATTGAGATTCATATCAAAGTTTTTCAAAATATTCATTAAGGAGTTAATGTCCATTGTTGAAAGATTATGGGCCTCTTCAATAGCTGAAACTTTAATATTAAAACGTTCAGGAAGAGTACGAATAGCTTTTGAATCAAGTTGTTTATTTGTAAAAGGTTCTCCTAATACTTGACAAGCATTTGAAATATCAATCAACTTTTCAAAATAAGACGAGATGTCTTCGTTTTCACCCATTCTTAATCTTTCAAATTTACTAGTGAGACATCTAAGCTTTGTTTCTCGAACACTACCATCTCCTTCACAAAATCTTTGTAAAGTATCCCAAGCATCTTTTGCAGAGGGACTATTTTGAATGAGTTTAAACATATGCATGTCAACCCATTCAAAGATGGCATTTAGTGTCTTTTCGTTGAAACTAGCAAGATTATTTTCTTCAAGAGTCCACTCGGATTCAGGTTTGACTTGGACGTCACCATCGTCATCCGGAAGGAGTAAAGGAAGAGAATAACCATTTAAGATAGATCGTCAAGCTCGAAGATCAATTGATTTGATATGCGAGCGTAGTCGAATCTTCCAATAAGCATAATTTGATCCATCTAAAATCGGTAATCTCTTTTGATTAGGGTTGGCAGGATCATAAGCCATGACAAAAGGATCTAAACACTTAGTATATCAAGTGCTAGGCTCTGATACCAATTGAAATTATCTATGGCTTAGAACAAGTGAGGCGAAACTCACAAGGTGAGATGAAACTCACAAGTGTTGTCCTTAGTGTTAGCGACACTAACAACAACACATACACCAATTCTAGAAAAACACAAATAAATAGAAATAAATCTAATTTGCAGCGGAAGAATTAAAACAATACACAAGAATATAATTTTATCAAGTTATATAATTATATAACTTGATGGGTGCCAAGATGGCAAGACCTTTCTATTAATAATATGAATTAAATACAAGGTCGAAGAAGTTCCTTAATGATAAACGAACCCTGATATAAGGAACAACATATAAAAGAATTCTCTCTAAAAATGTACACTCAAAACCTCACAAAAATATAAAAATTATATGAAATTCTTGAGTGGCGGACTGAGTGTTGCCAACACTTGAAATGGCAACACTTGAGAGCAGAATTCTATTTCTTGTGCAGATTTGCATTTTCTGAATTGGATGATCTTCAATGAAGATCCATTGCACTATTTATAGGCCACAAAGTCTTGGAGCCTACTCAAAATGATCAGCAACTGCCTTGAGTTTGTTTCCTCCAAATTAGCTCACTCGCCTCATTTGTAGGAGACCTAGTCTTCTCTTGCTTCTCTTGCTTGGACCTCTCAGCTATGGAAGCCTTGTACTCTGACTTGTTCTCCCCCTTAATGGCTGAATAAAATATCTTTTTGCTTGGTCATTAATTAAACAAATAAACACATGTTTATTTGTTAATTTCCTTCCCTTCTTCGTAAATAACGCCTAGGCAGTTTCTGTTGATCTTTTCAAGCTCATTTAAAGCAGACTAACTCCTGTTATATAAACATTAATTTCCACATTTTTACTTGTGAAAAATATAGTAACTATCTCAGTGTTGCCAAATCCAAATGGCAACACTTGTGGCAACACCAGTGGCAACACTGGTTTGCAACACTTGGGACAACATTCATGGCAACACGTGATCTTAACATTAACAATCTCCCCCTTAGTTACTGATTTCTTCACAAAATACCAATGTGATGATCTTTTCAAAAACAGTTAGTCAAAAAAAAAACCAAAAAATGCCACGAGATTTTAATAGCAGCAATATCAACCTTCAGGCAATGTTTTGAAAATATTTTTCAATCCAAGTATCACACTCACACGAGTGGCAACATCAACCTTTAGGCAAATGAAGTTTCAAAATCTAAAAAAAAAAAAAAATCTCCCCCTTAATACGAAATTAATAACGAAACAAACTAATTATTTAAATCCGAACAACCATCCAACCATTTACCAAAAACCATCCACCTAAGTATGAAGAAAAATCCAGCTGAAACAAAGAAAAAAAAAGAGAAATAGAAATTGTTTAAGCATTACAAACCAAAATAAAACAAATAAAATTGTTTTTGTTACCAAACCACCAAAATCAAGTGCCATTCGAACCAACCACCATCAACCTGCATTTTCAGCTCCTTCACCTCCCTCTGCTGTAACACTTGGTCCAGCTCCATCCCATCCCTATCTGCTCCATCATCACGCCTTGGCATTGATTTATCTCCCCCTATTTTGGAAGAAATCAAATCCACCATTTTCATCATGTCAGTACGCATTTCCAGCCACCCCTGAATTACAGAGTCAATGTGCTTCACTTGACCATTGAAAAAATTAAGAATCATAGCAGCATCAACCATCACAGGAGCAGTGTTGCCAGAAGTGTTGCCAATTTCAAGGGCGACACTTGGGGCGACACTCGTAGCAGGGGCAGCCAATGGAGGAGAATTTGTAACCAAAACCCATGGCAAATCTCTGTGCCTATCACCTTCAGTGAAGTGTTTGCTAATTCTGTAATAAACAGGCTTTTCAGAGATATTATCGGCATTCCAAGGCTTAAGGTTTTGGTACATAAGGACTTTAAAGATAAGGGAAGGGAAAATGAAGGAGGAGGTCTTTCTTTTCTTGGCCCATGCAGCAAGGTGAGCAAATACTAGTCTCCCAAAGTTAACTCTTTATTTCTTGACTAATTTGTATAACAAATTAGCTTGCTCAAATGTCACCGTGTTCTCATTGGTCGTAGGTAGCCAATTTGTTATACATATCTTATGAAGCACGCTAAACAAAGAAGTGAGATGGGTAGACGTAAAGAGTTCAGTCCAAATGGTGATTCTCCCTCCAGTTAAAAAGGTGGCCAAGGAATTAGGATCAAACTCCAAACTCTCATCTTCGACATTAGGGAGGCCGAATACATTGTTGATGATCAAGGGATTAAAATCATAGATATTTCCCCTAACATAGATCTTTCCATAATGAGGGGTATTTCTATCATCAATATCCTCCCTAAGATGAGCATAAAAATTCCTAACCACACTTTCAATGTAAGACGACACTTTCACAACCGTAGGCAAGAAATTTCTGTCTTCCAAAAACTGTACACTCCTAACTCCTTAAACTGAGTCACATACATATTTCATTCATTCAGTATTTTCTTCTCAGAATCTTGAACCCATTTGTCTAAGCTGGATTCACTATAAAACTCCTCGGAAAGAAATGGACGTTCATAATTTCCAAAAGACTCATAATCTGATCTGGAATCTTGAGAGGGAGTAGGAGTGTTTACCTGAGGCCATGAAATAGGAGAATACGAAGGAGAACTCGACTGTGATTTGGACTTGGCAGCAGGTGTTGCTTCAGGTGTTGCCATTGGATTGGCAACACTTGGGGCGACACTGGCATAAATTTTCTGTTTCTTCTTTATCTTGGACTGAGCTTCAGCAAGGGTTTCCTCATCTTCCAACCACGCTTCTTCATCCTCATCAGAAGATGATGAGGGCTCCTTTGTCTCTTTAAAAATAGGGTCCGAATTTTCCTCGGACGAAATGTTGAGCAAAGAACTCGAGCTATCCTCCACATTAACAGGATCATCAGCCGTGTTGGAAGGTATCTTGGACCTGAACAACGTTTTGATCCTCTCAGATTGACGACGCACTCCACCCCGAAAAGACGAAGAGGCATCAACTGCCTTCCTCTTTTTGGATTTCTTTTGAGGGGCGAAGGTGAGCTCAATGGAGGGGGTAGCTTCTGGAAGGTTTATAGGAATTGGAATTTGAGGAGGATTGTAGACAACAATTTCTAGAGATGGTGAGGTTGTGGGTGTGGCCGAGAATGTCGCAGGAGATGTTTCCATGGGAATGGAGACATTGGAGGCAACACTAGAAGGGGCTAAAGGCGAGATCTCCATGGGGAACGAAATTTGGGAAGTATTCTTTGGACTTGCCATGGAAATCGATGGAAAAAATGAAGAAGAAGAGGGAACAGGGGAAGGGATTAGTTACCGCCTAGAGAGAGAGGGAAACGAGAAGAGAGAGAGAGAGAGAGAGAGAGAGAGAGAGAGAGAGAGAGAGGGTTTAGTGAGGAGGGGTTTTGTTGTGGAATAAAGAGGGTAATTAAGTTGATTTGACAAGTTCAAATCAATTTAAAAAACCCTTTTATCCAAAAACAATCCACAAACTCAGCAACATTATCTGCCATTTTGAAAAAATGACAATTTTTTTTTTCATTTCTCAAAAAAATAATATCTAAAAATAATTTTAGCAATATCCATAAAATTGAGTTTTTCAAAATTCAAACAATGAATTTTAAAAAATAGATATTTCAAAATTACAATTAGTTAGACAAAATAAATATTTTTGCTAAAAACCTTTTAAATTTCACAAACTCTAAATGTAAGAAAATAGACTTTTGGAAATTTAAAATTTAATTAACAAAAACAAAAATAAGAAAATAAAAAATTAATGTAGCATCTAATAATGTGTTACTAGCAATGTTGCGTGACACACAAGGCAACATTTTGAATAAAATCCCCATGATATTTTTTCAACATATATAACATATCATGCCTTAGGCAATTTTTAAGCAAACTTTACACTTTCTTTATTTACAAGAAAGCATCGTAGAAGCGAGATCCGTGCCCCGAGTTTTTTATTAAAGTGTAAAGCTATATGTAGTAAGTTTTATACCTTTCAAGTAGGGTACACTGTAGTAGCGAGCTCCATGTCCCTAATACTTAGTATAAAACAACTACATTATACTCCCTTTGGGAATTTTCACATGATTTGCCTTTTTCAATATCAACAACAATATGAGTGACTTTGTCACTTTAAGCACAAAGGGGTATTTTATAGAAAATGTTAACCTTGAGTATAAACACATACTAGAACAAAAAGGTCAGTAGTAAATGCCCCCCATTTGGGATTAAACTAACTAAAATTTTTTATTTATTTTTTTTTTAAATAATATACAACTCATACAGAGTGTTGCTGATAGTGTTGACAACACTGACGGCAACACTTGAAACAACAGATTTATAGAAAACATAAACCAAGAGATTTTTTCAAACTTGAAAATCTCTCATGGTCCAAGGCTTTGGTCAAAATATCAGCAAGTTGATGTTTAGTATCAATATGCTCTATTTGGATCAAATCCTTTTCTACTAAATCTCTCAAAAAATGATGGCGGATATCAATGTGCTTAGTGCGTGAGTGTTGTACAGGGTTTTTGGAAATATTTATAGCACTCAAATTGTCACAATACATGGTCAAGATATTACTATCAAGACCATAGTCGTCAAGCATGTGTTTTAACCATATCAGTTTAGAACAACAACTCCCGGCTGCTACATACTCAGATTTAGCAGTCGAGAGAGAAACACAATTTTGCTTGCGACTGTACCACGACACAAGATTATTACCCAAGAAAAAATAACCCCCACTTGTGCTCTTTCTATCATCTATATCCCCTGCCCAATCAGAGTCACTAAAACCAACTAAGTTGGTATTAGTGTCTTTGGTGAACCAGATTCCCAATTCACTTGTCCCAGACACATATTTAATGATTTTCTTGACAGCATTTAGGTGAGAAATTTTAGGAGCAGATTGATATCTAGCACATACACCTACGCTGAACATAATATCGGGACGACTGGCAGTAAGATAAAGAAGACTACCTATCATGGATCTATACAGAGTTGGGTCAACATCCTCCCCTGCCTGATCTTTGGTTACCTTAAGAGATGATCCCATAGGTATTTTAGAGCTCTTTGCACTCTCCAATCCAAACCTCTTCACCAGACTCTTAGCATACTTGCTCTGAGTGATAAAGATTCCATCATTTGACTGTTTCACCTGCAATCCTAGGAAATAATTAAGTTCTCCTATCATGCTCATCTCGAAAGTTGATGTCATAGCTTCCACAAAATTTTGTAAACATGTTTTAGATGTGGAACCATAAACTATGTCATCAACATAGATCTGAGCAACGACGAGCTCTTTATTTTCCCTAAGAATAAATAATGTCCTATCGGCTTCTCCTCTAACAAATCCATATTCAAGAAGGAAACTTGTTAGACGCCCATACCATGCTCGAGGAGCTTGTTTCAAGCCATATAAGGCCTTATCAAGTCTGTATACATGGTCTGGATGAAATGGGTCTTCAAACCCTTTAGGTTGCTCAACATAGATCTCTTTATCTAAGTACCCATTCAAGAAAGCCGCTTTGACATCCATTTGGTGTAATGTGATTTTGAGGTAGCAGGCTATAGCAAGAAGAAGTCTTATTGACTCAATTCTAGCCACAGGTGCAATGGTCTCGTCAAAGTCGATTCCTTCCACTTGTGTATAGCCTTGAGCCACAAGACAAGCTTTATTACGAACAATATTACCCAATTCATCAGATTTGTTTTTGTAAATCCATTTAGTTCCAATAATATTTGTATGAAAAGGACGTGGAACTAAACACCAAACCTCATTGCGGGTAAATTGTTCAAGCTCTTCTTGCATAGCTTGTATCCAGAAATTATCATTTAAAGCCTCATTCGCATTTTTTGGTTCAAGAGAGGAAACGAAACAGGAGTGTTTTACCTTGGAGTATGTGGAGGACATACACACATACCTAACCATATCTCTGTAGTCAACTGGCTCCTTATTTCTTGTTCTAACCCCTTCATTAACATCACCAATTACTTGAGTAATGGGATGATAATTTCTAATTCGAGCTGGGGGATCTCTCCTGCCTTGATGGTACACCAATCCATCTTCTTCTTCTGAGTCACTGCTCTCAGAATTTCCAGCCATGGTTCTGTTCTACTGTGTTGCCTCAGGTGTTGCCGTTTCAGGGACAACACTCGAGGCAACACTTGAATCTGTGGCTGTACTGGCTGAATCAGTTTCTGTTCCAGCCCTCTGTTCGACTTCTTCCAGCAAAGTCAGAGGTATATCATCACCGGTTCTTTCAGAAGCACTCAAGTAATCGTTAAATTCAATATTTACCGATTCTTGAATCACTTTTAACCTCAAATTATAGACTCGATAAGCATGACTGTTTTGAGAGTAGCCAAGAAAGATGGCTTTGTCACTCTTAGAATCAAGTTTTCCTAAGTATTCCCGGTCATTTAAAATGTAGCACAAACACCCAAACACATGAAAAAGTGAACCGTAGGTTTCTTTCCATTTAAAATCTCATAGGGTGTCATAGTTGTACCGGGTCTTAAGAAAACTCTATTCGTAGTGTGACAAGCTGTGTTTAAGGCTTCGGCCCAAAAACCTTTAGAAATATTTCTAGCAATTAGCATAACACGAGCCATCTCCATCAAGGTCCTATTTTTCCTTTCAGCAACACCATTTTGTTGTGGTGTTTTGGGTGCTGAAAATTCATGGTGTATCCCCTTTTTACTACAAAATGTAGTAAAGGAGGTGTTTTCAAACTCTCTACCATGATCTGACCTTATTCGAAAAATAGGAGAACAAAACATGTTTTTGATTTTAGAGACTAAGTGAGTAAATTTATCAAAAGTTTCAGATTTTTCTCTTAAGAAATACACCCATGTAAACCTAGAAAAATCATCAACTATCACATAAACATACTTCTTACCTCCCAAGCTTTCTACCTCAATAGGACCCATCAAGTCCATATGTAGAAGCTGAAAACAATGTGTTGTTCCTGAGTGTTGCTCATCGTGTTGTCCAACACTGTGAGCAACACGAGTTTGCTTACCCTTTCAACAGTCACCACACATCACGGTGTCTTTGAGGTTTAGTTTAGGAACACCTTTGACGGCAATGTGTTTGATAATCTTCTCAAGATTCCTATAATGAGAATGACCTAACTTTTGATGCCATAACCTTATATCATCAAGTTTTGTCAAATTGCACAGTGATTTATTCCAAACCAGGTGGCAATTATCGCTTGATCTTATTCCAGTCATGACACAGAAGTTAGTATTATCAAACACTTCACATGTATTTTTATTGAATTTTACCTCCAAATTGTCATCACATAATTGGCTAATGCTAATTAAATTAGCAAGTAAACCATCTACGTGTAAGACATTTTTCAACGGAGGAAAACCACCAATATCCAGTGTTCCTTTACCAACTATTTCACTCTTGCCTCCACCACCATAGGTCACTGAGCCTCCTTGAATGAGTTGGTACTCCGTTAGGAATGATTTTGTACCCGTCATATGACGTGAACAACCACTATCAAAGTACCAAGTTCCTGCAATGTTAGTCCTCAAAGCAGTGTACACAACATAGCAGTTCAGTTTTTCCTTGGGTAACTAAGCCTTTTTAGAAAATCTGGATTTCTGTTCAGCAGTGTTGTCTTGAGTGTTGCCCTGAGAATTTGGCGACACTTGAGGCAACACTTGCAGACTGGACATTTTCTTTTGAAGGAAAAAACAATCTGATTTTATATATCCAGCTTTATGACAGTATCCACATTCATTGGATTGATCAGAATTATCACTGGAAGTGCTACCTTTTTCCTTGAAACGCTCTTTTACAAAACAATTTTTAGTTTCAACATCAAACAAGGAAGAGATAATACTTTCTAGTGATTCTTGGAACCCAAGACCAGCATTCAGAGGCTTACTCAATTTGAGTATCTCATCCAATTTGGATGAACTCATGTTGAGTTTTTGGAAGGTGGATTCGGCTAGGTTGAGCTTGGCCTTGATTTTATCAAGATCCAAATCTCTCCTACTGAGTTGAACCTCCAGCCTAGTCAAGGAGTTCTTAAGATCATGATTTTCCTTTCTCAAGAAAACCACCATCTTGTTCTCCTTTTTCCATTCCACGAGGAGAGATTTATAGAGGTTTTTTAATTCACAAATGAGCTCATCTTTATCAAGATCATCCTCTATAAACTCCTCTGAATTTAAATCAGCAGAACCATGCGAATTAAAAACATTTATAGAGTCATACTTGCTGAGTGTTGTGCCAAGTGTTGCCATTTCCTGGACGACACTTGGGGCAACACTTTCTGAAGAAGTCACAAGTGTTGTGTCAAGTGTTGTCAAATCTGGAACAACACTTGAAGTAACACTTTCTGTCGAAGGTAGCTCCTCTACCGTGACCATCTTGACCACTTGCTCCGTATTTTCTTCTTTCTCCGTTCCTTCCTCCTCTCTATCACTAAGAGATACCCACAAGTTTTTGCCCTCCTTTCTCAAGGTGTTAGCACATTTATTGGCATAGTGACCCCAACCGGAACAAGCATGACATTGAATAGATTCAATGTACTTAGGATCGGACCGGATCTTTTCCGAGGATGCACGCCTAGGTGGGATATCCTTTTGATTTGGAGGAGGACTTCTCCTTGGCACAAAACTAGAGGTTTTTGCCGCTTGGTCCTTAGCTTTTACCTGCACACTGTTAAATTTTCTAAGCATAGAATTATATCTCTTTGCAAGTAAAGCTACACTAGTATTTTCATCTAACTCCTCGAAGGCTTCATCTTCATCGTCCACACATGTGTCCGAAGATTCGACTTTTAAGGCAATATTCTTGCCTTTAGAAGCCTCGGTTTGTTCATTTAGATTCATCTCATAGTTTTTCAAAATACTCATTACGGAGTTAATGTCCATTGTTGAAAGATTATGGGCCTCTTCAATAGCTGAAACTTTAATATTAAAACGTTCGGGAAGAGTACGAATAGCTTTTGAAACAAGTTGTTTATTTGTAAAAGGATCTCCTAATACTTGACAAGCATTTGAAATATCAATCAACTTTTCAAAATAAGACGAGATGTCTTCGTTTTCACCCATTCTTAATCTTTCAAATTTTTTAGTGAGACTTCTAAGCTTTGTTTCTCGGACACTACCATCTCCTTCACAAAATCTTTGTAAAGTATCCCAAGCATCTTTTGCAGAGGGACTATTTTGAATGAGTTTAAACATATGCATGTCAACCCATTCAAAGATGTTCATTGAAACTAGCAAGATTATTTTCTTCAAGAGTCCACTCGGATTCAGGTTTGACTTGGACGTCACCATCGTCATCCGGAAGGAGTAAAGGAAGAGAATAACCATTTAAGATAGATCGCCAAGCTCGAAGATCAATTGATTTGATATGCGAGCGTAGTCGAATCTTTCAATAAGCATAATTTGATCCATCTAAAACCGGTAATCTCTTTTGATTAGGGTTGGCAGGATCATAAGCCATGACAAAAGGATCTAAACACTTAGTATATCAAGTACTAGGCTCTGATACCAATTGAAATTGTCTATGGCTTAGAACAAGTGAGGCGAAACTCACAAGGTGAGATGAAACTCACAAGTGTTGTCCTTAGTGTTAGCGACACTAACAACAACACATACACCAATTCTAGAAAAACACAAATAAATAGAAATAAATCTAATTTGCAGCGGAAGAATTAAAACAATACACAAGAATATAATTTTATCAAGTTATATAATTATATAACTTGATAGGTGCCAAGATGGCAAGACCTTTCTATTAATAATATGAATTAAATACAAGGTCGAAGAAGTTCCTTAATGATAAATGAACCCTGATATAAGGAACAACATATAAAAGAATTCTCTCTGAAAATGAACACTCAAAACCTCACAAAAATATAAAAATCTATATGATATTCTTGAGTGTCGGACTGAGTGTTGCCAACACTTGAAATGGCAACACTTGAGAGCAGAATTCTATTTCTTGTGCAGATTTGCGTTTTCTGAATAGGATGATCTTCAATGAAGATCCACTGCACTATTTATAGGCCACAAAGTCTTAGAGCCTACTCAAAATGATCAGCAACTGCCTTGAGTTTGTTTCCTCCAAATTAGCTCACTCGCCTCATTTGTAGGAGACCTAGTCTTCTCTTGCTTCTCTTGCTTGTACCTCTCAGCTCTGGAAGCCTTGTACTCTGACTTGTTCTCCCCCTTAATAGCTGAATAAAATATCTTTTTGCTTGGTCATTAATTAAACAAATAAACACATGTTTATTTGTTAATTTCCTTCCCTTCTTCGTAAATAACGCCTAGGCAGTTTCTGTTGATCTTTTCAAGCTCATTTTAAGCAGACTAACTCCTGTTATATAAACATTAATTTCCACATTTTTACTTGTGAAAAATACAGTAACTATCTCAGTGTTGCCAAATCCAAATGGCAATAGTTGTGGCAACACCAGTGGCAACACTGGTTTGCAACACTTGGGAAAACATTCATGGCAACACATGATCTTAACATTAACAGATCTGTCCAGTTCTGGTCTTACGGTTAATCTTCTCCGGTGCAGCTTCGTCTACTCCAGCGACTTTGTAGCAGATCTGACCTTTGGCCTTCTGGTGACTATGAATTTGGACTCCAACCCTTGCTAGTCACACTAATTTGTGAGATTTGCATGAAGCTCCGATCACCTTCTACGATTCGTTCAGATCTGCTTGAATGGCATCAATTTCTAGCCACATCAATGAAGATTCCGCTATATCAACACACATCTGTCGAAAACTGGTCTTTCAACTAAGAATCCAACCTCCAAATTTGGTCCGGATCCGTGCATATAATTTTTCTTATACATGTTTTAAGTGATGTTTTTATTGTAGATGATCACTACCAGAAAAACGTGTTTTAGCGGCGAAATATTTCGCCGCTAGAATTGCAATTCCGTCGCTAAAGCTCATTCACCGGCGAAATTATTCTGTCAGTGTTCCGCCGCTAGCATCCTGCTGCAGCGGTCCGACAGACCAATTTCCGCCGGTGTACACCGACGAAAATAGTATTCCGCCGCTATTCACAAATGGAAATTTCCGTCGCTGCTGACATTTATTTTAATTAAATTATAATTTCAGCGATGGATATTTCCGCTGCTGAGTTAATTTATTTTAATTAAAATTCTAAATCAGCGACGGAAAATTCCGTCGGTGAAACAAAAATTTAATTAAAATAAATTAATTTAGCGGCGAAAATTTCTGTCGCTAAGTTCATTTAATTTAATTAAATTTTTATTTCACCGACGGAATTTTTCGTCGCTGGTTTAATTTATTTTAATTAAATTTTTATTTCACCGATGGAATATTTCGTCGCTGATTTAATTTATTTTAATTAATTTTTTATTTCACTGGCGGAATTTTCCGTTGCTGTATTTAGAATTTTAATTAAAATAATATATTTCAGTGGCAGAAAATTTCGCCGCTGATGGTGCAATAAATAAAAAGAAATCATAAATGTCAATTATAATATTTATTGTCATTAAATTGGCTTATAAATTTTTAATTTTTTTTATAAACTACCCCAAACAGTAAACTATGTTCGTTTCCATCTTTAAGTAACTCCGAAAAACTGAAGGCTTCAAAAAATTACCATCAATTATTTATGGCCATCACAATCAATATCAAAGTTCAAAATCCATCTTATTTCTATGTTTCTCCACCATCCATCCACCCACCCACCCACCCAACGAAATCAAAAAATATTCAAGAAATTTACAATGTAGAGAGAGAAATGGAGTGCTTATTTTCGAATAGAGATCTTTCATCATCAAATATCAAGCAACAGTCATCCTTTATTTTCAAAAAAATCCCTCCGTATTTCCGGCAAACTCCAAGCAAGTGAAATCTTTCATTCCGGTTAAAAAAAAAACTGCAATTCCTCCATTTGTTCAGAGGAACAAAATTTGTTTACACCTGAGACTGATTTAGTGGGTATCATCGGAAATGGGAGAATATCGCAAAACGGGTGTCGGCGGTCCGTCCACACCGGAGGAGATGACAGATCTAAGATGTAGAAGGCGGTCCACACCGGAGGAGAAGACAGATCGAAGATAATGGTGTTGCCGGAGTGAGAGATTGATGGATCTTCAAGTTGGCACTGTGAATGATGGGCGGAGTTAGAGAGGTTTGGAGAGAGAGAAAGTGTGTTTGTGTGTAATATTTTTACAGAGAGATAGTGAAGGGGGCTTAGATCGAAATGGGAGGGGGCAGTGCCGGTGTCGCCGACGACGTCAATGGCTGTGGAGGAGGCTGGTAGGGAGGAGAGAATGTGGAGGAGAGATGGAGAGAAATGGGGTTTTTGAGATAATAATGGAGAAATGGGGAAAGAGAGAAATAAATTAAAAAAATTGTGTTTATTTATGTGATTTTGGATCATTGGATTTAATCAAATGAATGCTTGTGATCATAGGTTGAGGTGATCAACGTGAAACTTTAACAACCAATGAGACACCTCGTAAACTTTTAGTTTTAGTTTCATTTCTTTAAAAATTCTTAACTTGTTTCGTAAAACTTATTGTAAAAAATTCACTACTAACTAACATCTCAAAAGTTTTATTTATACAAAAAAATTAAAAAAATTAAAAAAGTAAATGCTATTGTCCATTCCTCTTTTTTTTTCTATTATATACTTTATTTCTTTAAAAATTATTAACTTTATTATATAACCTTTTGAAAAAAATTTCACTACTAACTAACATCTCAAATAGTTTTATTTATCCAAATTTGTTTTAAAAAAATTAAAAAAGTAATTGCTATTTTCCGTTCCTCATTTTTTCTATTATATACTTTCATTTCTTTAAAAATTATTTACTTTTTTTGTATAACTTTTTGTAAAAAATATTCACTACTAACTAACATCTCAAATAGTTTTATTTTTCAAAATAAAATTAAAAAAGTAAATGTTATAATCCGTTCCTCTTTTTTCTATTATATTCTTTATTTATTTAAAAATTATTAACTTTTTTTATATAACTTTTTGTAAAAAATTCACTACTATCTAACATCTCAAATAGTTTTATTTATCAAAAAAAAAAAAAAAATTCTTAACAAATACCATATACTCTAAATCATAACCCATATACATATACTCTCTCTGTCCCGCTACAAACCGCACACTTTCTATTTTGGGCGTCCCATTACAAACCGCACACTTCCTAAAATGACAAAGAATCTTTACTATTCCCTCCACTCATTCTCTCTCCTACATTATTTTAATACTCACAACACCATTATAATTTACTATTCCCTCCACTCATTATCTCTCCTATTTTACTTTTACACTCACAACATTTATATTATTATTTTTTTCCTTAATCCCCGCGCAAACAGTAACAGTGCGGTTACTAACGGGACGGAGGGAGTATACATTAAACCTTACCCTATGCCCTAAAACCCATACCCTATACCCCAAAATTTTTTAACTTTTTTTATATAACTTTTTGTTAAAAATTTCAATACTAACTAACCATCTCAAATAATTTTATTTATCAAAAAAAAGAGTATAAATAAATTATATTGTCCGTCCCTCTTTTTTTTATTATATAATTTATTTCTTTAAAAATTATTAACTTTTTTATATAACTTTTTGTAAAAAAAATTCACTAAACCATAACCCTAAACCCTAATCTCTAATCCTAAACCCTAACCCCTTATACCCCTAAACCATAACCCTGAATCCTTACCCCTAAACCCTAAACCCTTACACCCCTAAACCCTAAACCATAACCCTAAACCCTAACCCTAACCATAAACCCTAAACCCTAACCCCTAACCCCTAACCCTAAACTCTAACCCCTAACCCTAAACCTTAACCCCTTATACCCCTAAACCCTAAACCCTACTCCCCTAAACCCTAAACCCTTATACCCCTAAACCATAACCCTAAATCCTAACCCCTAACCCTAAATCCTAAACCTTAAATCTCAAATCTCATATACTTATACCCCAACCCCTAAACCCTAAATCATATACTTATACCCCGAACCCTAAACGCTAAATCATATACTTATACTCCGAACTCTAAACCCTAAACCCTAAATAAATGAATGTTTATAGAAGAAAATAGGGACGAACTACCCTATATTTATTTATTTATTTATTTTTAATTTTTTATTCACTAGAAAATAATACTTTAGAATTTGTTAATTAGTGTTTTTTTTTTAAAAAGGAATATAAAAAAGATAGAAAAAAAACTAAATAAATGAAAGTATATAGAAGAAAAGTGGGATGGACTACCCTATAAATAAATTAACAAAGACAAAATTATTCACCCGCTGATAAATTAAAAAATTATTAAGATACCACCGACGGATTAATTCCGCCAATGATAAAAGAAATGGCGATGGAAAATTCCGTCAGTAAAGTCGAGTCGAGACCAGTCAAATGCACAATAGTAATGGTATTGAAATGAATATTCAACGAATATACGTTTTTAGCGATGAAATAATTCTGCCGCTGGTAATTCCGTCGCTAAATACACAGTTTCTAGTAGTGGATTTTTTCCTTGTTTTTGAGACAAAATATTGTGATGAGATCAGAAATTGGTTTGGCTTTTATGAAGATATTGTTTAGTTTTGTTATTTTTTGTTAGTCAAATATATGTATAGCTTTAGTTGGTTAGGTTACCAGTACTCAAAAAAAGGTCATTACTAAACTGATATTTCAAGCGATTGTACAAAAAAAATTCTTGCATTTAATGGAGAAGATTTTGCATTATATGTTTGCCAGTCCAGCTCATCAATTCAACCACCATCAACAGACAATGGCTCCATGAAAGCCAACTATAAAAACCATCATTGGTGCATTGAAGTTGGATGGTGCATTGAAGACATTGAGAGACGATTTTCAACAATTGTAATTGCTCATCAACAGAATTGAAGTTCAAGACAATCAATCCTTATAATCACTAGATATTTTTTAGGACTCATATACTCTTTACATATTCAATCATTCATTGTAAGTGTTCTCCAACAATACTATGTTATGAACACAATGGTTGATCACACTATACACCCAAGAGAATTGAGTTCAACTTGTTGTACATCTCTTGAAAACACTTGGTCTTTCTTGTCTCACGATCCATTAGTGGTCAGTTTATATTTAACAGTCATTGACATCCTATGAATCATGACTTGCAGCTTGTAATAGACTAGTGAACATTAATAGTATACAATTTAACAAATTTAAGTTTTGATCAAACTTGGTAGAGGACGTATCAGTTTTAACACTGTGAAACTCTCCAAACAACTGTGTATTTTTGTGTGTGTTTATCTTTTTGTCTTGTTAACATTTGGGCTCTACCACAAATTACACCCTTGAGTCTCTACTTATATATTCATTGTTTAATCATTATTTGAAATATTTACTGCTTAATAATTTAACTTGACTTGTGTAAAACATGCTCTGAACATTTACTTAACCGATTTGTGTGTGTATAAAATTCGTAAAGTCTTATCCACTGCACAACCGGTTCAGATAAATTACTTGGTAATTTTGAAACAGTTTTCAAAAATGTTTGTAGGCTATTCAACCCCCCCCCCCCTCATCTAGCCTGTTTTCCTTTCAATTGGGCCTAATAATTTTTTATTCTATTGTTTGGAATTTTTAAATTGACAGTGTTTATTTGTTGTGTGTTTTTGTGTTTTTTAAATGAGATTGTTAATTTTATGAAAATTATGTTATTTCTTGTTCAAAACTAAGTATCATATTTTATTTATACGACTAATTATATTTTATGCATAATTTAGTCTTATAGATTAAATAATTATATTTTGGTATATGTTTTTATTTAGTTTATAATTAATGTATAAGAGCTAGATTTAATAATATTAGGATATTTCTTATTTATTTTGTTAAAATCTGAGAAAATTATCTTGTGAGCCAATCAAATTCATTTGAAACAATGTGGTAGGTGAGAATTAGGTCATTTGGTTCCCATATATACCCTAAGGATGGTAGGGCTTCTCCATCAGTGTTTTACTAGCCGTCACCCTTAGTATTTCTCCCCCCCCCCTCTCTCTCTCTCACACACACACACACACACAGCCGCTCTCTCCTCTCCCTCTCTCTCTCCCTCTCTTACACACAGCTGCTTTCTTGTCCTTCTCCAACGCCTAACATCCAATTGCATAAGTTACTTCCCACCTGCGGATTTTATATGGGAGTTAACTTGTTTAGATGATCGATATCTATAAATTTCAGATAACTGTACCTGCTTTCTCATACATTTCTTTATTATACCTGCTTTCTCATACATTTCTGGGTAAATTTCTATGTTCATTTGATTGTCCTTTTCTATGTTCATTTGATTGTCCTCAAAATTATTGATTCCTATCAATTTGCTGGGTAAAATTATTATTCACTCAATTTGCTGGATAACTATCTAATTAATTTTTATTATTTATTATTCACTCAAAATTATTGATTCCTATCAATTTGCTGGGTAAATTTCTATGTTCATTTGATTGTCCTTTTCTTTTCCCTAATTATACCTGCTTTCTCATACATTTCTTTTGGGGGATTTTGTTTTTGTGATCGATGTAAGCCTTCATTGTTACTTTCTTTTTTTGTATATATCTGGATTGTTTTTGTGATCGATGTAAGCCTTCATCGTTCACATTCTTTAGTCCGTAGTCTGGACATAATCCTACACATAATATGTTTTTGAATTATACTATGTTACATATAAACCTCTTGGATCTTCTTTTGTAAAAGGTCATTAGTTTTTCTTTAATGGAAATTTTATTGCAGAACTGATGGCCAACTAGTTGCTGAATCAATTATACCAAATACTTTTCTCATGCTTATTAGAGAAATATCTTGAATCATAGGGAGCAATTAAGTCATTTTTACTTATGAATCCGACAATATCTAGGACTATATTTTTCTTATTTCAATGATTTTATTCTCTTCTGCAAAACCATAAGTTTTACTCTCTTATTTTGTTTTTTATTATGTTAATTTTTTTGTGCAGTGTCTTGAAATTAGCAGTTTCACAATCAATGGGAGTCCTCACTTTCGAGGAGAAGGTCGTTGTTCTTGGCATTTCAGCACTGCTAGGAGTCGAGTCGTGAATGTCTTGGGACCACCACAACCTCCACAAAGGTAAGCTTAGTATTCTTTGGAGAATTTACTAAATCATCCAACATCAAACAATATGTTCAAATTCATACTTGTACTCATGATTCAATATAATAAGATCAATAAAAGTTTTATGTACTTGTACTGTTTATCGTTCTCATACAAGCGGAAATTTTAATTCTAACTGGGCACTTCGTTTACAAATCATTTTCCCCTGGTTGATGCAATTCTCTTTCTCTGTCCTTTTCTCTCACTTTCTTCATCCCAAACAAAATAGTCTTTAAAGCTTCCTGGTTTTTTGTGTTCAGGTCATCAATTTTTTTTATTTTTTATTTCTTTTTGTGTACGAGTCATTAATTTAATTTTGGCGGTGAAAGAATTGCATGGGCTTAGTTACGAGCGACTCAATACGCTAATCAAGTATTCCGAAAATAATACCATTCAATGGACTAGTGACAATGAATCATGCGTACGGAGTTTGTACTTCTTTACCCTGAGACTCTTTGCTTTTGTAAGAATTTACTTTCCATTTTTTGAATTACAAAAGTGAAAAATTTTCTTTACGACAATTATAAGCTACCTTCTTTGTTATCCTACTAATGTGATCTTTATATTCCGTATGGATGTTGAAAAACTTGCTAGGTATCTTCCTTTGCACCTAATTGCAAGGCTAATCTCGGTTGAAAGAGATGAAGTGTCGTTTAGATACTTGTTATGTGGATTTCAGCTATTATATTCTGAAAGGCCCTGTTTACTTGATCAACTAAGAGAAGATCAGACAGTTAAGCTTTGGCAGCTAAGGTTGAATCTTAGCTGTCAGATATTAACTAATTAACTAACAAAAGTAGAGGACTTGGTCTGAATCTAGTGATATGAAATGATGTTGAGAGATTTAAAGATTGCACATCCTTGTCATCAATGGATTAGTACATTCTTTGTTGGCCGAATATCTTCTTGTCGAGAATGATGAATCTCTGTTGTTGAGTTCACAGCTATTAGATCAAGCAGTCTTCACTATTAGATCTAGATTGAGTAGAGGACATGGTTTGAATCCGGTGAAATGAAATGTTCTCTTGTAATGAAATAGCACATGATTTATTTGATTGTTTCTCTAGTGTTGTTTGATCATAAGCATCGCCGAGTTTGATTTATCATTACTATCGATTTTGGCCGTATGAGGTTTTTTGTGTATAAAACATATTTTAGATATGTTCCTTTGTCAAAACCGAGACTTAACTATGTTGGGACATAGTTAGGTCCTAAAAATTTCTCCCATTTTGGTAAAAGAATATATCTATGAAGATATGACCTGCAAGAATACTTAACCATAAGACTCTAGTCAGAATCTTCCTCTCTTTCCTTTCTTGCATCAAGGAGTTGCTTTCTTTCAAATTCCATCTCCATTCGAATCTTTGGTTCCACTCCCCTGAAGTACATCTCATTGTATGCCAACATTGAATGCCATCTCATTGATGACCACCAACCTTTTAACTCAACATTGAAGAATCAAATTGACCCCTAACGGCTATTCTCTCTTTCACCTCTATAAATTGGACAGAAACCTTCCAATTACCGGCGTGTATCTTGCACCATTATCCCTCCCTTTCAACAACTTTAGTGTGTGCAATAAACACAAATTGCACACATTAACCTTTACACCCAATATCCTTGGAAATGACCTCCACCCTAAGTGTGTAAAACCAACACCATTTACCAAGTCCCAAATCAGTATGCCTTCTACCTTAGTGTGTAATAAACACCAATTTCCCTACTAAGCTTCACACCCTAAATAACCTAACCCAACACCTTTCACACCCTAAACCTAAACTACACCCAGTATACTCAACTTGGTGTGTGTAACCAAAATGTACACCTATTCATATACCACAACAAATACTCTACAAACCATCCAAACATTGAGGGGGACCACCGATGAGCCAACGAATTGCTTCAATCCGACAAATGAAAGTGTCAAGCAAAAGAAGAACTACATCAACATTGTGTGTTACTCGGTTACCTTAATCCTATGCAACTAGCATCCTTGACAGGGAGTGAGCCAATTAATAATAGAGTATTATAATTAATTATTTATCCATGTGTTTGTAGGCAATGCGGGTGGACGTAGGAGAAGTTGCTTACTCCGAACCACTTTAAATATGGTGTCTCTTATTTACTTCTTTTTCACACACACACATTTACTTATAGTTCTTTTATTTCTTCTTTTATTATTACTTCGCTACATACTTTCTATATTCTAGACAGCCGACTATCAAACTTTGAATGCCTAACTTTTACCTTGTCTATCTATTCATCATCAATCTATGTTTTACTTGTTTTAATCTATTGTTGTGTGATCACCTAGAAAAGATAATTTGACAACTAATATAGGAATATATATATTAGACACAACAATAAGGCCATAAAAATTATCTTTTATGTTGCGCATAATTCCTACTCATTTCGGCCTTAAGAGTGTTAAAAGCAAAATATGGTCCTTTCATCTTGAATAGGAATAGTGATTTTTTTTTGTTGCCATTTGGGGATGTAGGAGAATCTCTCCAAACCACATAGAACACCGTGTCTCATTATTACAAAATTTCTCTTTTGATGTTTCATGGCATTTTTTATACTATGAAAATTAAACTAGGAATGTCTTCTTGAGTCAAGGGTAAGGGTTTTTCTTCAACCTTTTGAGTAAGGTTGATAATTTCTAATTCAAGCTGGGGGATCTCTCCTGCCTTGATGGTACACCAATCCATCTTCTTCTTCTGAGTCACTGCTCTCAGAATTTCCAGCCATGGTTCTGTTCTACTGTGTTGCCTCAGGTGTTGCCGTTTCAGGGACA
The DNA here is from genome assembly GCA_022495995.1 of Adenophora triphylla var. japonica. Taxonomy (NCBI): domain Eukaryota; kingdom Viridiplantae; phylum Streptophyta; class Magnoliopsida; order Asterales; family Campanulaceae; genus Adenophora; species Adenophora triphylla. The sequence goes on from JAFEMH010001314.1 coordinate 158,476, forward strand.
ACACTCGAGGCAACACTTGAATCTCGTGGCCGCATCTTGCCGAATCGGTTTACGTTTCCAGCCCTCTGTTCGACTTCTTCCAAAGAAAGTCGAGGTATATCATCAGCTGGTTCTCCTGTAGCACTCAAGTAATCGTTAAATTCAATATTTACCGATTCTTGAATCACATTTAACCTCAAATTATAGACTCGATAAGCATGACTGTTTTGAGAGTAGCCAAGAAAGATGGCTTTGTCACTCTTAGAATCAAGTTTTCCTAAGTATTCCCGGTCATTTAAAATGTAGCACAAACACCCAAACACATGAAAAAGTGAACCGTAGGTTTCTTTCCATTTAAAATCTCATAGGGTGTCATAGTTGTACCGGGTCTTAAGAAAACTCTATTCGTAGTGTGACAAGCTGTGTTTAAGGCTTCGGCCCAAAAACCTTTAGAAATATTTCTAGCAATTAGCATAACACGAGCCATCTCCATCAAGGTCCTATTTTTCCTTTCAGCAACACCATTTTGTTGTGGTGTTTTGGGTGCTGAATATTCATGGTGTATCCCCTTTTTACTACAAAATGTAGCAAAGGAGATGTTTTCAAACTCTCTACCATGATCTGACCTTATTCGAAAAATAGGAGAACAAAACATGTTTTTGATTTTAGAGACTAAGTGAGTAAATTTATCAAAAGTTTCAGATTTTTCTCTTAAGAAATACACCCATGTAAACCTAGAAAAATCATCAACTATCACATAAACATACTTCTTACCTCCCAAGCTTTCTACCTCAATAGGACCCATCAAGTCCATATGTAGAAGCTGAAAACAATGTGTTGTTCCTGAGTGTTGCTCATCGTGTTGTCCAACACTGTGAGCAACACGAGTTTGCTTACCCTTTCAATAGTCACCACACATCACGGTGTCTTTGAGTTTTAGTTTAGGAACACCTTTGACGGCATTGTGTTTGATAATCTACTCAAGATTCCTATAATGAGAATGACCTAACTTTTGATGCCATAACCTTATATCATCAAGTTTTGTCAAATTGCACACTGATTTATTCCAAACCAGGTGGCAATTATCGCTTGATCTTATTCCAGTCATGACACAAAAGTTAGTATTATCAAACACTTCACATGTATTTTTATTGAATTTTACCTCCAAATTGTCATCACATAATTGGCTAATGCTAATTAAATTAGCAAGTAAACCATCTACGTGTAAGACATTTTTCAACGGAGGAAAACCAACAATATCCAGTGTTCCTTTACCAACTATTTCACTCTTGCCTCCACCACCATAGGTCACTGAGCCTCCTTGAATGAGTTGGTACTCCGTTAGAAATGATTTTGTACCCGTCATATGACGTGAACAACCACTATCAAAGTACCAAGTTCCTGCAATGTTAGACCTCAAAGCAGTGTACACAACATAGCAGTTCAGTTTTTCCTTGGGTAACCAAGCCTTTTTAGAAAATGCAGTTTACGTTGTGAGTGTTGTCTTGAGTGTTGCCCTGAGAATTTGGCGACACTTGAGGCAACACTTGCAGACTGGACATTTTCTTTTGAAGGAAAAAACAATCTGATTTTATATATCCAGCTTTATGACAGTATCAACATTCCTTGGATTGATCAGAATTATCACTGGAAGTGCTACCTTTTTCCTTGAAACGCTCTTTTACAAAACAATTTTTAGTTTCAACATCAAACAAGGAAGAGATAATACTTTCTAGTGATTCTTGGAACCCAAGACCAGCATTCAGAGGCTTACTCAATTTGAGTATCTCATCCAATTTGGATGAACTCATGTTGAGTTTTTGGAAGGTGGATTCGGCTAGGTTGAGCTTGGCCTTGATTTTATCAAGATCCAAATCTCTCCTACTGAGTTGAACCTCCAGCCGAGTCAAGGAGTTCTTAAGATCATGATTTTCCTTTCTCAAGAAAACCACCATCTTGTTCTTCTTTTTCCATTCCACGAGGAGAGATTTATAGAGGTTTTTTAATTCACAAATGAGCTCATCTTTATCAAAATCATCCTCTATAAACTCCTCTGAATTTAAATCAGCAGAACCATGCGAATTAAAAACATTTATAGAGTCATACCTGCTGAGTGTTGTGCCAAGTGTTGCCATTTCCTGGACGACACTTGGGGCAACACTTTCTGAAGAAGTCACAAGTGTTGTGTCAAGTGTTGTCAAATCTGGAATAACACTTGAAGTAACACTTTCTGTCGAAGGTAGCTCCTCTACTGTGACCATCATGACCACTTGCTCCGTATTTTATTCTTTCTCCGTTCCTTCCTCCTCTCTATCACTAAGAGATACCCACAAGTTTTTGCCCTCCTTTCTCAAGGTATTAGCACATTCATTGGCATAGTGACCCCAACCGGAACAAACATGACATTGAATAGATTCAATGTACTTAGGATCGGACCGGATCTTTTCCGAGGATGCACGCCTAGGTGGGATATCCTTTTGATTTGGAGGAGGACTTCTCCTTGGCACAAAACTAGAGGTTTTTGCCGCTTGGTCCTTAGCTTTTACCTGCACACTGTTAAATTTTCTAAGCATAGAATTATATCTCTTTGCAAGTAAAGCTACACTAGTATTTTCATCTAACTCCTCGAAGGCTTCATCTTCATCGTCCACACATGTGTCCGAAGATTCGACTTTTAAGGCAATATTCTTGCCTTTAGAAGCCTCGGTTTGTTCATTTAGATTCATCTCAAAGTTTTTCAAAATACTCATTACGGAGTTAATGTCCATTATTGAAAGATTATGGGCCTCTTCAATAGCTGAAACTTTAATATTAAAACGTTCGGGAAGAGTACGAATAGATTTTGAAACAAGTTGTTTATTTGTAAAAGGATCTCCTAATACTTGACAAGCATTCGAAATATCAATCAACTTTTCAAAATAAGACGAGATGTCTTCGTTTTCACCCATTCTTAATCTTTCAATTTTTTTAGTGAGACTTCTAAGCTTTGTTTCTCGGACACTACCATCTCCTTCACAAAATCTTTGTAAAGTATCCCAAGCATCTTTTGCATAGGGACTATTTTGAATGAGTTTAAACATATGCATGTCAACCCATTCAAAGATGTTCATTGAAACTAGCAAGATTATTTTCTTCAAGAGTCCACTCGGATTCAGGTTTGACTTGGACGTCACCATCGTCATCCGGAAGGAGTAAAGGAAGAGAATAACCATTTAAGATAGATCGCCAAGCTCGAAGATCAATTGATTTGATATGCGAGCGTAGTCGAATCTTCCAATAAGCATAATTTGATCCATCTAAAATCGGTAATCTCTTTTGATTAGGGTTGGCAGGATCATAAGCCATGACAAAAGGATCTAAACACTTAGTATATCAAGTGCTAGGCTCTGATACCAATTGAAATTGTCTATGGCTTAGAACAAGTGAGGCGAAACTCACAAGGTGAGATGAAACTCACAAGTGTTGTCCTTAGTGTTAGCGACACTAACAACAACACATACACCAATTCTAGAAAAACACAAATAAATAGAAATAAATCTAATTTGCGGCGGAAGAATTAAAACAATACACAAGAATATAATTTTATCAAGTTATATAATTATATAACTTGATGGGAGCCAAGATGGCAAGACCTTTCTATTAATAATATGAATTAAATACAAGGTCGAAGAAGTTCCTTAATGATAAATGAACCCTGATATAAGGAACAACATATAAAAGAATTCTCTCTGAAAATGAACACTCAAAACCTCACAAAAATATAAAAATCTATATGATATTCTTGAGTGTCGGACTGAGTGTTGCCAACACTTGAAATGGCAACACTTGAGAGCAGAATTCTATTTCTTGTGCAGATTTGCGTTTTCTGAATTGGATGATCTTCAATGAAGATCCACTGCACTATTTATAGGCCACAAAGTCTTAGAGCCTACTCAAAATGATCAGCAACTGCCTTGAGTTTGTTTCCTCCAAATTAGCTCACTCGCCTCATTTGTAGGAGACCTAATCTTCTCTTGCTTCTCTTGCTTGTACCTCTCTGCTCTGGAAGCCTTGTACTCTGACTTGTTCTCCCCCTTAATAGCTGAATAAAATATCTTTTTGCTTGGTCATTAATTAAACAAATAAACACATGTTTATTTGTTAATTTCCTTCCCTTCTTCGTAAATAACGCCTAGGCAGTTTCTGTTGATCTTTTCAAGCTCATTTTAAGCAGACTAACTCCTGTTATATAAACATTAATTTCCACATTTTTACTTGTGAAAAATACAGTAACTATCTCAGTGTTGCCAAATCCAAATGGCAACACTTGTGGCAACACCAGTGGCAACACTGGTTTGCAACACTTGGGACAACATTCATGGCAACACATGATCTTAACATTAACTGATCTGTCCAGTTCTGGTCTTACGGTTAATCTTCTCCGGTGCAGCTTCGTCTACTCCAGCGACTTTGCAGCAGATCTGACCTTTGGCCTTCTGGTGACTATGAATTTGGACTCCAACCCTTGCTAGTCACACTAATTTGTGAGATTTGCATGAAGCTCCGATCACCTTCTTCGATCCGTTCAGATCTGCTTGAATGGCATCAATTTCTAGCCACATCAATGAAGATTCCGCTATATCAACACACATTTGTCGAAAACTGGTCTTTCAACTAAGAATCCAACCTCCAAATTTTGTCCGGATCCGTGCATATAATTTTTCTTATACATGTTTTAAGTGATGTTTTTATTGTAGATGATCACTACCAGAAAAACGTGTTTTAGCGGCGGAATATTTCGCCGCTAGAATTGCAATTCCGTCGCTAAAGCTCATTCACCGGCGAAATTATTCTGTCAGTGTTCCGCCGCTAGCATCCTGCTGCAGCGGTCCGACAGACCAATTTCCGCCGGTGTACACCGACGGAAATAGTATTCCGCCGCTATTCACAAATGGAAATTTCCGTCGCTGCTGACATTTATTTTAATTAAATTATAATTTCAGCGATGGATATTTCCGCTGCTGAGTTAATTTATTTTAATTAAAATTCAAAATCAGCGACGGAAAATTCCGTCGGTGAAACAAAAATTTAATTAAAATAAATTAATTTAGCGGCGAAAATTTCTGTCGCTAAGTTCATTTAATTTAATTAAATTTTTATTTCACCGACGGAATTTTCCGTCACTGGTTTAATTTATTTTAATTAAATTTTTATTTGACCGGTGGAATTTTTCGTCGCTGATTTAATTTATTTTGATTAATTTTTTATTTCACTGGCAGAATTTTCCGTTGTTGTATTTAGAATTTTAATTAAAATAATATATTTCAGTGGCAGAAAATTCCGCCGCTGATGGTGCAATAAATAAAAAGAAATCATAAATGTCAATTATAATATTTATTGTCATTAAATTGGCTTATAAATTTTTATTTTTTTTTAAACTACCCCAAACAGTAAACTATGTTCGTTTCCATCTTTAAGTAACTCCGAAAAACTGAAGGCTTCAAAAAATTACCATCAATTATTTATGGCCATCACAATCAATATCAAAGTTCAAAATCCATCTTATTTCTATGTTTCTCCACCATCCATCCACCCACCCACCCACCCACCCAACGAAATCAAAAAATATTCAAGAAATTTACAATGTAGAGAGAGAAATGGAGTGCTTATTTTCGAATAGAGATGTTTCATCATCAAATATCAAGCAACAATCATCCTTTATTTTCGACAAAAAATCCCTCCGTATTTCCGGCAAACTCCAAGCAAGTGAAATCTTTCATTCCGGTTAAAAAAAAAACTGCAATTCCTCCATTTGTTCAGAGGAACAAAATTTGTTTACACCTGAGACTGATTTAGTGTGTATCATCGGAAATGGGAGAATATCGCAAAACGGGTGTCGGCGGTCCGTCCACACCGGAGGAGATGACAGATCTAAGATGTAGAAGGCGGTCCACACCGGAGGAGAAGACAGATCGAAGATAATGGTGTTGCCGGAGTGAGAGATTGATGAATCTTCAAGTTGGCACCGTGAATGATGGGCGGAGTTAGAGAGGTTTGGAGAGAGAGAAAGTGTGTTTGTGTGTTATATTTTTACAGAGAGATACTGAAGGGGGCTTAGATCGAAATGGGAGGGGGCAGTGCCGGTGTCGCCGACGACGTCAATGGCTGTAGAGGAGGCTGGTAGGGAGGAGAGAATGTGGAGGAGAGATGGAGAGAAATGGGGTTTTTGAGATAATAATGGAGAAATGGGGAAAGAGAGAAATAAATTAAAAAAATTGTGTTTATTTATGTGATTTTGGATCATTGGATTTAATCAAATGAATGCTTGTGATCATAGGTTGAGGTGATCCACGTGAAACTTTAACAACCAATGAGACACCTCGTAAACTTTTTGTTTTAGTTTCATTTCTTTAAAAATTCTTAACTTGTTTCTTAAAACTTATTGTAAAAAATTCACTACTAACTAACATCTCAAAAGTTTTATTTATACAAAAAAATTAAAAAAATTAAAAAAGTAAATGCTATTGTCCTTTCCTCTTTTTTTTTTTCTATTATATACTTTATTTCTTTAAAAATTATTAACTTTATTATATAACCTTTTGAAAAAAAATTCACTACTAACTAACATCTCAAATAGTTTTATTTATCCAAATTTGTTTTAAAAAAATTAAAAAAGTAATTGCTATTTTCCGTTCCTCATTTTTTCTATTATATACTTTCATTTCTTTAAAAATTATTTACTTTTTTTGTATAACTTTTTGTAAAAAATATTCACTACTAACTAACATCTCAAATAGTTTTATTTTTCAAAATAAAATTAAAAAAGTAAATGTTATAATCCGTTCCTCTTTTTTCTATTATATTCTTTATTTATTTAAAAATTATTAACTTTTTTTTATATAACTTTTTGCAAAAAATTCACTACTATCTAACATCTCAAATAGTTTTATTTATCAAAAAAAAAAAATTCTTAACAAATACCATATACTCTAAATCATAACCCATATACATATACTCTCTCTGTCCCGCTACAAACCGCACACTTTCTATTTTGGGCGTCCCATTACAAACCGCACACTTCCTAAAATGACAAAGAATCTTTACTATTCCCTCCACTCATTCTCTCTCCTACATTATTTTAATACTCACAAAACCATTATAATTTACTATTCCCTCCACTCATTATCTCTCATATTTTACTTTTACACTCACAACATTTATATTATTATTTTTTTCCTTAATCCCCGCGCAAACAGTAACAGTGCGGTTACTAGCGGGACGGAGGGAGTATACATTAAACCTTACCCTATGCCCTAAAACCCATACCCTATACCCCAAAATTTTTTAACTTTTTTTATATAACTTTTTGTTAAAAATTTCAATACTAACTAACCATCTCAAATAATTTTATTTATAAAAAAAAAGAGTATAAATAAATTATATTGTCCGTCCCTCTTTTTTTTATTATATAATTTATTTCTTTAAAAATTATAAACTTTTTTATATAACTTTTTGTAAAAAAAATTCACTAAACCATAACCCTAAACCCTAATCTCTAACCCTAAACTCTAACCCCTTATACCCCTAAACCATAACCCTGAATCCTTACCCCTAGCCCTTACACCCCTAAACCCTAAACCATAACCCTAACCCTAACCATAAACCCTAAACCCTAACCCCTAACCCTAAACTCTAACCCCTAACCCTAAACTCTAACCCCTAACCCTAAACCTTAACCCCTTATACCCCTAAACCCTAAACCCTACTCCCCTAAACCCTAAACCCTTATACCCCTAAACCATAACCCTAAATCCTAACCCCTAACCCTAAATCCTAAACCTTAAATCTCAAATCTCATATACTTATACCCCAACCCCTAAACCCTAAATCATATACTTATACCCCGAACCCTAAACCCTAAATCATATACTTATACTCCGAACTCTAAACCCTAAACCCTAAATAAATGAAGGTTATAGAAGAAAATAGGGATGAACTACCCTATATTTATTTATTTATTTATTTTTAATTTTTTATTCACTAGAAAATAATACTTTAGAATTTGTTAATTAGTGTTTTTTTTTTAAAAGGAATATAAAAAAGATAGAAAAAAAACTAAATAAATGAAAGTATATAGAAGAAATGTGGGATGGACTACCCTATAAATAAATTAACAAAGACGAAATTATTCACCCGCTGATAAATTAAAAAAATATTAAGATACCACCGACGGATTAATTCCGCCAATGATAAAAGAAATGGCGACGGAAAATTCCGTCAGTAAAGTCGAGTCGAGACCAGTCAAACGCACATTAGAAATGGTATTGAAATGAATATTCAACGAATATACGTTTTTAGCGATGAAATAATTCTGCCGCTGGTAATTCTGTCGCTAAATACACAGTTTCTAGTAGTGGATTTTTTCCTTGTTTTTGAGACAAAATATTGTGATGAGATCAGAAATTGGTTTGGCTTTTATGAAGATATTGTTTAGTTTTGTTATTTTTTGTTAGTCAAATATATGTATAGCTTTAGTTGGTTAGGTTACCAATACTCAAAAAAAGGTCATTACTAAACTGATATTTCAAGCGATTGTACAAAAAAATTCTTGCATTTAATGGAGAAGATTTTGCATTATACGTTTGTCAGTCCAGCTCATCAATTCAACCACCTTCAACAGACAATGGCTCCATGAAAGCCAACTATAAAAACCTTCATTGGTGCATTGAAGTTGGATGGTGCATTGAAGACATTGAGAGACGATTGTCAACAATTGTAAGTGCTCATCAACAGAATTGAAGTTCAAGACAATCAATCCTTATAATCACTAGACATTTTTTAGGACTCATATACTCTTTACATATTCAATCATTCATTGTAAGTGTTCTCCAACAATACTATGTTATGAACACAATGGTTGATCACACTATACACCCAAGAGAATTGAGTTCAACTTGTTGTACATCTCTTGAAAACACTTGGTCTTTCTTGTCTCACGATCCATTAGTGGTCAGTTTATATTTAACAGTCATTGACATCCTATGAATCATGACTTGCAGCTTGTAATAGACTAGTGAACATTAATAGTATACAATTTAACAAATTTAAGTTTTGATCAAACTTGGTAGAGGACGTATCAGTTTTAACACTGTGAAACTCTCCAAACAACTGTGTCTTTTTGTGTGTGTTTATCTTTTTGTCTTGTTAACATTTGGGCTCTACCACAAATTACACCCTTGAGTCTCTACTTATATATTCATTGTTTAATCATTATTTGAAATATTTACTGCTTAATAATTTAACTTGACTTGTGTAAAACATGCTCTGAACATTTACTTAACCGATTTGTGTGTGTATAAAATTCGTAAAGTCTTATCCACTGCACAACCGGTTCAGATAAATTACTTGGTAATTTTGAAACAGTTTTCAAAAATGTTTTTAGGCTATTCAACCCCCCCCTAATCTAGCCTGTTTTCCTTTCAATTGGGCCTAATAATTTTTTATTCTATTGTTTGGAATTTTTAAATTGACAGTGTTTATTTGTTGTGTGTTTTTGTGTTTTTTAAATGAGATTGTTAATTTTTATGAAAATTATGTTATTTCTTGTTCAAAACTAGGTATCATATTTTATTTATACGACTAATTATATTTTATGCATAATTTAGTCTTATAGATTAAATAATTATATTTTGGTATATGTTTTTATTTAGTTTATAATTAATGTATAAGAGCTAGATTTAATAATATTAGGATATTTCTTATTTATTTTGTTAAAATCTGAGAAAATTATCTTGTGAGCCAATCAAATTCATTTGAAACGATGTGGTAGGTGAGAATTAGGTCATTTGGTTCCCATATACTCCCTCCGTCCCGGCCGAAGTGTCCCAAAAGGACGTTTGCACGAGAATTAAGGAAAGTGATGTAAGAAAGAGAAAAAGGTTAAATGTTGTGAGTATGAAAAATTAAATAGGAGAGAGAATGAGTGGGAGGAATAGTTAGGAGAGAGAATGTTGTGAGTGTAAAAGTAAAGTAGGAGAGAGAATGAGTGGGGTAGGAAGAGTATAAAAATAATAAAAACATTCCTTTTTAGGAATGAGACATTCTAAATGGGACGCCCAAAAAGAAAACTTGGGACACTTCGGCCGGGACGGAGGGAGTATACCCTAAGGATGGTAGGGCTTCTCCATCAGTGTTTTACTAGCCGTCACCCTTAGTATTTCTCCCCCCCCCCTCTCTCTCTCTCACACACACACACACACAGCCGCTCTCTCCTCTCCCTCTCTCTCTCCCTCTCTTACACACAGCTGCTTTCTTGTCCTTCTCCAACGCCTAACATCCAATTGCATAAGTTACTTCCCACCTGCGGATTTTATATGGGAGTTAACTTGTTTAGATGATCGATATCTATAAATTTCAGATAACTGTACCTGCTTTCTCATACATTTCTTTATTATACCTGCTTTCTCATACATTTCTGGGTAAATTTCTATGTTCATTTGATTGTCCTTTTCTATGTTCATTTGATTGTTCTCAAAATTATTGATTCCTATCAATTTGCTGGGTAAAATTATTATTCACTCAATTTGCTGGATAACTATCTAATTAATTTTTATTATTTATTATTCACTCAAAATTATTGATTCCTATCAATTTGCTGGGTAAATTTCTATGTTCATTTGATTGTCCTTTTCTTTTCCCTAATTATACATGTTTTCTCATACATTTCTTTTGGGGGATTTTGTTTTTGTGATCGATGTAAGCCTTCATTGTTACTTTCTTTTTTTTGTATATATCTGGATTGTTTTTGTGATCGATGTAAACCTTCATCGTTCACATTCTTTAGTCCGTAGTCTGGACATATTCCTACACGTAATATGTTTTTGAATTATGCTATGTTACATATAAACCTCTTGGATCTTCTTTCGTAAAAGGTCGTTAGTTTTTCTTTAATGGAAATTTTATTGCAGAACTGATGGCCAACTAGTTGCTGAATCAATTATACCAAATACTTTTCTCATGCTTATTAGAGAAATATCTTGAATCATAGGGAGCAATTAAGTCATTTTTACTTATGAATCCGACAATATCTAGGACTATATTTTTCTTTCTTCAATGATTTTATTCTCTTCTGCAAAACCATAAGTTTTACTCTCTTATTTTGTTTTTTATTATGTTAATTTTTTTGTGCAGTGTCTTGAAATTAGCAGTTTCACAATCAATGGGAGTCCTCACTTTCGAGGAGAAGGTCGTTGTTCTTGGCATTTCAGCACTGCTAGGAGTCGAGTCGTGAATGTCTTGGGACCACCACAACCTCCACAAAGGTGAGCTTAGTATTCTTTGGAGAATTTACTAAATCATCCAACATCAAACAATATGTTCAAATTCATACTTGTACTCATGATTCAATATAATGAGATCAATAAAAGTTTTATGTACTTGTACTGTTTATCGTTCTCATACAAGCGGAAATTTTAATTCTAACTGGGCACTTCGTTTACAAATCATTTTCCCCTGGTTGATGCAATTCTCTTTCTCTGTCCTTTTCTCTCACTTTCTTCATCCCAAACAAAATAGTCTTTAAAGCTTCCTGGTTTTTTGTGTTCAGGTCATCAATTTTTTTTATTTTTTGTGTACAGGTCATTAATTTAATTTTGGCGGTGAAAGAATTGCATGGGCTTAGTTCTGAGCAGCTCAATACGCTAATCAAGTATTCCGAAAATAATACCATTCAATGGACTAGTGACAATGAATCATGCGTACAGGTTTGTACTTCTTTACCCTGAGACTCTTTGCTTTTGTAAGAATTTACTTTCCATTTTTTTGAATTACAAAAGTGAAAAATTTTCTTTACGACAATTATAAGCTACCTTCTTTGTTATCCTACTAATGTGATCTTTATATTCCAGATGGATGTTGAAAAACTTGCTAGGTATCTTCCTTTGCACCTAATTGCAAGGCTAATCTCGGTTGAAAGAGATGAAGCGTCGTTTAGATACTTGTTATGTGGATTTCAGCTATTATATTCTGAAAGGCCCTGTTTACTTGATCAACTAAGAAAAGATCAGGCAGTTAAGCTTTGGCAGCTAAGGTTGAATCTTAGCTGTCAGATATTAACTAATTAACTAACAAAAGTAGAGGACTTGGTTTGAATCTAGTGATATGAAATGATGTTGAGAGATTTAAAGATTGCACATCCTTGTCATCAATGGATTAGTACATTGCTATTGGCACTGAATATCTTACTGTCAGAATGATGAATCTCTGTTGTTGAGTTCTTAGCTATTAGATCAAGCAGTCTTCACTATTAGATCTAGATTGAGTAGAGGACATGGTTTGAATCCGGTGAAATGAAATGATCTCTTGTAATGAAATAACACATGATTTATTTGATTGTTTCTCTAGTGTTGTTTGATCATAACTGTCACAGTTTGATTTATCATTACTATCAGATTTTGGCTGTATGAGGTTTTTTGTGTATAAAACATATTTTAGATATGTTCCTTTGTCAAAACCAGACTTAACTATGTTGGGACATAGTTAGGTCCTAAAAATTTCTCCCATTTTGGTAAAAGAATATATCTATGAAGATATGACCTGCAAGAATACTTAACCATAAGACTCTAGTCAGAATCTTCCTCTCTTTCCTTTCTTGCATCAAGGAGTTGCTTTCTTTCAAATTCCATCTCCATTTGAATCTTTGGTTCCACTCCCCTGAAGTACATCTCATTGTATGCCAACATTGAATGCCATCTCATTGATGACCACCAACCTTTTAACTCAACATTGAAGAATCAAATTGACCCCTAACGGCTATTCTCTCTTTCACCTCTATAAATTGGACAGAAACCTTCCAATTACCGGTGTGTATCTTGCACCATTATCCCTCCCTTTCAACAACTTTAGTGTGTGCAATAAACACAAATTGCACACATTAACCTTTACACCCAATATCCTTGGAAATGACCTCCACCCTAAGTGTGTAAAACCAACACCATTTACCAAGTCCCAAATCAGTATGCCTTCTACCTTAGTGTGTAATAAACACCAATTGCCCTACTAAGCTTCACACCCTAAATAACCTAACCCAACACCTTTCACACCCTAAACCTAAACTACACCCAGTATACTCAACTTGGTGTGTGTAACCAAAATGTACACCTATTCATATACCACAACAAATACTCTACAAACCATCCAAACATTGAGGGGGACCACCGATGAGCCAACGAATTCCTTCAATCCGACAAATGAATGTGTCAAGCAAAAGAAGAACTACATCAACATTTTGTGTTACTCGGTTACCTTAATGCTATGCAACTAGCATCCTTGACATGGAGTGAGCCAATTAATAATAGAGTATTATAATTAATTATTTATCCATGTGTTTGTAGGCAATGCGGGTGGACGTAGGAGAAGTTGCTTACTCCGAACCACTTTAAATATGGTGTCTCTTATTTACTTCTTTTTCACACACACACATTTACTTATAGTTCTTTTATTTCTTCTTTTATTATTACTTCGCTACATACTTTCTATATTCTAGGCAGCCGACTATCAAACTTTGAATGCCTAACTTTCACCTTGTCTATCTATTCATCATCAATCTATGTTTTACTTGTTTTAATCTATTGTTGTGTGATCACCTAGAAAAGATAATTTGACAACTAATATAGGAATATATATATTAGACACAACAATAAGGCCATAAAAATTATCTTTTATGTTGCGCATAATTCCTACTCATTTCGGCCATAAGAGTGTTAAAAGCAAAATATGGTCCTTTCATCTTGAATAGGAATAGTGATTTTTTTTGTTGCCATTTGGGGATGTAGGAGAATCTCTCCAAACCACATAGAACACCGTGTCTCATTATTACAAAATTTCTCTTTTGATGTTTCATGGCATTTTTTATACTATGAAAATTAAACTAGGAATGTCTTCTTGAGTCAAGGGTAAGGGTTTTTCTTCAACCTTTTGAGTAAGGTTGACTTTCTGAAGAGCATTTGTGATTAGGGTATCAATGTCTTGTATGTTGAGTATTTGTTTTTGAGGGTGACTCTTGTGAAGCAAGAGCCATTGTTTGTCGCTGGAAATTAGTGAAGCTAACAATTCACTATAATACTTTCTCTAAGTATTTACGAGAATTGCCTATAAGAAATTTTGAATATTCTCTTCTTAATTAGAACTCTTATTAAGGGTGCTTTTTGCAAGCATAAAAAGGAAAAAGAAAAAGTCTTAACATGTGATTATGAAGTGACCTCATTGTTTGGCTCTTGAATAGCTAATAAGACCAGTATTAAGATTAGGTTGAGATGTACTAGTACTTGAATAAATCTCAGTTGTGTAGCTAGTAAGGTTTGTGAATGGGTTTGGGATTAGTTGGTCGAAACGTAAAATAAATATAATTTAATTTAGGTGCTGGTATAAGTATCTGGGTCTCCTTTTATAGGCATGAAAATGTATTTCCAACGTTCTTGTGGATTCTTAAAAGTTAAGTTTTATCTTTGGTAGGTTGTGGGTCTTTAGACCAATAGGATTTGCTTTAGTGTTAGTTTCGATTGTTCACTGGAATGATCCCATTTGCTTGTCTTCTGGTGGACCAAATGTGATGACATGAAGAGGTGCCATGACATGTATGGAAGTCAAGGCCCTTTTAGTTCAAGACAGTTGATGATCTGTATACGTGCTTTTGTTGATGTTGTAAGGGTGAATGCGTGTTGTATATTTCATTGCCCTTTGGGAGATCCTTATTTGTGAATGGATTAACTCTTTGTCAAATCAATGTTTGGATTCCTACAATTAATTAGCATGGTACCCTTTCAATGTCGGTTTCTCATTTCTTTTGAGCCTTAAGTGGCTTTATCTTAGTTGCCAAGAAAAAAATAATTACTTTGGTTAGCATACAAACCTAAATGCGTTAATTTGCATGTGTCGGCAAAGGTATTTCTTATAACTTTATAGAAAAATAATCATCTATTATGAGATAAAGTTTATTTCAAAATAATCCAATAATTTTTTATTAATTTATAAAATTAAAAAGAACAATACCAAAAAAAAAAAAATAGTAACAATTGAACATAATAAAGATAAATGAAATACACAAGGACACGTAATATTGATATCCCATATAAAGGGTTTATCCGGATCAATATTCAAAATAAAACCCTTATATTGATCTGGATAAACCCTTTAGATGGGATATCAATATTACGTGTCCTTACGTATCGTATTGGTTTGGCAGGAGGGCCCTTTTGGAATTATTGCATAATTTTGTCTTCATATAAAAATAAGGAAATAGAAAGTCACGCCACTTCAGGAATATGAAGTTATGTGACTGAATTTGACAATTCTATCTCTTTATATATATATATATATATATATATATATATATATATATATATATATATATATATATATATATATATATATATATATATATATACACACTCAAAACAACTTTCAACGGCCACTCCTCCGGTTAACTTTCTCTGGCCACACACACACTCACTCTTTCTCTCTAATATTTCTCTCTTTCTCAAATCTCTTTCTCTCTAACCCTTATTGATCTCTAGTTGTGTGCCCCCTTTTTCGACCATATTTCAGCCTATTCATCTTCTTTGGCGAATCACTCCAACTGCACATTCCTCGCTCTCTTCTCCCTCTCTCATTTCTAAAAGAAAGATCTGTCCAGATCTGGTCTTACGGTTAATCTTCTCCGGTGCAGCTTCGTCTACTCCAGCGACTTTGCAGCAGATCTGACCTTTGGCCTTCTGGTGACTATGAATTTGGACTCCAACCCTTGCTAGTCACACTAATTTGTGAGATTTGCATGAAGCTCCGATCACCTTCTTCGATCCGTTCAGATCTGCTTGAATGGCATCAATTTCTAGCCACATCAATGAAGATTCTGCTATATCAACACACATCTGTCGAAAACTGGTCTTTCAACTAAGAATCCAACCTCCAAATTTGGTCTGGATCCGTGCATATAATTTTTCTTATACATGTTTTAAGTGATGTTTTTATTGTAGATGATCACTACCAGAAAAACGTGTTTTAGCGGCGGAATATTTTGCCGCAAGAATTGCAATTCCGTCGATATAGCTCATTCACCAGCGAAATTATTCCGTCGGTGTTCCGCCGCTAGCATCCTTTTGCAGCGGTCCGACAGACCAATTTCCGCCGTGTACACCGACGGAAATAGTATTCCGCCGCTATTCACAAATTGAAATTTCCGTCGCTGCTGACATTTATTTTAATTAAATTATAATTTTAGCGATGGATATTTCCGCTGCAGAGTTAATTTATTTTAATTAAAATTCTAAATTAGCGACGGAAAATTCCGCGGGTGAAACAAAAATTTAATTAAAATAAATTAATTTAGCGGCAAAAATTTCCGTCGCTAAGTTCATTTAATTTAATTAAATTTTTATTTCACCGACGGAATTTTCCGTCGCTGATTTAATTTATTTTAATTAAATTTTTATTTCACCGGTGGAATTTTCCGTCGCTGATTTAATTTATTTTGATTAATTTTTTATTTCACTGGCAGAATTTTCCTTTGCTGTATTTAGAATTTTAATTAAAATAATATATTTCAGTGGCAGAAAATTTCGTCGCTGATGGTGCAATAAATAAAAAGAAATCATAAATGTCAATTATAATATTTATTGTCATTAAATTGGAATATAAATTTTTAAATTTTTTTTATAAACTACCCCAAACAGTAAACTATGTTCGTTTCCATCTTTAAGTAACTCCGAAAAACTGAAGGCTTCAAAAATTTACCATCAATTATTTATGGCCATCACAATCAATATCAAAGTTCAAAATCCATCTTATTTCTATGTTTCTCCACCATCCATCCACCCACCCACCCAACGAAATCAAAAAATATTCAAGAAATTTACAATGTAGAGAGAGAAATGGAGTGCTTATTTTCTAATAGAGATCTTTCATCATCAAATATCAAGCAACAATCATCCTTTATTTTCGACAAAAAATCCCTCCGTATTTCCGGCAAACTCCAAGCAAGTGAAATCTTTCATTCCGGTTAAAAAAAAAAACTGCAATTCCTCCATTTGTTCAGAGGAACAAAATTTGTTTCCACCTGAGAATGATTTAGTGGGTATCATCGGAAATGGGAGAATAACGCAAAACGGGTGTCGGCGGTCCATCCACACCGGAGGAGATGACAGATCTAAGATGTAGAAGGCGGTCCACACCGGAGGAGAAGACAGATCGACAATAATGGTGTTGCCGGAGTGAGAGATTGATGGATCTTCAAGTTGGCACCGTGAATGATGGGCGGAGTTAGAGAGGTTTGGAGAGAGAGAAAGTGTGTTTGTGTGTTATATTTTTACAGAGAGATAGTGATAGGGGATGAGATCGAAATGGGAGGGGGCAGTGCTGGTGTCGCCGACGATGTCAATGGCTGTGGAGGAGGCTGGTAGGGAGGAGAGAATGTGGAGGAGAGATGGAGAGAAATGGGGTTTTTGAGATAATAAAGGAGAAATGGGGAAAGAGAGAAATAAATTAAAAAAATTGTGTTTATTTGTGTGATTTTGGATCATTGGATTTAATCAAATGAATGGTTGTGATCATAGGTTGAGGTGATCCACGTGAAACTTTAACAACCAATGAGACACCTCGTAAACTTTTAGTTTTAGTTTCAAATTCTTAACTTTTTCGTATAACTTATTGTAAAAAATTCACTACTAACTAACATCTCAAATAGTTTTATTTATACAAAAAAATTAAAAAAATTAAAAAAGTAATTGCTATTTTCCGTTCCTCATTTTTTCTATTATATACTTTCATTTCTTTAAAAATTCTTTACTTTTTTTGTATAACTTTTTGTAAAAAAAATTCACTACTAACTAACATCTCAAATAGTTTTATTTATCAAAATAAAATTAAAAAAATTAAATGTTATAATCCGTCCCTCTTTTTTCTATTATATTCTTTATTTATTTAAAAATTATTAACTTTTTTTATATAACTTTTTGTAAAAAATTCACTACTATCTAACATCTCAAATAGTTTTATTTATCAAAAAAAAAATTAAAAAAATTCTTAACAAATACCATATACTCTAAATCATAACCCATATACATATATACATTAAACCTTAACCTATACCCTAAAACCCATACCCTGTACCCTAAAATTTTTTAACTTTTTTTATATAACTTTTTGTTAAATATTTCAATACTAACTAACCATCTCAAATAATTTTATTTATCAAAACCCATATACATATATACTTTATTTCTTTAAAAATTATTAACTTTTTATATAACTTTTTGTAAAAAAAAAATCACTGAACCATAACCCTAAACCCTAATCTCTAACCCTAAACCCTAACCCCTTATACCCCTAAACCATAACCCTGAATCCTTACCCCTAAACCCTAAACCCTTATAACCCTAAACCCTAAACCATAACCCTAAACCCTAACCCTAACCATAAACACTAAACCCTAACCCCTAACCCTAAACTCTAACCCCTAACCCTAAACCTTAACCCCTTATACCCCTAAATCCTAAACCCTACTCCCTTAAACCCTAAACCCTTATACCCCTAAACCATAACCCTAAACCCTTATACCCCTAAACCATAACCCTAAACCCTAACCCCTAACCCTAAATCCTAAACCTTAAATCTCAAATCTCATATACTTATACCCCAACTCCTAAACCCTAAATAATATACTTATACCCCGAACCCTAAACCCTAAATCATATACTTATACCCCGAACTCTAAACCCTAAACCCTAAATAAATGAAAGTTTATAGAAGAAAAGAGGGACGAACTACCCTATATTTATTTATTTATTTATTTTTAATTTTTTATTCACTAGAAAATAATATTTTAGAATTTGTTAATTAGTGTTTTTTTTTAAAAAGGTATATAAAAAAAGATAGAAAAAAACTAAATAAATGAAAGTATATCGAAGAAAAGTGGGATGGACTACCTTATAAACAAATTAACAAAGACGAAATTATTCACCCGCTGATAAATTAAAAAAATATTAAGATACCACCGACGGATTAATTCCGCCACTGATAAAAGAAATGGCGACGGAAAATTCCGTCAGTAAAGTCGAGACCAGTCAAACGCACATTAGTAATGGTATTGAAATTAATATTCAACGAATATACGTTTTTAGCGATGGAACAATTCTGCCGCTGGTGATTCCGTCGCTAAATGCACAGTTTCTAGTAGTGGATTTTTTCCTTGTTTTTGAGACAAAATATTGTGATGTGATCAGAAATTGGTTTGGCTTTTATGAAGATATTGTTTAGTTTTGTTATTTTTTGTTAGTCAAATATATGTATAGCTTTAGTTTGTTAGGTTCCCAGTACTCAAAAAAAGGTCATTACTAAACTGATATTTCAAGCGATTGTACAAAAAAATTCTTGCATTTAATGGAGAAGATTTTGCATTATATGTTTGTCAATCCAGCTCATCAATTCAACCACCTTCAACAGACAATGGCTCCATGAAAGCAACTATAAAAACCTTCATTGGTGCATTGAAGTTGGTTGGTGCATTGAAGACATTGAGAGACGATTGTCAACAACTGCAAGTGCTCATCAACAAAATTGAAGTTCAAGACAATCAATCCTTATAATCACTAGACATTTATTAGGACTCATATACTCTTTTCATATTCAATCATTCATTGTAATTGTTCTCCAACAATACTATGTTATGAACACAATGGTTGATCACACTATACACCCAAGTGAATTGAGTTCAACTTGTTAACACATCTCTTGAAAACACTTGGTCTTTCTTGTCTCACGATCCATTAATGGTCACTTTATATTTAACCGTCATTGACATCCTATGAATCATGACTTGCAGCTTGTAATAGACTAGTGAACATTAATAGTATACAATTTAACAAATTCAAGTTTTGATCAAACTTGGTAGAGGACGTATCAGTTTTAACACTGTGAAACTCTCCAAACAACTGTGTCTTTTTGTGTGTGTTTATCTTTTTGTCTTGTTAACATTTGGGCTCTCCCACAAATTACACCCTTGAGTCTCTACTTATATATTCATTGTTTAATCATTATTTGAAATATCTACTGCTTAATAATTTAACTTGACTTGTGTAAAACATGCTCTGAACATTTACTTAACCGATTTGTGTGTGTATAAAATTCGTAAAGTCTTATCCACTGCACAACCGGTTCAGATAAATTACTTGGTAATTTTGAAACAGTTTTCAATAATGTTTTTAGGCTATTCAACCCCCCCCCCTCATCTAGCCTGTTTTCCTTTCAATTGAGCCTAATAATTTTTTGTTCTCTTGTTTGGAATTTTTAAATTGACAGTGTTTATTTGTTGTGTGTTTTTGTGTTTGTTAAATGAGATTGTTAATTTTTATGAAAATTATGTTATTTCTTGTTCAAAACTAGGTATCATATTTTATTTATACGACTAATTATATTTTATGCATAATTTAGTCTTATAGATTAAATAATTATATTTTGGTATATGATTTTATTTAGTTTATAATTAAAGTATAAGAGCTAGATTTAATAATATTAGGATATTTCTTATTTATTTTGTTAAAATCTGAGAAAATTATCTAGCGAGCCAATCAAATTCATTTGAAACGATGTGGTAGGTGAGAATTAGGTCATTTGGTTCCCATATATACCCTAAGGATGGTAGGGCTTCTCCATCAGTGTTTTACTAGCCGTCACCCTTAGTATTTCTCCCCCCCCCCCCTCTCTCTCTCACACACACACACACACAGCCGCTCTCTCCTCTCCCTCTCTCTCTCTCCCTCTCTTACACACAGCTGCTTTCTTGTCCTTCTCCAACGCCTAACATCCAATTGCATAAGTTACTTTCCACCTGCGGATTTTATATGGGAGTTAACTTGTTTAGATGATCGATATCTATAAATTTCAGATAACTGTACCTGCTTTCTCATACATTTCTTTGTTATACTCGCTTTCTCATACATTTCTGGGTAAATTTCTATGTTCATTTGATTGTCCTTTCCTATGTTCATTTGATTGTCCTCAAAATTATTGATTCCTATCAATTTGCTGGGTAAAATTATTATTCACTCAATTTGCTGGATAACTATCTAATTAATTTTTATTATTTATTATTCACTCAAAATTATTGATTCCTATCATTTACTGGGTAAATTTCTATGTTCATTTAATTGTCCTTTTCTTTTCCCTAAATTATACCTGCTTTCTCATTCATTTCTTTTGGGGGATTTTGTTTTTGTGATCGATGTAAGCGTTCATCGCTACATTCTTTTTTTGTATATATCTGGATTGTTAGTCTCAATGCATCAGAACTAAATTTGCCTGTTTTATAATTTGTTCGTTTTATGGTTTTCTGTTTTTATGATTAACTTCCTTTTAGATTCCTATACTTTTATGTCAGTTTCCTAATTTTCTTTCCATTAGATTATTTAGTGCCAAATTGAAAATGCAATTTGTTTTTCAGATATGGTATTTACTCGTTGAGGATAAAAGTCAAAATTTGAGGAAAGCTTTGATCACCCTCATCATGTCAGCATGGGTGAGAGATTTAAACTAATTTACCATTCTTGGTTCCTTTATTACTTGTTTAAATTACGTTCATATCCCTCGTTGCTGTTCATTTGTAGATTTTGGCTGTCTAGCAGCATGGATTCAGAAATTTAAAAAAAAAAATAACAAAACAAAGACAATCTTCTGGATTATTTCAATGGTTCCTAATTATGATTAAAATATTTGAATCATCTTGATGATTCAAATATTTTAACTATAATTATCGTTCACATTCTTTAACCTGTAGTCTGGACATAATCCTACACATAATATGTTTTTGAATTATACTATGTTACATATAAACCTCTTGGATCTTCTTTTGTAAAAGGTAGTTAGTTTTTCTTTAATGGAAATTTTATTGCAGAACTGATGGCCAACTAGTTGTTGAATCAATTATACCAAATAATTTTCTCATGCTTATTAAAGAAATATCTTGAATCATAGGGAGCAATTAAGTCTGTTTTACTTATGAATCCGACAATATCTAGCACTATATTTTTTTTCTTCAATGATTTTATTCTCTTCTGCAAAACCCTAAGTTTTACTCTCTTATTTTGTTTATTTATTATGTTAATTTTTTTGTGCAGTGTCTAGAAATTAGCAGTTTCTCAATCAATGGGAGCCCTCACTTTCGAGGAGAAGGTCGTTGTTCTTGGCATTTCAGCACTGCTAGGAGTCGAGTCGTGAATGTCTTGGGACCATCACAACCTCCACAAAGGTAAGCTAACTATTCCTTGGTAACTCAATTCATGTTCCCATTAGTACACCAATCAGAAAGGATAAATTGAAATGTGTCCCAAATTGAATGTCTATTATTTGAAGAATTTACTAAATCATCCATCATCAAACAATATGTTCAAATTCATACTTGCACTCATGATGCAATATAATGACTTTCTTAAATCCTATTCAGCTTGGAAGATTATTTTTTATTGTGTAGATACTGAATATGTGTTCCATGGTCATTACCTAAAGTGCAAGGGGAAAAAAAGAACCTATAGCTCTCATATTGAAGGAACTAGAACTTCTTATAATGAAAGTAATTATTCATAGTCCAACAAGTTAATCAGTTATTTCTTTCTTGTCATTCATAGAAGTTTCATGTTTGTTGCATTTGCATGAAAAATCTATAGCTCTCATATTTAGCATATTTGTGTTGTTATCTTGCCTAACTTCTCTGACGTGCTTCCATGCAGCATGAAGGTTGGTTGGTTTCTGAGGCAACATTGTCTATGCAACATGTACCTGAGCTGTTTCTTCCCTGTTCTGCTCCGTGTTTCTTCTTTGGAGAATCCGGAGTTTGAAAGACACCAAAATAAGGGATGGAATTTCAACCTGATACTGATTGCCAACACGAGGCAATACCTCTGGGTCTCCATAGACTCCTTTTGTATATGAGGTTAAAGGAACTGGTGGCTTAAATGACATATCGTCACTATAATTCCCATTTTGATCCATTTCATTTAAATCCATCTGAAAAAATAGGGTATTTAGAATTTTTACTGATCAAACAGGTGACTCAAGCTAGCTTAAATCATTAATGGAATGAAATAAATTTCGTGAACATTGTAGACTTTTTCGTTGTTCTTGATCAAGAGCAAATTTTATTTTATATAGTTTTTTTGACATTCGTTTTGAGACGAAACTCAGTTGATGTAAATACCATTTTGTATAATATTATTGTTTCGCTTTTTGGGCGAAACTCTGTTGATGTAAATAACATTTTGTATTATTGTCTCTTTTAGGCCAAACTCTATTTTTATAGTCCACGTAATTTTTAAAGCGTATTTCACTTTTACCATGATACAATTTTTTCCACATTACCATTGTCATTGTACCACAAATATGCCTTCCATATTAGTCATTACCGTTAACGGCGTTATATTGAGTTAACGGAATTGATGGCATAGATATCCACATGAGATAATAAAGTTATAAAAATTAACACTAGTTATATTAATCGAATAGAATAACCAATAACTTCGTTAGTCTCATTTGCCTAGCCATGAACACAAGGTAACCCATCTAATAAATCAACATTTGAAACCTAAATTCAAACCCATAAATGAAATTACTCTGCCACAAACAAAACTACCCAACGCATCTCATCGCCAAAACTCAAATTTTGAAACCCCAACCCATTTCATCAATTAAACCCTAGATTCGAATCCATTTTACAAATCAAACCCCAAATTCCCACCTATCACTCTAGTGTTTTCCTCCTTTATAACCTAACCCTAATTCATGCTATTCCATGAGAGAAAGAAGAGAGAATTCAAGAGAAGCGACCATTAATGGAGTCTACAATTGAATTCAATTCGGGGATTTATAAAATTGGAATTGTTAATTAATAGGTATTTGAGATTCAATTGTTATTTTTGAATCAATATTTTGGGTAATAACAATTTTCACTTGGGGTCGGAGATGGAGGGGGGAAGATGGAGTGTCGGGAGATGGTGAGGAGGAAATTACAAATGTTTGGTTAGATTCGTTAATTTATACTCCCTCCATCTCATCTATACTAATATAACAACAAGATCGTCTTGCTTTCCCCCCAAAAACCAAGGGTATTTTAGTAATTTCACACGGTGGCAAAATTGCAAATAGGTCACGACGCCAGGTCCACATGGCAGGTTCTAATTAGCAGAACACCGGCGCGTGCCGTACACGAGACAATGGAGGCGCGTGAACGAAGGCTTTGTGTTTCTTTTTTTTTTCCTTTTTAACATTGTGACACATGGCGCTCTTTGATTGGCGAGGTTTTTTTTTCAGATTTTAATTTTTCCTCCGATTTTTTTACCTCAATTATTTTATAATAAATTAATTTTTTTTAAAATATTTTTTATACCAAAATTCATAATTTTTTTTCTCTATAAATAGAGATTATTTTCATTTGATTTGGACACATAAAAAACACTCTTTTTTAAATATAAATTTCTTAATTTTTCTTTTTAATTTTTCAATATCTTTGTAGTTAAATTAATTAAGTGTGAAGTATTTTTTTTATTATAAGTTGAGAAATATAATTGCAGATTTAGGGATGATAATTTTATTTTCATTTTTAATTTTATTTCTATTCAAAAAATAATTAATGCTATGTGTTTTTAGAGTTTATTTTAATCAAAAAAAAATTTACGTTATGATATACTCCCTCCGTCCCACCTCAAGGTTCCATGGGTGGGTTTACACGCTTTTTAAGAAATATTTTTAAAGTGGGTAGAAAATTTGAGGAGAGAGAATGTAAAAGTTAAATGTGTGGTAGGGAATAGGAGAGAGAATGTAAAAGTTAAAAATATTTAATAGGAGAGAGAATGAGTGGGAGAAATTGTAAGTTAATGATTGTTTTTTTTTGTAAATATGTTAATTTTATAAGGGTATAACGAATGATTTATTTTAAAATATATGGAGATGATAAGGGTATAAATATATGAAAAACTTTCCATTTAAAGAAGGGAACCTTGAAGTGGGACGGCCCAAAAAAATGTGGAACCTTGAAGTGGGACGGAGTGAGTACTATAGATTAATGTTTTCCAATTTTTATTTTTGCTGAAATCGGAGTAATGGTAAATTCCATATTTTGGCAATGAGATAATTATCTCTATGTGGAAATATCAATGCAAATAAAATTAATAAATTTTATATTTTTATTTGGAAAGTTAATTGTTTTTTTAAGCAATTAATTTCGATTATTTGAAACCATAGTATTTGTTGTTATTTAATTCTTATTAGTATAGATGTAGAAGTTATGTTCTAGAGTGTTTTTTTTAAGAAGTTACTCTTTATCGAATTACTGCATTAGGTTATAAAAAATTAAAAAAAAATACTATAATTTTTATATACTTGGTTTGAAAGATGAATATTTCTTTGTTCTTAAAAAAATGAAAACTTTATAATTGAAAACGGTTTTGTTGCAATGGACAGCCGAATTTTTAGGATAATCTATATCTTTTGGAAATGAAATAATTAAGTAAATAAAGTGAGTATTTGATGATTGAATGAAATAATTATGCTATGTGGAAATTATTTTGAGTTGAAGTTGGGTTTGTGAATCTTAAAATGTTTCAATTTATTTAGGATCTGTTGGCTTGAAGTGTGGAAATTATGCGTTAGATTTTTAATTTTAACATTATTGTTATTGCAATTGTAATTGTAATATTATTAGGCTCTGAATGGGCGAAAACTGGCGTGTGTCGTACACGCGCCGGCACAAACGCGTGTACGCAGGCAGATGTTTTTTTCGTTGTGACATGTGGCGATCTCTGAAGACAGTAATGTTAATTTTTTGTGACAAAAAATATAGTATTGTTTTTTGGTTATTCATTTTGAGTCGAAAGTAATATTTATTTTTTAAATGAAGATTATAATTTTTTTAGAAGTATATTTTTTAAAATATTTATTTGAGATGGAAAAAATAATATTTCTATTTAATTTTTGTATTAATAATTATTATTTTATAATTTAAAGAGAGACGAAGTTTGTACCGGTAATTTGATTTGATCGGTTAAGCAAGCAAAGGCAAAGCAGAAAATTGTTTTGGTTTTGGATTGGTTAAGGATAGATTTGTTTGGTCGGTTAAGCAGGCAAAAAGGCAAGGCAGGGAATTGATATGGGTTTGGATCGGTAAGGCTCAAGACAGAGAATTGATATGGTTTTGAATCGTTAAGGTTCAAGGCAGGAAAAATTGATTTGATTTTGGATTTGGGTCGGTTAAGACTTTAATTTGTTTGGATCGGTTAAGGTTAGAGGGAAAATTTATTTGGTTTGTTTGGATCGGTTAAGGCTAGAGGGAAAATTGATCGGTCAATAAATAATAAGGTCAAACTCGCTACACAGTATAGCGAGTTTCTCTTTAATTAATTACCAACATTAATCACGAACTGACAAACTTAATCACATGAAACTCGCTAAACCGTGTAGCGATTTTGACTTGTATCGCACGGGAGTACTGCTAGTTACACAAAAACTAAGCAAAGTGGATAGTGTATTAAGTGTTGTCATTATAAAAAATGTGGTAGAAGAGAGAAAGTGAGGTAGGGAATAGTAAGTGGTTAAATGATATGAGTATAACATATAATTCCTCTCACAACCCAATACTACCTCCTAGGACAAGTTGTATATTGCTTAACCATATAATCCTTAGCTTAATAACTACTCCCTCCCAATATTTTACTAAGTCCACTCTCCTATCATTTCACTAAGTCCACTCTATTTAACAATTTAATTTCTCTCCAACCACCCTCACCTTAGGTCACCCTCCCCATCTTCTCCTGGCCAACACTTCCGCAACCATCAACTCCGTGATCAACTCCGACAACTTTTTACGCCGGCAACAAAACAACTGAGAACTTAAGTTCTCAGTTGTCAACTAAACTACTAAGAACACAATTAACTCCGGCGACCACAAACTCCGGCAACCAAACAACTGAGAACTTAACTTATCGCAAGTTCTCGCTGTCAACTAAACTACTAAGAACACAATAAACTCCGGCGACCACCAACTTCGGCGACCTCTTCGTACCAAACAACCGAGAACTTAACTTATCGCAAGTTCTCGATTGTCAACTAAACTACTAAGAACATAATTAACTCCGCGACCAAACAATTGAGAACTTAACTTATCGGCAAGTTCTCGCTGTAAACTAAACTACTAAGAACACGATCAAAACCGGCGACCTCTCCGTGACCAAACAACCGAGAACTTAACTTATCGCAAGTTCTCGCTGTCAACTAAACTACTAAGAACACAATCAACTCCGAAGAACAAACAACTGAGAACATAACTTATCAGTAAGTTCTCAGTTGTCAACTAAACTACTAAGAACACGATCAACTCCGACGATCACCAACTCCGACTACCTCTTCGGTGACCAAACAACTGAGAACTTAATTTATCAGTAAGTTCTCAGTTGTCAACTAAAGTACTAAGAACATGATCAAGTCCGATGATCACCAACTCCGATGACTAAACAACTGAGAACTTATCAGTAAGTTCTCAGTTATCAACTAAACTACTAAGAACACGATCAACTCCGACGATCACCAACTCCGGCGACCGAGGAAATATCATTTTCCCTCGCAACCAACGAACCATCACCATTATTGACAACCAAACCAAAACAAAACAAAAACCAAGACAAAAGTAGGAAAAAACATAACTCAAGGAAATCAATTATTCAAACAAACAAATCATTTCAAAAAATGTAACTCAACTCAAGAAAATAATATAATTTTAACTGTCATTATTTTACTTTCCAATATCAAGGTAAGTGAAAGTAGGACAAGGGAAATAGCCAAAATCAAATTTTATTAAGTACAAACTAAGTACAAACATCAAAATTAAAACATGTAAATAGCTATTAATTATTTTTTTATAAGAGTATCATTTAATTTTGTTCAAATCAATCAATGCATATAAACTTCAAATAAAAACAACTAATAATCAAGTAAAAAAACAAAAGAAAAAACCCAGCATTTAATCCAACACAATAAATAACTCATCTATGTTATCACTAAGTCCAAGCAACCGACTAAGGATAATCGGCTGAGCATTCCTTAACAACCCAATGTGACTTCTAAGTAAGTCAATCCTCAAACAAGTTATATCTTGGTTTGACTTAGCATTTATTGCCAACAAATTCTTCTTTACAATATCGTGTAGAACAACTCCCGATAAACTCCTACCGCCGCCCGACCAAGAGTCATTTTTTGCTATAAGCCGTCATATGATCGCTTGTTCAGTTACCGCAACTACACAAATGTCAATACCCAACCGATATTTCAAGCGATTGTACAAAAAAATTCTTGCATTTAATGGAGAAGATTTTACATTATATGTTTGTCACCCACTCATCAATTCAACCACCTTCAACAACAATGGCTCCATGAAAGCCAACTATAAAAACCTTCATTGGTGCATTGATGATGGTTGGTACGTTGAAGACATTGAGAGACGATTGTCAAGAATTGCAAGTGCTCATCAACAGAATTGAAGTTCAAGACAATTAATTCTTATAATCAGTAGACATTTATTAGGACTCATATACTCTTCGCATGTTCAATCATTAATTGTAAGTGTTCTCAAACAATACTATGTTATGAACACAATGGTTGATCCACTACTAGAAACAGGGCTTTTACCGACGGAAACTTCCGTCGGTAATTCCCCATTTCCGTCGGTAATGGCCATTTACCGACGGAACTCGTCCGTCGGATTTCGTCTGAAATAAATGGTTGGTAATACTGGCGGACCATTTCCGCCGGAAATACCGGCGGATAGTCCGTCGGTAAACAGAGAATTCCGTCGAAAATTGTCCGTCGGAAAGGAAGTACGCCGGCCGGTTTGCCGGAGCCATTGCCGGAGGTTACCGACGGATATGTCCGTC
The DNA here is from genome assembly GCA_022495995.1 of Adenophora triphylla var. japonica. NCBI lineage: Eukaryota > Viridiplantae > Streptophyta > Magnoliopsida > Asterales > Campanulaceae > Adenophora > Adenophora triphylla. The sequence goes on from JAFEMH010001314.1 coordinate 187,392, forward strand.
GATAAATATTAAAATAATAATATATTAAAACCCCTTACCGACGGTTAAATCCATCGTAAACCTTAAGATTTATCAGCGGATATGTCTGTCGGAAACATTAAGATTTACAGGCGGATACGTCCGTCGGCAAACTGAAACGTTGCCGGCAGTAATATCCGTCGGTAATGAATTTTATTTTATTTTTTTTAATTATTTACCGACGGAAATTTCCGTCGGTAATTTGACCAGATTTAAAAAAAAATTATATTTAATTAATAAACCACCTGTAAACTTGTAAAAAAAAATTTAAACAAATCCCAACATAAAAGAAACACAAAAAACCTACAAACAACTGTTTCCAACAAACCTAAAGCGAAAGGGGAAATGGGAAAGGGGAAAGGGGAAAAGGGGAAAGGGAAAGGGGAAAAAGGGAAAGGGAAATTGTTTCGCTTGGGGAAAAGGGAAGGGAAAGGGAAATGGAAAGGGAAACAAAGTATATTTGTTTGATTACATGCCAAATAAAATGAATGTTTAACTACCACGACCCCGACCACGAGCGCTGCCGCTGCCGCTACCGCTACCACCGCCACTTCGCCTAAGGTATTGACCGACTGACTCATCAGAAGCATTACCGCTATTATGTGGCTGTGGTTGAAAATTCATGGTAGCCAAGTATTGTTGCATGCGCTGCTCAAGCTGTTGCTCCAATATGCTCTGCACCTGGGCCTCCACCTGGGTTTGCACCTGGCTCTGGATCTGCTCCACTCGCCTCTCAACCTCTCTGTTGACCCGATCATCAAACGCCTCTTGATCCACATGCTGACTGCCATGCTGACTGCCGGAGGAAGAAGATGAAAAGTATTGCATAGTAGGGCCGCGGAATGGCATGTTAAAATACCCAAAGCACCATGTCCTTCGAATCCAGTGCAAGCGGTCTCCCTTTGGTTGCTTGTCTCGAGGACAATGACCGCCCAAAGCTTTTCACGAAAAGCGGTCCGCTCGGTGCTCTCAGGCGCCATACTTCCTTCTTCAATAGCCTCGTCACGAGCCCGCCTATCATACACTTCCTGAAGAAAAAAAAACATTATACACTATGGTAGAAAATAATATTTCTTTAACTAAATAATTTATAATTTACTAATAGAAAATACTATTAACACTTACATAAAGGGTCTGGTAATAAGGGTTGACCCATTATGGCCCTGAGCCATCAGGAGCCTCCGCAGTATGTGTAGCCATAAACACAGCAGCAGCATCAGCCTCATCATCTCCGTGTTTCTTTCGCTTAACATATAAAAAAATTAAAACTTCAAAATTTCATCAAATAATTACAATATATGAATAAAATAGAGTATTGCTTAATTTACAAACGGATAATAAATTAATTAAGTTTACCATCTGTGAGCGTTGTGATTAATTTCGAGTCGCCACCTATATTATTCGTTTGGAAAACATAGAAAAACCATTTATTTTGAAAGAGATTGGGTTCGAGGCTTAGGTTATGGAATGGGTAGGTCAAGGAGCATCCATTTCACCCAATACGGAGATTGGTCTTGCTAAAGAAAAGATAGGTTTTCAGAAAAAGAAGAAGAATTTTAAGAAAAGGACAAATAAAGATCCATTTAACGGGGTTAAACGGAATGTAGGATCGATTGCTTCGAGACCGTCCCCATGATTTGGAGAGGCTCTAGGCCGATCCTAGATTTTATGGTTTTATACCACTCTAACAATCAATTAGAAAGGGATTTAGGGGTTACCTTGCGTGAGGTGATTCGGGCAGAGTTTCGACTCAAGTTTAGAGTCGAGTCTCGATACCGGACAGAGCTTCGCCTCAGCCTCCTGACTTGTCTTGATGTTTGTTTATCAACAAGGTTGACAAACAAACTTTGAGGTGAGTTTTTAGGGTGATTTTGTAGGAACCTTTCAGGGAAAGAAATCAACAAAATGTGTGTGAATTGTGGAAATTGTCCGTCTCTTGAACCTTGGAAGTCACCAAGTATTTATAGGCGATGGATAGGAAGAAGTGGAAAGGTAAAACCCTATCGTAAGGTTCTAGACTCCAAACCCTATTGGTTGGCCTGAGGGATAAAGTTTTATCCCGGAAAGAGGTTGAAATCGACGAGGAAACAGCCTCTTGCACTCTGCAGAGGGAGTAAATCTCGCGAGAGACACGCCTTCTCGCGGCGAGATATTGCTCCCCGTGGACAATTCCATCCTTTCCTTGTTATCTCGTATGCGCTTAGTCCGAAACTAACGGTAGTTAGTCAAAACTTAACGAAACATGACGAAATGGTGGATTTCTACTTCTCTGACTCAAAGCGAGACTTAGAGTGGTATAAATATGATTTGATGTGTTCGTAATGGGGTGTCTACAGAGCCCCTCGTCGACAAGTCTTATGAAATAAGTCATGTCGACGATAGAAAAGACATCATTCGAACGTCGGGATGGTCAGCCGCACGGCTTCCTACGTATCTCTATCGGAGAATCGACCATGACGTAGTTCGAATCCAAAACACGAAAAGGCGGCTTTAGGTATTTTTAAAATTATTTTGAAAATCGAAGAGATTTTGTTTTGAAAGATAAATTCATACTGAGGAATCAAATCAAGACCCAATTCTGAATATACCTGTCTGTCTGAAGATTTACCTGTCTAGGCTCCGAACCTGCGGGGAATATGTTAGAAAACAAAGGCTTACCTGTCCGGTCCTTTGAATCCTGTTGGTTTTGTGACGATTCGCCTTTCTGGGCTCTGAATCGGGCTTTTTGTTGTTGAGGATGACGATTCACCTGTTTGGGCATTGAAACGGGCTTTTGATTTGACGATCCACCTGTCTGGGTGTTGAATCGGGCTTTTGATTTGACGATCCACCTGTCTGGGCATTGGACCGGGCTTTTATGTTGACGATCCACCTGTCTGGGCGTTGGACCGAGCTTTTAATTTGACGATCCACCTGTCTGGGCGTTGGACCGGGCTTTTCTGTTGACGATCCACCTGTCTGGGCGTTGGACCGGGTTTCTAATTTGATTATCCACCTGTCTGGGCGTTAGACCGGGCTTTGAATCGTGCGGGTGGCACGTTCGGCTCGTTCCGTGACTTGCGGTGCCGATTTTTCCACGTTTCCTTGCTAGTTTATCACTTCCAAGGGTAAATGTGTCAAAATTTTGAATTTTGACGTTGCGTAGATGCTTATTGTCGGGGACTATTTTGTCACTTTCCAGAAGGTATATCTCGTGCGAGACAGCTTATCTCGTGTGAGACTTGTACTGTCGGGGCTAATATAACAGCAGCTCCCTTTTTAATTTGAAAATATCCTTTTCAAATTCCCTCCCTAGCTCGAGCCAAGGTCGTTTTTCTCTGCAATTTTTCGTGGATTGCTTGGTGCTTCTCCTTTCCAATCGATTCTCAATCCCTCCTCCCTCCGTAATCAATGGCTCAAGAAGAGAAAAATCCGATTTTGGGGAGTTATTTGCTAGGGAAGGATTATCCCCGCGAGGACCTCACATTCGATAGGCACGCGCACATCTCCACCGCCGTTCGGGAAGGTTTGGTAAGAGTTTCTTTCCTCACCTCTTGTTTCTCATACATTTCTGGGTAAATTTCTTTGTTATACTCGCTTTCTCATACATTTCTGGGTAAATTTCTATGTTCATTTGATTGTCCTTTCCTATGTTCATTTGATTGTCCTCAAAATTATTGATTCCTATCAATTTGCTGGGTAAAATTATTATTCACTCAATTTGCTGGATAACTATCTAATTAATTTTTATTATTTATTATTCACTCAAAATTATTGATTCCTATCATTTACTGGGTAAATTTCTATGTTCATTTAATTGTCCTTTTCTTTTCCCTAAATTATACCTGCTTTCTCATTCATTTCTTTTGGGGGATTTTGTTTTTGTGATCGATGTAAGCGTTCATCGCTACATTCTTTTTTTGTATATATCTGGATTGTTAGTCTCAATGCATCAGAACTAAATTTGCCTGTTTTATAATTTGTTCGTTTTATGGTTTTCTGTTTTTATGATTAACTTCCTTTTAGATTCCTATACTTTTATGTCAGTTTCCTAATTTTCTTTCCATTAGATTATTTAGTGCCAAATTGAAAATGCAATTTGTTTTTCAGATATGGTATTTACTCGTTGAGGATAAAAGTCAAAATTTGAGGAAAGCTTTGATCACCCTCATCATGTCAGCAAGGGTGAGAGATTTAAACTAATTTACCATTCTTGGTTCCTTTATTACTTGTTTAAATTACGTTCATATCCCTCGTTGCTGTTCATTTGTAGATTTTGGCTGTCTAGCAGCATGGATTCAGAAATTAAAAAAAAAAATAACAAAACAAAGACAATCTTCTGGATTATTTCAATGGTTCCTAATTATGATTAAAATATTTGAATCATCTTGATGATTCAAATATTTTAACTATAATTATCGTTCACATTCTTTAACCTGTAGTCTGGACATAATCCTACACATAATATGTTTTTGAATTATACTATGTTACATATAAACCTCTTGGATCTTCTTTTGTAAAAGGTCGTTAGTTTTTCTTTAATGGAAATTTTATTGCAGAACTGATGGCCAACTAGTTGTTGAATCAATTATACCAAATAATTTTCTCATGCTTATTAGAGAAATATCTTGAATCATAGGGAGCAATTAAGTCTGTTTTACTTATGAATCCGACAATATCTAGCACTATATTTTTTTTCTTCAATGATTTTATTCTCTTCTGCAAAACCCTAAGTTTTACTCTCTTATTTTGTTTATTTATTATGTTAATTTTTTTGTGCAGTGTCTAGAAATTAGCAGTTTCTCAATCAATGGGAGCCCTCACTTTCGAGGAGAAGGTCGTTGTTCTTGGCATTTCAGCACTGCTAGGAGTCGAGTCGTGAATGTCTTGGGACCATCACAACCTCCACAAAGGTAAGCTAACTATTCCTTGGTAACTCAATTCATGTTCCCATTAGTACACCAATCAGAAAGGATAAATTGAAATGTGTCCCAAATTGAATGTCTATTATTTGAAGAATTTACTAAATCATCCATCATCAAACAATATGTTCAAATTCATACTTGCACTCATGATGCAATATAATGACTTTCTTAAATCCTATTCAGCTTGGAAGATTATTTTTTATTGTGTAGATACTGAATATGTGTTCCGTGGTCATTACCTAAAGCGCAAGGGGAAAAAAAGAACCTATAGCTCTCATATTGAAGGAACTAGAACTTCTTATAATGAAAGTAATTATTCATAGTCCAACAAGTTAATCAGTTATTTCTTTCTTGTCATTCATAGAAGTTTCATGTTTGTTGCATTTGCATCAAAAATATATAGCTCTCATATTTAGTATATTTGTGTTTTTATCTTGCCTAACTTCTCTGACGTGCTTCAATGCAGCATGAAGGTTGGTTGGTTTATGAGGCAACATTGTCTATGCAAAATGTACCTGAGCTGTTCCTTCCCTGTTCTGCTCTGTGTTTCTTCTTTGAAGAATCCGGAGTTTAAAAGACACCGAAATAAGGGATGGAATTTCAACCTGATACTGATTGCCAACACGAGGCAATACCTATGGGTCTCCATACACTCCTTTTGTATACGAGGTTAAAGGAACGGATGGCACAAATGACATATCGTCGCTATAATTCCCATTTTGATCCATTTCATTTAAATCCATCCGAAGAAATAGGGTATTTAGAATTTTTACCGATCAAACAGGTGACTCAAGCTAGCTTAAATCATTAATGGAATGAAATAAATTTTATGAACATCGTAGACTTTTTCGTTGTTCTTGACCAAGAGAAAATTTTATTCTATTTAGTTTTTTGACATTCATTTTTAGACGAAACTCAGTTGATGTAAATACCATTTTGTATAATATTATTGTTTCTCTTTTTGGGCCAAACTTTGTTGAAGCAAATACCATTTTTTATTATTGTCTCCTTCTTTTTAGGCCAAACTCTGTTTGTTTTTAGTCATTTGTATTTTCAAGCTCTATTTTCATGCGTATTTCACTTTTTACATGATACAATTTTTTTCCACATTACCAATGTCATTGTACCACAAATATGCCTTCCGTATTAGTCATTACCGTTAACGGCGTTATATTGAGTTAACGGAATTGATGGCATAGATATCCACATGAGATAATAAAGTTATAAAAATTAACACTAGTTATATTAATCGAATAGAATAACCAATAACTTCGTTAGTCTCATTTGCCTAGCCATGAACACAAGGTAACCCATCTAATAAATCAACATTTGAAACCTAAATTCAAACCCATAAATGAAATTACTCGCCACAAAACAAAACTACCCAACGCATCTCATCGCCAAAACTCAAATTTTGAAACCCCAACCCATTTCATCAATTAAACCCTAGATTCGAATCCATTTTACAAATCAAACCCCAAATTCCCACCTATCACTCTAGTGTTTTCCTCCTTTATAACCTAACCCTAATTCATGCTATTCCATGAGAGAAAGAAGAGAGAATTCAAGAGAAGCGACCATTAATGGAGTCTACAATTGAATTCAATTCGGGGATTTATAAAATTGGAATTGTTAATTAATAGGTATTTGAGATTCAATTGTTATTTTTGAATCAATATTTTGGGTAATAACAATTTTCACTTGGGGTCGGAGATGGAGGGGGGAAGATGGAGTGTCGGGAGATGGTGAGGAGGAAATTACAAATGTTTGGTTAGATTCGTTAATTTATACTCCCTCCATCTCATCTATACTAATATAACAACAAGATCGTCTTGCTTTCCCCCTAAAAACCAAGGGTATTTTAGTAATTTCACACGGTGGCAAAATTGCAAATAGGTCACGACGCCAGGTCCACATGGCAGGTTCTAATTAGCAGAACACCGGCGCGTGCCGTACACGAGACAATGGAGGCGCGTGAACGAAGGCTTTGTGTTTCTTTTTTTTTTCCCTTTTAACATTGTGACACATGGCGCTCTTTGATTGGCGAGGTTTTTTTCAGATTTTAATTTTTCCTCCGATTTTTTTACCTCAATTATTTTATAATAAATTAATTTTTTTTAAAATAGTTTTTATACCAAAATTCATAATTTTTTTTCTCTATAAATAGAGATTATTTTCATTTGATTTGGACACATAAAAAACACTCTTTTTTAAATATAAATTTCTTAATTTTTCTTTTTAATTTTTCAATATCTTTGTAGTTAAATTAATTAAGTGTGAAGTATTTTTTTTATTATAAGTTGAGAAATATAATTGCAGATTTAGGGATGATAATTTTATTTTCATTTTTAATTTTATTTCTATTCAAAAAATAATTAATGCTATGTGTTTTTAGAGTTTATTTTAATCAAAAAAAAATTTACGTTATGATATACTCCCTCCGTCCCACCTCAAGGTTCCATGGGTGGGTTTACACGCTTTTTAAGAAATATTTTTAAAGTGGGTAGAAAATTTGAGGAGAGAGAATGTAAAAGTTAAATGTGTGGTAGGGAATAGGAGAGAGAATGTAAAAGTTAAAAATATTTAATAGGAGAGAGAATGAGTGGGAGAAATTGTAAGTTAATGATTGTTTTTTTTTTGCAAATATGTTAATTTTATAAGGGTATAACGAATGATTTATTTTAAAATATATGGAGATGATAAGGGTATAAATATATGAAAAACTTTCCATTTAAAGAAGGGAACCTTGAAGTGGGACGGCCCAAAAAAAATGTGGAACCTTGAAGTGGGACGGAGGGAGTACTATAGATTAATGTTTTCCAATTTTTATTTTTGCTGAAATCGGAGTAATGGTAAATTCCATATTTTGGCAATGAGATAATTATCTCTATGTGGAAATATCAATGCAAATAAAATTAATAAATTTTATATTTTTATTTGGAAAGTTAATTGTTTTTTTAAGCAATTAATTTCGATTATTTGAAACCATAGTATTTGTTGTTATTTAATTCTTATTAGTATAGATGTAGAAGTTATGTTCTAGAGTGTTTTTTTTTAAGAAGTTACTCTTTATCGAATTACTGCATTAGGTTATAAAAAAATTAAAAAAAAAATACTATAATTTTTATATACTTGGTTTGAAAGATGAATATTTCTTTGTTCTTAAAAAAATGAAAACTTTATAATTGAAAACGGTTTTGTTGCAATGGACAGCCGAATTTTTAGGATAATCTATATCTTTTGGAAATGAAATAATTAAGTAAATAAAGTGAGTATTTGATGATTGAATGAAATAATTATGCTATGTGGAAATTATTTTGAGTTGAAGTTGGGTTTGTGAATCTTAAAATGTTTCAATTTATTTAGGATCTGTTGGCTTGAAGTGTGGAAATTATGCGTTAGATTTTTAATTTAAACATTATTGTTATTGCAATTGTAATTGTAATATTATTAGGCTCTGAATGGGCAAAACTGGCGTGTGTCATACACGCGCCGGCACAAACGCGTGTACGCAGGTAGATGTTTTTTTCGTTGTGACATGTGGCGATCTCTGAAGACAGTAATGTTAATTTTTTGTGACAAAAAATGTAATATTGTATTTTGGTTATTCATTTTGAGTCGAAAGTAATATTTATTTTTTAAATGAAGATTATAATTTTTTTAGAAGTATACTTTTTAAAATATTTATTTGAGATGGAAAAAATAATATTTCTATTTAATTTTTGTATTAATAATTATTATTTTATAATTTAAAGAGAGACGAAGTTTGTACCGGTAATTTGATTTGATCAGTTAAGCAAGCAAAGGCAAAGCAGAAAATTGTTTTGGTTTTGGATTGGTTAAGGATAGATTTGTTTGGTCGGTTAAGCAGGCAAAAAGGCAAGGCAGGGAATTGATATGGGTTTGGATCGGTAAGGCTCAAGACAGAGAATTGATATGGTTTTGAATCGTTAAGGTTCAAGGCAGGAAAAAATGATTTGATTTTGGATTTGTGTCGGTTAAGGCTTTGCTTTGTTTGGATCAGTTAAGACTAGAGGGAAAATTGATTTGGTTTGTTTGGATCGGTTAAGGCTAGAGAAAAAATTGATCGGTCAATAAGTAATAAGGTCAAACTCGCTACACAGTATAGCGAGTTTCTATTTAATTAATTACCAACATTAATCACGAACTGACAAACTTAATCACATGAAACTCGCTAAACCGTGTAGCGATTTTGACTTGTATCGCACGGGAGTACTGCTAGTTACACAAAAACTAAGCAAAGTGGATAGTGTATTAAGTGTTGTCATTATAAAAAATGTGGTAGAAGAGAGAAAGTGAGGTAGGGAATAGTAAGTGGTTAAATGATATGAGTATAACATATAATTCCTCTCACAACCCAATACTACCTCCTAGGACAAGTTGTATATTGCTTAACCATATAATCCTTAGCTTAATAACTACTCCCTCCCAATATTTTACTAAGTCCACTCTCCTATCATTTCACTAAGTCCACTCTATTTAACAATTTAATTTCTCTCCAACCACCCTCACCTTAGGTCACCCCCTCCCCATCTTCTCCGGTCAACACTTCCGGCAACCATCAACTCCGGTGATCAACTCCGACAACTTTTTTTTTACGCCGGCAACAAAACAACTGAGAACTTAAGTTCTCAGTTGTCAACTAAACTACTAAGAACACAATTAACTCCGGCGACCACAAACTCCGGCAACCAAACAACTGAGAACTTAACTTATCGCAAGTTCTCGCCTGTCAACTAAACTACTAAGAACACAATAAACTCCGGCGACCACCAACTTCGGCGACCTCTTCGGCGACCAAACAACTGAGAACTTAACTTATCGCAAGTTCTCGCCTGTCAACTAAACTACTAAGAACATAATTAACTCCGGCGACCAAACAATTGAGAACTTAACTTATCAGTAAGTTCTCAGTTGTAAACTAAACTACTAAGAACACGATCAAAACCGGCGACCTCTCCGGTGACCAAACAACTGAGAACTTAACTTATCAGTAAGTTCTCAGTTGTCAACTAAACTACTAAGAACACAATCAACTCCGAAGAACAAACAACTGAGAACATAACTTATCAGTAAGTTCTCAGTTGTCAACTAAACTACTAAGAACACGATCAACTCCGACGATCACCAACTCCGACTACCTCTTCGGTGACCAAACAACTGAGAACTTAATTTATCAGTAAGTTCTCAGTTGTCAACTAAAGTACTAAGAACATGATCAAGTCCGATGATCACCAACTCCGACGACTAAACAACTGAGAACTTATCAGTAAGTTCTCAGTTATCAACTAAACTACTAAGAACACGATCAACTCCGACGATCACCAACTCCGGCGACCGAGGAAATATCATTTTCCCTCGCAACCAACGAACCATCACCATTATTGACAACCAAACCAAAACAAAACAAAAACCAAGACAAAAGTAGGAAAAAACATAACTCAAGGAAATCAATTATTCAAACAAACAAATCATTTCAAAAAAACAGAACTCAACTCAAGAAAATAATATAATTTTAACTGTCATTATTTTACTTTCCAATATCAAGGTAAGTGAAAGTAGGACAAGGGAAATAGCCAAAATCAAATTTTATTAAGTACAAACTAAGTACAAACATCAAAATTAAAACATGTAAATAGCTATTAATTATTTTTTTATAAGAGTATCATTTAATTTTGTTCAAATCAATCAATGCATATAAACTTCAAATAAAAACAACTAATAATCAAGTAAAAAAACAAAAGAAAAAACCCAAAGATTTAATCCAACACAATAAATAACTCATCTATGTTATCACTAAGTCCAAGCAACCGACTAAGGATAATCGGCTGAGCATTCCTTAACAACCCAATGTGACTTCTAAGTAAGTCAATCCTCAAACAAGTTATATCTTGGTTTGACTTAGCATTTATTGCCAACAGCCTTCTTTACAATATCAGGTAGAACAACTCCCGATAAACTCCTACTGTCGCCCGACCAAGAGTCATTTTTTGCTATAAGCTGTCATATGATCAGTTGTTCAGGTTACCAGTACTCACACAAATGTCAATACCCAACTGATATTTCAAGCGATTGTACAAAAAAATTCTTGCATTTAATGGAGAAGATTTTACATTATATGTTTGTCAGTCCAGCTCATCAATTCAACCACCTTCAACAGACAATGGCTCCATGAAAGCCAACTATAAAAACCTTCATTGGTGCATTGAAGATGGTTGGTACGTTGAAGACATTGAGAGACGATTGTCAAGAATTGCAAGTGCTCATCAACAGAATTGAAGTTCAAGACAATTAATTCTTATAATCAGAAGACATTTATTAGGACTCATATACTCTTCGCATGTTCAATCATTAATTGTAAGTGTTCTCAAACAATACTATGTTATGAACACAATGGTTGATCCACTACTAGAAACAGGGCTTTTACCGACGGAAACTTCCGTCGGTAATTCCCCATTTCCGTCGGTAATGGCCATTTACCGACGGAACTCGTCCGTCGGATTTCGTCTGAAATAAATGGTTGGTAATACTGGCGGACCATTTCCGCCGGAAATACCGGCGGATAGTCCGTCGGTAAACAGAGAATTCCGTCGAAAATTGTCCGTCGGAAAGGAAGTACGCCGGCCGGTTTGCCGGAGCCATTGTCGGAGGTTACCGACGGATATGTCCGTCGATAAATATTAAAATAATAATATATTAAAACCCCTTACCGACGGTTAAATCCATCGTAAACCTTAAGATTTATCAGCGGATATGTCTGTCGGAAACATTAAGATTTACAGGCGGATACGTCCGTCGGCAAACTGAAACGTTGCCGGCAGTAATATCCGTCGGTAATGAATTTTATTTTATTTTTTTTAATTATTTACCGACGGAAATTTCCGTCGGTAATTTGACCAGATTTAAAAAAAAATTATATTTAATTAATAAACCACCTGTAAACTTGTAAAAAAAAATTTAAACAAATCCCAACATAAAAGAAACACAAACAACCTACAAACAACTGTTTCCAACAAACCTAAAGCGAAAGGGGAAATGGGAAAGGGGAAAGGGGAAAAGGGGAAAGGGAAAGGGGAAAAAGGGAAAGGGAAATTGTTTCGCTTGGGGAAAAGGGAAGGGAAAGGGAAATGGAAAGGGAAACAAAGTATATTTGTTTGATTACATGCCAAATAAAATGAATGTTTAACTACCACGACCCCGACCACGAGCGCTGCCGCTGCCGCTACCGCTACCACCGCCACTTCGCCTAAGGTATTGACCGACTGACTCATCAGAAGCATTACCGCTATTATGTGGCTGTGGTTGAAAATTCATGGTAGCCAAGTATTGTTGCATGCGCTGCTCAAGCTGTTGCTCCAATATGCTCTGCACCTGGGCCTCCACCTGGGTTTGCACCTGGCTCTGGATCTGCTCCACTCGCCTCTCAACCTCTCTGTTGACCCGATCATCAAACGCCTCTTGATCCACATGCTGACTGCCATGCTGACTGCCGGAGGAAGAAGATGAAAAGTATTGCATAGTAGGGCTGCGGAATGGCATGTTAAAATACCCAGCACCATGTCCTTCGAATCCAGGCAAGCGGTCTCCCTTTGGTTGCTTGTCTCGGAGGACAATGACCGCCCAAAGCTTTTCACGAAAAGCGGTCCGCTCGGTGCTCTCAGGCGCCATACTTCCTTCTTCAATAGCCTCGTCACGAGCCCGCCTATCATACACTTCCTGAAAAAAAAAAAACATTATACACTATGGTAGAAAATAATATTTCTTTAACTAAATAATTTATAATTTACTAATAGAAAATACTATTAACACTTACATAAAGGGTCTGGTAATAAGGGTTGACCCATTATGGCCCTGAGCCATCAGGAGCCTCCGCAGTATGTGTAGCCATAAACACAGCAGCAGCATCAGCCTCATCATCTCCGTGTTTCTTTCGCTTAACATATAAAAAAATTAAAACTTCAAAATTTCATCAAATAATTACAATATATGAATAAAATAGAGTATTGCTTAGTTTACAAACGGATAATAAATTAATTAAGTTTACCATCTGTGAGCGTTGTGATTAATTTCGAGTCGCCACCTATATTATTCGTTTGGAAAACATAGAAAAACCATTTATTTTGAAAGAGATTGGGTTCGAGGCTTAGGTTATGGAATGGGTAGGTCAAGGAGCATCCATTTCACCCAATACGGAGATTGGTCTTGCTAAAGAAAAGATAGGTTTTCAGAAAAAGAAGAAGAATTTTAAGAAAAGGACAAATAAAGATCCATTTAACGGGGTTAAACGGAATGTAGGATCGATTGCTTCGAGACCGTCCCCATGATTTGGAGAGGCTCTAGGCCGATCCTAGATTTTATGGTTTTATACCACTCTAACAATCAATTAGAAAGGGATTTAGGGGTTACCTTGCGTGAGGTGATTCGGGCAGAGTTTCGACTCAAGTTTAGAGTCGAGTCTCGATACGGACAGAGCTTCGCCTCAGTCCTTGACTTGGGTCTTGATGTTTGTTTATCAACAAGGTTGACAAACAAACTTTGAGGTGAGTTTTTAGGGTGATTTTGTAGGAACCTTTCAGGGAAAGAAATCAACAAAATGTGTGTGAATTGTGGAAATTGTCCGTCTCTTGAACCTTGGAAGTCACCAAGTATTTATAGGCGATGGATAGGAAGAAGTGGAAAGGTAAAACCCTATCAGAAGGTTCTAGACTCCAAACCCTATTGGTTGGCCGGAGGGATAAAGTTTTATCCCGGAAAGAGGTTGAAATCGACGAGGAAACAGTCTCTTGCACTCTGCAGAGGGAGTAAATCTCGCGAGAGACACGCCTTCTCGCGGCGAGATATTGCTCCTGTGGACAATTCCATCCTTTCCTTGTTATCTCGTATGCAGTTTAGTCCGAAACTAACGGTAGTTAGTCAAAACTTAACGAAACATGACGAAATGGTGGATTTCTACTTCTTGACTCAAAGCGAGACTTAGAGTGGTATAAATATGATTTGATGTGTTCAGAATGGGGTGTCTACAGAGCCCCTCGTCGACAAGTCTTATGAAATAAGTCATGTCGACGATAGAAAAGACATCATTCTGAACGTCGGGATGGTTGGGCCGCACGGCTTCCTACGTATCTCTATCGGAGAATCAGACCATGACGTAGTTCGAATCCAAAACACGAAAAGGCTGCTTTAGGTATTTTGAAAATTATTTTGAAAATCGAAGAGATTTTGTTTTGAAAGATAAATTCATACTGAGGAATCAAATCAAGACCCAATTCTGAATATACCTGTCTGTCTGAAGATTTACCTGTCTAGGCTCCGAACCTGCGGGGAATATGTTAGAAAACAAAGGCTTACCTGTCCGGTCCTTTGAATCCTGTTGGTTTTGTGACGATTCGCCTTTCTGGGCTCTGAATCGGGCTTTTTGTTGTTGAGGATGACGATTCACCTGTTTGGGCATTGAAACGGGCTTTTGATTTGACGATCCACCTGTCTGGGTGTTGAATCGGGCTTTTGATTTGACGATCCACCTGTCTGGGCATTGGACCGGGCTTTTATGTTGACGATCCACCTGTCTGGGCGTTGGACCGAGCTTTTAATTTGACGATCCACCTGTCTGGGCGTTGGACCGGGCTTTTCTGTTGACGATCCACCTGTCTGGGCGTTGGACCGGGCTTCTAATTTGATTATCCACCTGTCTGGGCGTTAGACCGGGCTTTGAATCGTGCGGGTGGCACGTTCGGCTCGTTCCGTGACTTGCGGTGCCGATTTTTCCACGTTTCCTTGCTAGTTTATCACTTCCAAGGGTAAATGTGTCAAAATTTTGAATTTTGACGTTGCGTAGATGCTTATTGTCGGAGACTATTTTGTCACTTTCCAGAAGGTATATCTCGTGCGAGACAGCTTATCTCGTGTGAGACTTGTACTGTCGGGGCTAATATAACAGCAGCTCCCTTTTTAATTTGAAAATATCCTTTTCAAATTCCCTCCCTAGCTCGAGCCAAGGTCGTTTTTCTCTGCAATTTTTCGTGGATTGCTTGGTGCTTCTCCTTTCCAATCGATTCTCAATCCCTCCTCCCTCCATAATCAATGGCTCAAGAAGAGAAAAATCCGATTTTGGGGAGTTATTTGCTAGGGAAGGATTATCCCCGCGAGGATCTCACATTCGATAGGCACGCGCATATCTCCAACGCCGTTCGAGAGGGCTTGGTAAGAACTTCTTCCTCACCTCTTGTTTCTCATATTGCATTGAGTTTGAACTCACTTTTTCTTGAATTCAAAATTCCATCAATGGCCAATGTTCTTGTCTATGCTTAGAACTAGGTTCCTTCTTGCATGCTCTGATTTTGTGCTTTTCGTTGGATGATTGTTGTTGCGTTGAGTGTGTATGAGTCTCCTACACATCATGGATTGTAGGAGATGTTGATCCGAGTTATCCATTGCATCCTTGGGCAAGCTTTTCTTGTACGCACGCCAAGTGTTCGATGAAATGCCCCAATGAAAATTTTCTATTATTTCATTGATTTTTTGCCATGGAATGGTTTCTAACATTGTTCTTTTTGCTCTTTCTTTGTTTTGCAGTCATTCAGGGCGACGAAGAATTGTCGAGGGAGCCCAAAAATGGCTAGAGTCGTGTGGGACAAGATCAAGGATCTTGAGGGTGTTCGGGATAGGGTAGCCCAAACGGGTCTTCTGACTTTTGTTGACAATCTTCAGGGGATAAGAATCCAACTTCCAAATTTGGTTTGGATCCGTGCATATAATTTTTCTTATACATGTTTTAAGTGATGTTTTTATTGTATATGATCACTACCAGAAAAACGTGTTTTAGCGGCGGAATATTTTGCCGCAAGAATTGCAATTCCGTCGATATAGCTCATTCACCAGCGAAATTATTCCGTCGGTGTTCCGCCGCTAGCATCCTGTTGCAGCGGTCCGACAGACCAATTTCCGCCGTGTACACCGACGGAAATAGTATTCCGCCGCTATTCACAAATGGAAATTTCCGTCGCTGCTGACATTTATTTTAATTAAATTATAATTTCAGCGATGGATATTTCCGCTGCAGAGTTAATTTATTTTAATTAAAATTCTAAATCAGCGACGGAAAATTCCGCGGGTGAAACAAAAATTTAATTAAAATAAATTAATTTAGCGGCAAAAATTTCCGTCGCTAAGTTCATTTAATTTAATTAAATTTTTATTTCACCGACGGAATTTTCCGTCGCTGATTTAATTTATTTTAATTAAATTTTTATTTCACCGGTGGAATTTTCCGTCGCTGATTTAATTTATTTTGATTAATTTTTTATTTCACTGGCAGAATTTTCCTTTGCTGTATTTAGAATTTTAATTAAAATAATATATTTCAGTGGCAGAAAATTTCGTCGCTGATGGTGCAATAAATAAAAAGAAATCATAAATGTCAATTATAATATTTATTGTCATTAAATTGGAATATAAATTTTTAAATTTTTTTTATAAACTACCCCAAACAGTAAACTATGTTCGTTTCCATCTTTAAGTAACTCCGAAAAACTGAAGGCTTCAAAAATTTACCATCAATTATTTATGGCCATCACAATCAATATCAAAGTTCAAAATCCATCTTATTTCTATGTTTCTCCACCATCCATCCACCCACCCACCCAACGAAATCAAAAAATATTCAAGAAATTTACAATGTAGAGAGAGAAATGGAGTGCTTATTTTCTAATAGAGATCTTTCATCATCAAATATCAAGCAACAATCATCCTTTATTTTCGACAAAAAATCCCTCTGTATTTCCGGCAAACTCCAAGCAAGTGAAATCTTTCATTCCGGTTAAAAAAAAAAAACTGCAATTCCTCCATTTGTTCAGAGGAACAAAATTTGTTTCCACCTGAGAATGATTTAGTGGGTATCATCGGAAATGGGAGAATAACGCAAAACGGGTGTCGGCGATCCATCCACACCGGAGGAGATGACAGATCTAAGATGTAGAAGGCGGTCCACACCGGAGGAGAAGATAGATCGACGATAATGGTGTTGCCGGAGTGAGAGAATGATGGATCTTCAAGTTGGCACCGTGAATGATGGGCGGAGTTAGAGAGGTTTGGAGAGAGAGAAAGTGTGTTTGTGTGTTATATTTTTACAGAGAGATAGTGATAGGGGATGAGATCGAAATGGGAGGGGGCAGTGCTGGTGTCGCCGACGATGTCAATGGCTGTGGAGGAGGCTGGTAGGGAGGAGAGAATGTGGAGGAGAGATGGAGAGAAATGGGGTTTTTGAGATAATAAAGGAGAAATGGGGAAAGAGAGAAATAAATTAAAAAAATTGTGTTTATTTGTGTGATTTTGGATCATTGGATTTAATCAAATGAATGGTTGTGATCATAGGTTGAGGTGATCCACGTGAAACTTTAACAACCAATGAGACACCTCGTAAACTTTTAGTTTTAGTTTCATTTCTTTAAAAATTCTTAACTTTTTCGTATAACTTATTGTAAAAAATTCACTACTAACTAACATCTCAAATAGTTTTATTTATACAAAAAAATTAAAAAAATTAAAAAAGTAATTGCTATTTTCCGTTCCTCATTTTTTCTATTATATACTTTCATTTCTTTAAAAATTCTTTACTTTTTTTGTATAACTTTTTGTAAAAAAAATTCACTACTAACTAACATCTCAAATAGTTTTATTTATCAAAATAAAATTAAAAAATTAAATGTTATAATCCGTCCCTCTTTTTTCTATTATATTCTTTATTTATTTAAAAATTATTAACTTTTTTTATATAACTTTTTGTAAAAAATTCACTACTATCTAACATCTCAAATAGTTTTATTTATCAAAAAAAAAATTAAAAAAATTCTTAACAAATACCATATACTCTAAATCATAACCCTTATACATATATACATTAAACCTTAACCTATACCCTAAAACCCATACCCTGTACCCTAAAATTTTTTAACTTTTTTTATATAACTTTTTGTTAAATATTTCAATACTAACTAACCATCTCAAATAATTTTATTTATCAAAACCCATATACATATATACTTTATTTCTTTAAAAATTATTAACTTTTTATATAACTTTTTGTAAAAAAAAAAATCACTGAACCATAACCCTAAACCCTAATCTCTAACCCTAACCCCTTATACCCCTAAACCATAACCCTGAATCCTTACCCCTAAACCCTAAACCCTTATAACCCTAAACCCTAAACCATAACCCTAAACCCTAACCCTAACCATAAACACTAAACCCTAACCCCTAACCCTAAACTCTAACCCCTAACCCTAAACCTTAACCCCTTATACCCCTAAATCCTAAACCCTACTCCCCTAAACCCTAAACCCTTATACCCCTAAACCATAACCCTAAACCCTTATACCCCTAAACCATAACCCTAAACCCTAACCCCTAACCCTAAATCCTAAACCTTAAATCTCAAATCTCATATACTTATACCCCAACTCCTAAACCCTAAATAATATACTTATACCCCGAACCCTAAACCCTAAATCATATACTTATACCCCGAACTCTAAACCCTAAACCCTAAATAAATGAAAGTTTATAGAAGAAAAGAGGGACGAACTACCCTATATTTATTTATTTATTTATTTTTAATTTTTTATTCACTAGAAAATAATATTTTAGAATTTGTTAATTAGTGTTTTTTTTTTAAAAAAGGTATATAAAAAAAGATAGAAAAAAACTAAATAAATGAAAGTATATAGAAGAAAAGTGGGATGGACTACCTTATAAACAAATTAACAAAGACGAAATTATTCACCCGCTGATAAATTAAAAAAATATTAAGATACCACCGACGGATTAATTCCGCCACTGATAAAAGAAATGGCGACGGAAAATTCCGTCAGTAAAGTCGAGACCAGTCAAACGCACATTAGTAATGGTATTGAAATTAATATTCAACGAATATACGTTTTTAGCGATGGAACAATTCTGCCACTGGTAATTCCGTCGCTAAATGCACAGTTTCTAGTAGTGGATTTTTTCCTTGTTTTTGAGACAAAATATTGTGATGTGATCAGAAATTGGTTTGGCTTTTATGAAGATATTGTTTAGTTTTGTTATTTTTTGTTAGTCAAATATATGTATAGCTTTAGTTTGTTAGGTTCCCAGTACTCAAAAAAAGGTCATTACTAAACTGATATTTCAAGCGATTGTACAAAAAAATTCTTGCATTTAATGGAGAAGATTTTGCATTATATGTTTGTCAATCCAGCTCATCAATTCAACCACCTTCAACAGACAATGGCTCCATGAAAGCAACTATAAAAACCTTCATTGGTGCATTGAAGTTGGTTGGTGCATTGAAGACATTGAGAGACGATTGTCAACAACTGCAAGTGCTCATCAACAAAATTGAAGTTCAAGACAATCAATCCTTATAATCACTAGACATTTATTAGGACTCATATACTCTTTCCATATTCAATCATTCATTGTAAGTGTTCTCCAACAATACTATGTTATGAACACAATGGTTGATCACACTATACACCCAAGTGAATTGAGTTCAACTTGTTAACACATCTCTTGAAAACACTTGGTCTTTCTTGTCTCACGATCCATTAATGGTCACTTTATATTTAACCGTCATTGACTTCCTATGAATCATGACTTGCAGCTTGTAATAGACTAGTGAACATTAATAGTATTTGAAAGGCCCTTTGTTAATATGCAGATGATTAGACAGCTATGGTTTTTGGCTTAGCTGTCAGATGATAGTTGAATTGTGCAGCGGAATAAGAGAGATTTGAAATAATGATAGGACAAGAAACACAAAGAAATAATGCAAGTGTGTGAATGTGATTGCAAAAATGTAATAACACAGAGAATTTAAAGTGGTTCAGAGTTCACTCCTCCTACATCCACCCCCACTGTCAATCTTGACAAGTGAGATCAATTTTATTATAATCTTTAATCAACAAAAATTACAAATGATTGATTCAGGTAAGTTCCTTGAACTTCCTCTTCCTAATTAGTACAGTCAACTAGGGATACACTTAAAGTACAGTCTTAAGTGTTTTTAGAACTTGAAGTACAGTCTCAAGATTTTACAAAACAAATAATACACTCAAAGTACAGTCTTGAGTGATTACAAACTAATTCTACACCTAAAGTACTGTCTTAGGATTTTGGAATTTGTGAATTAACACACTAAGGGGTGTTTTGTTGTGGAGGCAAAGGTTTTGGGGTGAGGGTTTGGTTTGGAACAGAGTTTAAAGGGAAAGGATTGGTGAGTGTGTGTGTGAATTACAGGAGGTGTGTGTGGGTGTGAGGGAAAGGTTTTGGACTGTGAAAAAGAGTATTTTTCAGTTTGGTTGTGTAGAGGAAGAACTCCTCTATTTATACCCTTCAATGTAGCCGTTGGAATATGACTGTTGCAGCTACATTAATGAGCCTTGACTGGTCTTTGTCCCACTTGTCCACATGCAGGTCTTCATGAGCTGGCTTGAGCTGTGGCTTGAACTGAGAGCTTCTAGAAGGTCTTCAGTGGTCTTCATTGGTCTTCATTGGTGAACTTGACAGCTGTGAAGATCCAGGTTCCACTATGGTTGAGATTGTGGTAACAGAGATTGAGAGAAAGTGATGGCTATCAGAGGAATGAAGTCATGGCTGTCAGATCATACAAGACTTAGCTATCAGAGATGTTCTCTAATAAGGACTGAGATGCACTTTGATGATCTTGATGGCTTAGAGAGAGAATATGATTCATGTTTTTGATTGATTGTAATCATTGTATACAACAGAATCATAACTATCAAACTCATAGCTGTCAGATACACTGAGGAATGAATATGAAGTTTGATTTGGTCAGTCATGGACTTAGCTGTCAGAGAAGAGGATCATGACTGACAGTCTTCCTCTTTTGATATAAACCCTGTTCTATATATATATTCCTTTATCAAAACCAACTAACTAAGACATTGATCAAAGTTAGGTCCTAACAATTTCCCCCTTTTTGGTAAAGGAAGATCTATTTTAGAACATGTTTTCACATTTGATAAGGGAAATAATAGTAGAAGAAATAATACAAGGATTTATAGCAAGCACAAATAATCAGAATGAGATTGAAATGCATGAATTTAATCTCATGATGAAAATGTTCACAGATTACAGTCACAAAAACTGAGCCAATCAAAACAAATTGTTTTAACACACCAAAAATTGTTCCATAAAACTACACTTCAATCATCAGCCAGTTGATCATAGAACTCCTCTCTTTCTTGCCTGGCTGAAATAATCAGATTTCTTTCTTCCTCCAGTTCTCTTCTCATATCTGGCTCTACTCCTCTGTAGTAGAACTCATTGTTCCATTCCCAGGACATCCTCTTATCATACTTGAAGAACTTATCTTCCTTTGATTTCAGTTGAGCTCTTGTAATGGGAATCTGATCATTTCTGATTCTCATTGTGCCCCACAAATGTTTCTTCTTGTTCCTTGTTCTTTTGTTCTTCATGGGCACAATGGTTTGATCTGGTTGTGATTGAACTGAGACTTGAGCTTCATGAAAGGAATGAGTGGATTGCTGAGGAGGGTTGGTAAATGTAGGAGATGGGATTGTAATAGGAGGTTCTTGATCTGGACGTGAAGGAGCATCATCATCATCACTGTCAGAGTCTGAGGAAAGATCAATAACAGTTTTGGTTCTGTTTTGATTGTCAGCTATGGATTCTCTGAAGTGAGAGTTTTCATTGGGTGAGGTGAAGTTCATGGGATCAACAGTGATGAAGGGAGAAAGGTAGGGCTCAATTCCTGGATTAAGGGTTGGGGGAAAGATGTTGACCATTTTGCTTATCAAAAGCATGAGGGCATACATTTGTTCAAACAGAGAAAGGAAAAAGGATTTTGCAAGGTCAATGCAGAGGGTGAAGACTAGACCCTTTGGCATATACAGGCATGAATTGAGTGATGGAGAGATGAGTTGGCTGAAAAGAACTTCCCAATCAAGAAGAGTATTGGGAGTGATGAACTTTGGAAAGGATGGGATTTGGTGAACAAAGTTGGAGGTTGATGAGGTTCTTGACACTTGCCATTTTTCATAGGCAAAGAAGACTAACCCTGCAAGGTTTCTTGCTACCATTATCAAACCATTTCTTGATAGTTCCCAGGATTTTGGATAGGTAAATGGGTTTGCAATTTCTGGGAAATGAGATACATGAGCCAACCTTGTTCTTGCTGCCTTGATGGAAGACATAGAGAAGTCAATGCCACAGCTAAGCATCCAAGGTTCTTTCTTGGGAAGACATGCTTGAGTAGGAGGAAAAGAATGGCTTGGATGGCTGTCAGGACTGTCAAGAATGGGATCACTGTCAGATATATCTTGACCATGTCCAGCAAGGATTGGACTTTGAGGAGAGGCTTCAAAAGGTTCATTTTCAGGGATTGGAGAAATTGGTTTGGAAGGTACAGAGGCTTGGGTTGAAGGAGTTGGGATTGACTCAGAGGCTTGGACAGGACTTTGATTGAGAATATTGGAATTGAATTGAGATTTAAGGAGGTTTAATGCTGCCCTTACTTCCTTTTTGGCCAATCTTTTCTCTAGAATAGCTGTCAGGGCTTCCTCACTTTCAGGAGTTCCCTCAAACACAAGACCCTTGCAAGCATTTATGATTGAATCTCCCTTTGAGACTTGATTTGGATCTATTTCAACTCCAACCTTCTTGAGACTTTGAATAACCTCAGTGATATTATCAAGATTCCCCCTATCAATTTCAACAGTTGGGGTAGGTTCATTCACAGCCTCAGTCTCAGGAATGGAAGGGAAGGTTTGGATATCTACATCCATAGCTGTCACCTTGGGGTTACTAGATGTCTCTCCAGGTCCACTCCTTTTCTT
Source organism: Adenophora triphylla var. japonica (assembly GCA_022495995.1). Taxonomy (NCBI): domain Eukaryota; kingdom Viridiplantae; phylum Streptophyta; class Magnoliopsida; order Asterales; family Campanulaceae; genus Adenophora; species Adenophora triphylla. The sequence continues at coordinate 210,193 of JAFEMH010001314.1, forward strand.
CATAAACCTAGTCCTGAGTTCATCTAGGGCCATTAATGATTCTTCCTTACTTAGAACATCATCAAGAAACAAGAGAACAGCTTTTTCAGTGTCAGGGTTTCCATCCAACTCAATAGCATCAATTGCTCTCAGGATTTTGGCTAACTGTTGAGGTTGGGAAGAGGGGATATTCTCATCAATGTTCCCCCTTAAAGGTTGCTTTTCTGATGGTTCTTTGAGATTGAGGATAGCTTCAATGGCTGACTGATGACCTGAGCTGGGTGTGGATGACTTGTCCACTCTTGGACTGACAGAAGTGGATTTTGGAGAGATGGAAGGGGTAGTTATTTTGGTTTTCTTGGCTTTTGGGGCTTTCTTTTCTAGTTTTCTTTTCTTTGGCAAAGTTTTAGAAGGAATGGATAAGGAGGGTTGTACCTTGGATCTGGTGACTGTCTGCTTGGTAGGGATAGCTGTCAGAGGATGCTTTCCTTTATGCTGTGTTTTTGACAATTTGATAGCTGCCTGGAGTTCTTGAGGATCTACATCAGCATCACCAGCATGAGTTTGCTCCATGGTGTCATCTCTATGGCTATCAACAGCACCTCTTTCTTCCACATCCACTCTATGGCTGTCAGACAAGGTTTTGTCACTGTCAGTCATTTGACCATCCTTGTTTTTGCCCTTTTTGCTAGGAGATACCACAGTCTTCTTTAACACCCCTGTTTTCTTGACATTGGTCTTCACTCCTCTTTTTATTCTCCTACTTGTAGCCAATGCTATCAACTCTTTCCAATGTTCAATCTTTGTTCTTGTTTCTTCAAGCATCTTTTCTTGGGCTTCTTTGAAACTTTCAAGGCTCATATCTCCAGCTTTCATAACAATTCCTTTCTTTTGTTTCAATGAAAAAGTTCTTTCATTGAAACACCTTGTTTCTGACAGCTTCACTGTCTTCAGCCACTTCTTGGGTAGAGGAGTTTTGAGCTTAGGGATTAGATCATGAAGAATTCCACTCATAAACCTGAAGTTGTTCATCTTCCCACCTTGTTTTTTGAACTTGAGGGTAGAGGTTGAGACTGCCAGTTGAAAGTTGTGGAGAAGGACAATACACCCGGTTTGTGTCCTTGGTCATCAAGCTCAAGATTTGCTTCCATTCATTTGATCCCATTTGATCAAATGAGGATTGCTTGCCATCAATGGCTTTGTTGACCACATCCATCAGGGTTGACTTGAAGATATCATCTTTGTTTTTCACCATTGCTTTGTCTTGAACAGCCTTGAAGTCAGGGACCTTAATACCAAGAAATTTCTTATAAACTGTCTTAAACCTGTCTGACCCTCTATCCCAAATATTTTTCACAGCATCTTCTCTATTTGGGATCCCATAGACCTTGCTGACCATATCTTGAGTAATGGTAATCTTTACATTATCTATGGTGGCAGTTATTGAGTTGTTCTCTCTGTTTCTGTTGCCCACCAAATAAATCTCTCTGCATAGTTCTTCATAAATTGGAGGTCTAGCTCCCATGAAATCAATTAACTCATTTACCTCAAGTAGTTCTTTGATGAGAATTCCAACTTCAGTCTCATAGAAATTAGGTTTGATGAAATACCCATGAGCATCTGGGTAAATAGCTTTTGGGTCTGCCATTAAAGGTTAAAGGAATTAGGGTTGAAGGAATACGATGTTGTATTAGAGAGGGAAAGAGATGATTTTTAAACTGAGAATTAATGAAATAGGAATTTTGGTGATTGCGAAAGAGAGAGAGAGACAAATGATGAGTGGAACGTGGGTTTTAATGAGCATTGGGGGTTTCAAAGTTAAGTAACTGTTCATATGAACAGTGGTTTTTACCCTTCCCCACGTTGAGACATTAATTCCCACAAAACACAAGAAGAACATTCTCTTTTTCAAGGAGTTTTGCAGGGGAATAGACGGCAAAGGAAGTGACAATTGTGAGCAATTAACACGATCAAATCACTTAAAGGTTGCTTTAACCTAGCTGTTGAAAGAAAACTCTGACAGTTAAGCTAGTTTGAATGATGATGGCTGTCTGAGATAGCTAGGTGAAAATTGCCTATAAAACAATGACAACTTCAGAGGAAAACTATTCAGATTGATTTACAAACACAAATGGGTAGATTTTCCTCAAAGTTTAATCCAAAAATTATGGCTCAAACAGCAAAACAATTGGTCTTTGGGAAAAATTGTGAGGATGATTTGATGAGTGATGAAATGGAGATAGAGAGAGAGTCTTTCAATATTGTTGAAAGTTCAGAGAGAGTGAATGATAAGGGTAAGAACAAGAGAGTGAGGGTTGATCAAGACATAGAGATGAAGGAGGTAGCTGTCAGGGAAAAGGTTGACAGTAAAGAGGGAGAGGGAATAAGGCTTTTTGGGAAGACAATCGAAGGTTATCAAGGAGAGTCAAGTAAGGGAAAGAGTAAGGTAGAAAGGGTATACACATTGGGGGATTTGGTAAAGCAGGACAGGGCTCAGACAGTTATGGAGAGAAGCTTAGCTGTCAGGAAGAAGGTTGAGCAAGATAAGCTTTATACACCTGTGAGCAGGGATTCTCTCTCCAGGAGTTGGTTTGTTGGAGGGGAGAGGAGATAACTTTGCAGGAGTGCATATATCTCCTTCTTCAACAATCTCATACCTATTCAACCAGGTTATAGGTTGCTTCAGCCCTGCAAGAGTACCTGCTGTGGAGAGAGTGGAGTCAAGTGTTGGTCAACCATTTGCAATCACAGGGAATGGTTCTTTTTCAGGAGATTTTAGCTTTGTGACTCCAATGGAGGGATTGCTTCAGCCATATGATGCAGTTGAAGAGTGGTGGCCTAGAAGGGCAAGTCCTTCTCTCCAATATTCAGTCACTTCCATTGATCCTTTCTTGGAGAGGCACCCAGTGTGGTTGCAGAGGTACCAACAGACCTTGCAATCAACTCAGGAGGCTAGAAATGAAGGAATGAGTGCTGGAGGAGGGTCTGGAGAGACTGTGACATTTCCAAAGAATGTCTGACAGCTAAGCTGTGGGTTTGAAGAGGGGAGCTGGTATTGAAGATTGTATAGTTTGGAGGAAGCTTTTGTTGGGTGAAGGATGATGAGAAAGAGAGATTTCAAGGGTTGTTTTTATGTTTTTGTTGTATGTTTTTTGTTGTTGTCTTTGGTTTTCATGGTTTTGGAAAGATAGCTATCAGTGGATAGCTATCAGGAATATTTATGAGGGAATAGCTGTCAGGCAACATTGTGACAGCATTACCCAGTATGTAAGCCTCTTTTTATTTATGAAGAACAACCTTTTATTTTGGCATATTTATCATACCAAGCATGGCTCTTAGTATCTCAAACCTCTTTTCATCCATGGCTTTTGTGAGAATATTAGAGACATTGTCCTCAGTGCAAACTATTGCAAGGTTGATATTCCCTTTTTCAACATGATCCCTGATGAAATGATGTCTGACCTCAATATGCTTTGTTTTTGAATGTTGGACAGGGTTTTCTGTCATGGCAATAGTACTTGAGTTGTCACAGAAGATGGGAATGTTGGATAATTCAATTCCAAAGTCTTGAAGTTGACTTTTAAGATAGAGAATTTGTGAACAACACAAGCCTGCAGCAATATACTCAGCCTCAGCAGTTGAAGTGGCTACTGAGGTTTGCTTTTTGCTTGACCATGAAATTATTCTTGAGCCAATAAACTGGCATCCACCACTTGTGGATTTTCTATCTAGATTACATCCAGCATAGTCAGAGTCAGTGAATCCAATTAAAGAAAATGGGGATTCAGTGGGATACCACAAGCCAAATCAGGGGTTCCTTTGAGATATCTAAGAATTCTCTTGACAAAGAGAGATGAGATTCTTTGGGATTAGCTTGAAATCTAGCACGAGACATACACTAAACATAATGTCAGGTCTTGAAGCTGTTACATAAAGAAGAGATCCAATGTAGCTTCTGTAAAGTGTTGGATTTACACTTTGACCATCTAGATCAGCATGGAGTTTGGTTGTGGTTGACAAGGGTGTTTTGGCAGGGGAAGCAGTTTGCATGTCAAACTTCTTGATCATATCCCTTGTATATTTAGCTTGGTTGATGAAGATTCCTTCCTCCATTTGTTTGACCTGGAGTCCTAAGAAGAAGGTGAGCTCACCAATCATGCTCATTTCAAACTGATCCTTCATAATATCTCCAAATTCAGTGCACAAGTCCTCATTTGATGAGCCAAAGATGATGTCATCAACATAGACTTGGATGAGCAACTGATCATCTCCATATTTTTTGATAAACAAAGTATTATCAATATGGCCCTTGGTAAAGCCTTTGCCAAGGAGATATCTAGATAGGGTATCATACCAAGCTCTTGGTGCTTGTTTAAGTCCATACAATGCTTTGTTCAGTTTGAATACATGATCAGGAAACTTTGGGTGCTCAAATCCAGGGGGTTGAGATACAAACACTTTCTCATTTAAAACTCCATTTAGAAATGCACTCTTGACATCCATCTGGAATATTTTCATCTTCTTGAATGAAGCATAGGCAAGGAATAGCCTTATAGCTTCAAGTCTTGTGTAGACACCCCATTCTGAACCAATAATTCATGATTACACTACTCTTCGTCTCTCTTTTATGTTTTTATGAAAGCATATCAGTTTTGTCATGTTTCGTTAAGTTTCTAACTAACCTCATTAGTTTTGGACTTAACTGACTAACGGAATAACTGAAGAGGGCAGAATTGTCCACAGACTGCTTTGTCTCGCACGAGATATCATATCTCGCGCGAGATATCCCCTCGACAGGATGTGCAGAAATCACTCTCCTTCTCCGTTTCAAACTCTTTTCTTGATAAACCTCATCTAATCCGGTTCTCCAATCAGAATTGAGTTCTGGAAGCTTCCTAGGAGTGTTTTACCTCTCCACCTCTACCTCTTAAATCCCTATAAATACTTGGTGACTTCCACTGTTTCAAAGGTCCAAATTTCCACACAACACACACAATTTGTTGGTTTCTCTCCACGAAAGATTCCTTCAAATCACTCACAAAACCTCCCTAAAATCACCTAAAGTTTATTTATCAACCCTGTTGATCAACAAACATCCAAACCCGAATCAAGGATTGAGGCGAAGCTCTGTCCGCATCAAGACTTGACTCCCATATTGAGTCGAAACTCTGCCCAAATCACTTCTCGATCGAGAAAACATCTTAGAACCACGTTCTAAATCAAATCCTCCCCAAACGCTAGGTAAACTCCTTCACTTTTTACTCTCTTCTTCTCAATCTCTCTCTATCGGCTTTTAGAGTGGTGTAATCCCATCAAAAGGATTGGCCTAGAGTCCCTTCAATCGATGAAGGCGATCTCGAAGCGTACAATCCGACATTCCTAATCAAGAAATTGATTAGGGTTTTCTTGTTCTTTATCTAATTAGTAATTAAAAAGATTGATAATACTCAATTGGCAAGACCGATCTCCGGATTGGGTGGAATGGATGCTCCTCGACCTACCCATTCGATAACTTAACCCCCGAACCCTCAAATCTCTTTTCAAGGTTTTTCTTATTGTTTTCCTAAATAAATAATAAGTGGCGACTCTGTTATTTCAAAATTCACGCATCGCTACAGTGGCGACTCCGCTGGGGACAATTAATTAAGAGGGTTAGACTTGCGTTACAATTGAGTATTATCAATCTTTTTATTTTCTGTAAAAATTCTGATTTTTCTGGATTTTTTGGAATTTTTCGGCACTGTTTTCAAAAAAACTGTTCGAATACTTATCCCGCACGAGATATACTAATCTCGCGCGAGATTAGTACACGGCAGAAAACACAAAAGTTCCAATCTCTGTGTGGCGGCGCTGAATTCAGAAAGAAAAGAAAAGTGTTGGTTTACCTTTTCAAAGGTTGACCATTCATTAAAAAAAAAAAAATCCTTTTCTTTTCTTAAGCTTGGCGGCTGTGCAATGGAAATTTCAAAAATAAAAGTGTTGACTTTTCTGTAAGTTGACTTGTGTTAAAAAAAAAAAAAAATCAAAAACAGTTCCGAAAACTTTCAAATAAAATCCGGTTTTTTAATTTTGCTTGTGCTAACTCTATTTTGCAGGGTAGAATAATTTTAATTACTTAAACTATATACCTGCGTGCGATTGGTTTTTTAATTTAAAATCCGGTCCATGGAGGATTCGGGAGTTGTAATTTAAATTAATTTATCTCTCGCTCCCTCTCTCTTTAAGTGGAACTACGACGGTCTGAGTCTTCCTAATTTGGGAGAAACGTAGGCAACCACTTGGTGCGGCCACTATCTGTTTTTCTTTAGTTTTCAAAAAAATAAAACTTTCTATTTTACTCTATCACCTAGATTGACTCTCACACACGCGCACTCATATATAACTGTCATTGCACTACATACCCTCTATAAACCCGGGACCCACACTAAGGACGGATGACGGTAACCACCTAGTCGCCGGTCTCTCCGAAGTTGGATCATCCCACTCCGCGTATTCAATCCACCTAGATTGTCATATCGCGGGGAGCCTAGCCTTCCAGCCCTGCATCGCCACATATCATGTAGATTGACTTTTTAAGACACTCCTTGACCGGTCGGTTTGATCTTGGAGTCCTTGTAATCCCTTGTCAAGATCGTTTTGTGCAATAATCCACGGAAAAGAAATCAATAAATTGTCGCTTCGGAATTGTCCCTTCGGAAACGTCCTACGGTTGTCCCTTCGGATTTGCCCCTAAAAAGAGAAAATTTTCTCATCAAAATTATTGCACAAAACATGATGTTACTTTGGATTACTCCGACCCCTAGGTCCCTAGGTTTGGTTCTTGAACTTTAGAAACCCCCAAAACGGATTTTCCGTCCAACCAAAATTAGGATTAAAATCAGAAAATTGTGACTTTCCGTGGTGAAGTCTCGCGCGAGACTACTTGTCTCGTACGAGATAAGTGTTCGGTCTTTTCGTGTTTTGGTCAAAACCTTCAAACCTTCAAAGCCTTCATTCACCCTATTCAGCCGACTTGTTGGGACTCGATCATGGTTTAACCCGGTTGCTACACGTCTAGGTTCTTCGCCAAAGCTCGACACGATGTCTGCTTCTCCTTCTACCACCGAGGCCGATTTCAACGATGCTAAGGTCCAACTCATCGAAGCCATGACTAGGTTGGATGAACAAAGTAAGCAAATTGATGAGCAAAACGCCCAAATGGCCGCCCTCATGAAAGAACTCAACGATTTGAAAGTCAAGAAAGGAAGAAAGCAAAAGCAGAAAGTGGAATCTTCCTCCGATGAAGAGGAATCCTACACCAAAGTGAATAAGAAAACCAAGAAGTCAAGCAAGAAAAAGGAAGAATCCGATTCCTCCTCTTCCTCATCCTCCTCCGATGATGAGGAACATACCTCCAAGGGTGCTAAAACCAAGAAAGAAGGCAGTGGTGAAACTACTAAACTTGGTGACCATGTTACTAAGAACTACCTCGAAAAGAAGCTTGCAACTCTTGACACTTCCAAGGGGTCATTCGTTCCATTTGATCCCGATGCTCTTCAACAGTCCATCACTAAGTTTCCTCGCAAGTACAAGACACCCGATATTGCCAAGTTCAATGGTACTACCTGTCCTCGAGCTCATGTTGAGACCTACACTTGGGCCATGCTTCCAATGGGCGTTGATAACACAATCTTGGCCCAATGCTTTCCTCAAACTTTAGAAGGTGCTGCAAGGGATTGGTACATGTCTCTTCCTACGACTACAAGGCTTGATTGGTCATCCGCATGTTTGGTCTTCCAAAGGCAGTTTGAAGACAACTCCACCTACCGCCCTACTAGGAGGGATCTTGAACAAACCAAACAACATGCCAATGAGTCCTTTGCTGAATTTGCTAGAAGATGGAGACTCAAACTCACTGAAATCGTCGAAAGGCCTACTCTCAAAGAGCAAATCCACATCTTCCTCCAATGCCTCTGTGATGAATTTCAAGAGAAGCTCGCCTGTAACTACTTTCCTAGTTTCAATGAACTCCTCGAGTCCGGAATTAGGGTTGACGACTTCCTAAAAAGCAAAAAGAAGGAAAGTACTTTCCGCTACAACAAGCCCACCATAAGTAAGGATGCTTCAGTCAACGCTATTGCACTCAGCCGCCCCAACACCAGAAAGTATTCTGTTGTCCCTCCTCCCGAAAAGAAAAAGAGGCACTACGACAAAATTGAAGGAATCACTCAAGAAGAACTCTTCGATGTGCTTGTCCAGAATGAAAAAATCAAATCAAGGGAAGGTGGTCCTCCGAAGGATATGGGTCCGAATCATGCTCATCACTTATTCTGCAAGTACCACAATTTCACCGGCCACGACACCAACTCCTGCCACCACTTGAAGGACATCATCCATGACCTCTTTGACAATGGAGATCTAGAACGTCCCAACGTCATCACCAATCCTCTTCCTCGTACTCCATGAAGAAGATTAAGCTCCAAGAAGAAACCCACACTTACAACTTTGGGGCTACCACTATCCTCTCCCTTTCTCCTTTGATAGAAGTAGATTAGGTTTTAAATTTCCAAGTATGAACTCGAAGAGTCGTTCTGTCTTTCTAGTACTCCTCACCTCCTCTAGTTTGTGTCTTCTAAACTATTGAGTCTGTTCTTAAATTTCACAATAAATTAAAGTAATTTCTTTTCCTAAACACTTTCCCTAAGGTTGTTCTACCTCATGAATATCATTCAACTCATGCAAAATAATGGACCTTCCATTCCCTAAATCATCGCAAAAATAGAAACTTCTAAGTGACTTTAAAAAGCAAGTTATCATTAGGAGGCTTAAGGGTTAAACATTACCCCTACTGAAAGTTAGAGACCAACAAGCGAAGAAAGCCAAAGGTGCTGCTATCAACATTCATCCCAAGAAGAGTGGGGCTACTCAACTCAAGGCTTTGAGAGTACAAAAATAAATAAAAAGCTCGCTAGGTCGAAACTCCTCAATTCGTCCTAGGCAAAAATAGAGCATCGAAAAAAAAAAAAAAAAAAACTCTCAAGCCTTCATCGCCCCACAACAAGGATGGAATTTCAACAAAGGCAAGAAGGACTCTCTCACAAAGAAGAGGAGTCAAGTGATACCAACAAAAGAAAAGAGGATTCCTCAAAATCCTCCTACATCAAGTGAAGAAGACTTTCAGTATCAAGAAAAATGTTTACCCTTAAGTCATACTAATGATTGGCTTTCTCCTCAATCTTGTTTAGAAATTTCTAGATGAAGCAAGGTCCATTAAAAGTAGAACAACTTTTCTAGACCTTTGAGCCATGTAGCGTTCTTTGTTGAGTCTAGGGGCTTCCTGTTAGCCACTCTCATACACACTCTTGAAATTCAAGCATCAAAATTGGGGCTTCCTAACCTTTCCTCCCCCAGTCAATCTCTATTTCAAGTCTTCAAAATAATCAAATCTGTATTGGGAGCTTTCCTCTTTGCCTCCCACTCTCATCATTAGAGAATACGTTTCTCCAAAAAATCAATGCTTGGATCACCTTCCAAAAATAGAGTCCATCTCTCCTCAATTAACTTGAGACCTCATTTCTCTCTCCTCAATAAGATTTTCTCTCTCTGAGTTCTTTTCGAGTCACATACTATTCAAAAAAAAAATGAAAAAAAGACGCAAAAGAGATGCCCGCTAGATGGAAAACCCGAAAGGGCAGTCTAGGCAAAAACCAGGGTGCGCACTAAGAAAGAAAATCAAAGGACAAAGGGAGAGTATTCTTCAGCCTTCTTCATCAAACATCATTCGATCTTCTTCAAATCAAATCAACAAGGAGAGTCTTCTTCGATCATCTTCAAATCAAGAGAGCTGCTTCACAAGCATGTTCACAAAGTCATCTACCACTTGCAAGAAACTTGGGGCTTGAGACATCAAATGGCCTTGGACATAAAGCCATTACGACAGTCAACAGATGTGTAGTCGTTTGCCTCCTAGAGACACGACTCAAGGAGAAGTAAGAATGAAGATTCTCAACAGACCTAGATGGGTTCACACAAGGATACTCATCGAACGAAATTCTACAACAATACAGCCTCGCTGACTAGCAACAGATTCTGCATAAACCTGATTTGGTCCCAACTTGTCAAACACAAGTTCTCTCATACAGTTCACCCATCTCAAATACAAATCCATACACATGTCCCTACATGTCCGTATACCATACACTCATACATAAACTTACCACCAAAATGTCCGACCGGCCATTTACACGAACAGACGTGAGCACCACCACGTAAGTCCAGTCAAACAACTAAAATTTGGAAAAAATCTCTACTTGGAATCTTTATGTGCTGACAGGTACAGAAAGGTAAGAATCAGTCGGGTCTATCCAAGATCAGCATGCATATATCCTTGCATTACAGGGGCCGACAGAACCTTCATCTCAACCGACAACTTCAAGTCCGTGACCTCGGCAACACCAGCAAAGTCTGCGACGGCAGCAACCTCAAAGTCCGTGACCTCGGCAACATCAACAAAGTCTGTGACGGTAGCAACCTCAAAGTCCGTGACCTCGGCAACATCAGCAAAGTCTGTGACGGCAGCAACTTCAAGTCCGTGACCTCGGCAACAACTTCAAAGTCTGTGACGGCAGCAAACTTCAAGTCCGTGACCTCGGCGACATCAACAAAGTCTGTGATGGCAGCAACCTCAAGTCCGTGACCTCGGCGACATCAACAAAGTCTGTGACGGCAGCAACCTCAAAGTCCGTGACCTCGGCAACATCAACAAAGTCTGTGACGGCAGCAACCTCAAAGTCCGTGACCTCGGCAACATCAGCAAAGTCTGTGACGGCAGCAACTTCAAGTCCGTGACTTCGGCAACAACTTCAAAGTCTGTGATGGCAGCAAACTTCAAAGTCCGTGACCTCGGCAACGACAACAAAGTCCGTGACCTCGGCAATGACAACAAAGTCCGTGACCTCGGCAACAACAAGCTACGTCAGTAACCTCGGGCGGCGCGCTTCAACAACTTCATCAACAAACAGGTATCTTCAGAATTGGGTCAAGTCCTTGAATCCTCAGTATGATTTTACCTTTTCAAAAAAAAAAAAAAAATCCCTCTTCGATTTTCAAAAATGATTTTCAAAATACCTAAAATAGCCTTTTTAGTGTTTTGGAGTCGAACTACGTTTGGTCTGATTCTCTCTTAGAGATACGTAGGCAGCCGTGCGGCACGACCATCCCAATGTTCAGAATGATGTCTTTCTATCGACGACACTTCTTCTTTCATAAGACCTGTCGCCGAGGGGCTCTGTAGACACCCCATTCTGAACCAATAATTCATGATTACACTACTCTTCGTCTCTCTTTTATGTTTTGATGAAAGCATATCAGTTTTGTCATGTTTCGTTAAGTTTCTAACTAACCTCGTTAGTTTTGGACTTAACTGACTAACGGAATAACTGAAGAGGGCAGAATTGTCCACAGACTGCTTTGTCTCGCACGAGATATCATATCTCGCGCGAGATATCCCCTCGACAGGATGTGCAGAAATCACTCTCCTTCTCCGTTTCAAACTCTTTTCTTGATAAACCTCATCTAATCCGGTTCTCCAATCAGAATTGAGTTCTGGAAGCTTCCTAGGAGTGTTTTACCTCTCCACCTCTACCTCTTAAATCCCTATAAATACTTGGTGACTTCCACTGTTTCAAAGGTCCAAATTTCCACACAACACACACAATTTGTTGGTTTCTCTCCACGAAAGATTCCTTCAAATCACTCACAAAACCTCCCTAAAATCACCTAAAGTTTGTTTATCAACCCTGTTGATCAACAAACATCCAAACCCGAATCAAGGATTGAGGCGAAGCTCTGTCCGCATCAAGACTTGACTCCCATATTGAGTCGAAACTCTGCCCAAATCACTTCTCGATCGAGAAAACATCTTAGAACCACGTTCTAAATTAAATCCTCCCCAAACGCTAGGTAAACTCCTTCACTTTTTACTCTCTTCTTCTCAATCTCTCTCTATCGGCTTTTAGAGTGGTGTAATCCCATCAAAAGGATTGGCCTAGAGTCCCTTCAATCGATGAAGGCGATTGTGTTTAGGGTTTGAGAATTTTGTATGGATTTTGTATTTAGATTGAGTGCTTAGATGAGTGTTTGGGTTGTTTTCTGGAGGGGTTTTTGGCAATGTAACAGTAGAACTCGAAAAAGGATCCCCTAAACTGAGAGAGAAGGGTCTTATTTATAGGCTGGATTAGGGTTCTTTCTTATCCGCGCGGATGAGACTGAGGCTCATTCCTATCCGCGCGGATTGGGATGAAGGCGTGCCTGACTTCTTCAGAAAAGCAGTTTTGGCTGGTTGCAATTAATTCAAATTGGTCAATTTCTTGGAAATTACTCTTTCCAGCGAGATCCAATACAATTTTGTTGTTCCCTTAAGGTCCTTCCTTGCTTAAATTGCCTTGGGAAGTGACCAAAATGCCCTTATATGTTTATTTGATGTGAATACCGTTAAATTGGGATGAAGGAATATTGGTGGCTCAGATTGGGACACTTACAGTAGCCCCTCGGTGACGGTACTTCCAGGGGAAGTGGGGTCGTCGATAAAAGTGAGGTCCCAATCTGCTGGGGAGAAGAGGATAACCATTTTGGTCGGATGGCTGAACCTATGGTAGGCTTCCTACGTATCCTTAAGAGGAATCAAGCCGGTCGTAGTTCGGATCTTTCGACTATCTTCAGACGTTGACCTTAGAGTGACTATTTTGGGGTGTCAACCTGGTAAGCGAGTTCTGCAGTCGGTTGTTGAAAGAAACTCTGCTGGGGATAGAAAATGACCATTTTGGTCTGATGGATAGAGTTGTATATCCACACCGCTGGGGATAGGAATGACCATTTTGGTCTGATGGCTGAACCTATGGTAGGCTACCTACGTATCCCGGATGGGAATCAAGCCTGGATGTAGTTCGGGTCTTTTGACTATCTTCAGACGTCGACCCTAGAGTGACTATTTTGGGGTGCCAACCTGATGTTGATTTCGATTTGTCGAATCGGAAGGCGATTGCGGTTTATCGAATCGGGAGACGATTACGGTTTATCGAATCAGAAGATGATTGCGATTTATCGAATCAGAAGGTGATTGCGGTTTATCGAATCAGAAGACGATTGCGGTTTGTCAAATCGAAAGGTGATTGCGGTTTATCGAATCAGAAGACGATTGCGGTTTATTGAATCGAAAGGCGATTGCGTTTTATCGAATCAGAAGACGATTGTGGTTTATTGAATCGAAAGGCGATTGCGGTTTATCGAATCAGAAGACGATTGCGGTTTATCGGTGATTGCGGTTTATCGAATCAGAAGACGATTGCGGTTTATCGAATCGAAAGGTGATTGCGGTTTATCAAATTGAAGGGTGATTGTGGTTTATCGAATCGAAAGGTGATTGCGGTTTATCGAATCAGAAGACGATTGCGGTTTATCGAATCAGAAGACGATTGCGGTTTATCGAATCGAAAGGTGATTGCGGTTTATCGAATCAGGAGACGGTTGCGGTTTATCGAATCGAAAGGTGATTGCGGTTTATCGCTTTCCCCGTATTTCGTGTGCGATCTTTTGTGTCGAAACTGTCTTCTTTTGATGATTTCCTGTATCGGGATAGTCTTCTTTCGTGTTTCGCCGTATAGGAACGGTTTTCGTAACGTGTGGCTGTTTTAAACCGAAGTGATAGCGTTTAGATGCCTCAAGCCTTAGTGAATGATGATCCGGAGGTATCTGCCTAATGAGGATTTACCATTTTGAAATGGTCTCTTTTAACGGTTCGCATCCTTACGTTGAGGACGGACTCTGTGGGGATAGACAGTCTTTTGGTGGACTTCGTTTGAAGGGATCGGACTTACGTTTGCTGTCGTAGAAAGAAACGGGATTTCATTAGCTTTCGTCGGGGATGAACCTAAGTTGAGGTTTAGTTCAGGAGTATGAACCTAAATGGGGACTTAGTTCAGGAGTATGAACCTAAGTTGAGGTTTGGTTCAGGAGTATGAACCTAAATGGGGACTTAGTTCAAGAGTATGATCCTAAGTCGAGGTTTGGTTCAGGAGTATGATCCTAAATGGGGACTTAGTTCAGGAGTATGAACCTAAGTTGGGGTTTGGTTCAGGAGTATGATCCTAAATGGGGACTTAGTTCAGGAGTATGATCCTAAGTCGAGGTTTGGTTCAGGAGTATGATTCTAAATGGGGACTTAGTTCAGGAGTATGAACCTAAGTTGGGGTTTGGTTCAAGAGTATGAACCTAAATGGGGACTTAGTTCAGGAGTATGATCCTAAGTCGAGGTTTGGTTCAGGAGTATGATCTTAAATCGAGGTTTTGTTCAGGAGTATGAACCTAAATGGGGACTTAGTTCAGGAGTATGAACCTAAATGGGGACTTAGTTCAGGAGTATGAACCTAAGTTGAGGTTTTGTACCTGAGGGAGACTATTTGAAGGTGTTCTCGCTGGGGAAGATTCGAGCTTACGATAACTACCTGGATTTAGATATCTGAATCCAAGATGGTGGTGACTTGAGGCGTCTGAGTCAAGCTGGTGCGGACTTGAGGGTCTTGCCAGTTATTTGGGAAATTCTGTTGAAGTCATTTTCATTAAGCTTCGATGGAGACCATCCTTGCTGCGAAGAGGCTTCAGGTCGTAACGGAAAACTGGTCTTTCATGTTTGAATTGCTGCATTTGTTAGTAGAGAGGAAGATGCATATATGACATTCATGATGACAGATGCATGCATAGAACCAAAATGATTATGAGAGTATCACTGCATATGTTCGCGAGATGATGCATTTACTTGCTTTTGGAGATGCACTTAGCCTAAGCTTTTGGCAGGGAAATTATGATTTATGATCTTCAATCACTTAGGATTGTTCCTATTGATTCAAGTTTTGTGCATGCTACATGAGCCCTTGGGAGATTTTTGTGGGGATGCATGGTGGTGAGAGGGTTTGTATGTGTTTATGTATGATGGGGTGAACCCTCTCCCATGAGGTGGGGAAATGTATGAGTGATGGATGATATAGTGCAGTCTAGGCAAGTCGGGGATGCTCCCGGGAGTACAAATTGCAGCAGATTGAGTTGTTGCTGGTGAGAATAAGGTGTGTCGTGCACCCGAGACGGCAAGCAGCAGAGAACGTGCAGAGAATGCCCTGGTTTTGAAGAGATGACTAGGCGAAGCCCCAGATCTTGATGAGGTGACCATGGCGAAGCCCCAGTTGATGATGCAAAGCAAACCCGGAGGGAATCTGGTAAAGAGAGCCTGAGAGAACAGCTTAACAAAAGCCCCAGCTTGGAGAGATTCAATGCATCCCTATTGCAGACAGAGTCATCTTGTGGCCACGGAGGCAACCCATCATTTCAAACTTTAGTCAATCAGTCAATGGACAAGACTCAGAAATGTTTACGTGCAAGGGCACATCTTTCAAAAAGTGGGAATGAATCCCGATTTTGTGTATTCACACTCGCTTTAGGTTTGACTCTTTTGAGAGAGTATAAGCATCACAAGGTGTGGAAAAGTGTACGGAAGCCCCTGCTGATAGAAATACAGTGTTTGGCTCTATTTCCCTATGATGGAGAGAGAGAGAAGACTTGTCGAGACACTTGAAAACTTGTCTTATTCATGATGATCACAAGGCTGCTTAAAACCCTTTATTGATGTTCGGGTTATTCAAACACTAAATCTGATATGAACAAATATTTTGATTAATCACAAGGAGAAAACCAACTGATATCGAGAATCAAGCTCGGAAGGACGGAAAGTGTATAGGGTTTTTTTTGAGATTTGTTTGTGATTTCGACCGGACCAGTTATGGTTGCCTACGTTCCCCTCCTTGGGAGGAGCTCAGGTCGCAGTAGTTCGGGCTTATTCCGGTTGAAAAGAGAACGAATGTTGAAATTTGCGGATCTGAGGACCTTTGAGGATTTTGAGGATTTGGAGGATTGAAAAACATGTCCTCATGGAGTGTCGTCGAAAGACACGGATGTGAAGCCCTAGTGGGACATCCACGGCAAGTGTTTGCGAAGAGAAATGAAATATGCTCACATGAAGTGTCAAATGGATGGACTGAATTTGCACAATCTTAGATCGATGATTTTGAACCAAGATGGGATAGATTCCAATTTAAGCAAGCAATGAAGCATTAATTTGATTTATCTCTCGAAGATATTAGAATGAAATTACTATCCGGTAGGGACTGTAGCTGGGTTTCCGGGCTTCGATCGGCCATCGGGTGATTTAGGATATCATGACCTCTTAAGATGAGAGGTCGGCTGGGCTTTTTGCTGACTAAGCCTCTAAAGATGAGAGGTTGGCTTGCAGGGATGTGTTTAGGAAATCTACGGCGATGAAGATTGATTGCCTCTAAGAATGAGAGGTCAGATTTTGACTTTGGCCAAAGGCAAGGGTAATGGTAATGGGAATATCCTCTAAAAGCGAGAGGATGGCTTGGGATTGATTAAGGAAATGGGAGTATCCTCTAAAATTGAGAGGATGGCTTGGGATTGATTAAGGTAATGGTGAGAGGAAGTCCAAGCTATCGAGAACTTTTGCGAACTTGCGAGAATTCGGGCTCCTTTTTGATCATTGGAGAGCTTCTTAAGGAGTCGAGGACTTTTGCTGAATTGTGAGGATCGACAGTCCTTCTTTTAAAAAGCCTCCTGAGACGTTGAGGATTCTTACTGAATTGTGGGGATTTAAAATCCTTTTCTCTTTTTTTTTTTTTTAATAACTTGGAAGGCCTCTTGAGGAGTTGAGGATTATCTTTGTCCTTCCTTCATGGCTTGAGATATTTTGCGCATCGCCAACTCTTGAAGCTAACTTCTTGGGCTTGCTTGGACTTCTCTTAGCGTGGAGCAAAAATGATGGCTAAACCGAGTTTCAAAACACGCCGATCTTGAAATGAAAGAGTATTGTTTGGTGAGGTAAAGGTTTTCCCTACGGGTGAACGGCTTCAACCGCAATCCCTATCGGATGACCTAAACGAAATTAAGTCTTCATTGCTTGCTTAAGCTTTAAATGAGAAAAGATCCATGCAAATTCATTGAGCAACGATATGATGAGGATGATGAAAGGGATGTGAGCTTATGAGATGCAAGATGGGGAGTTGGTAAGCCCCAATTTGAGAAGGATATCAATTGATTTTCTCACTCCGATTAATTTAAATATTAATCATTTCAAAGAATTAGTGGTTGAGCAGCACAAGTGATCATCTAGGATAAAACCATTTCAATTAAGTGTAACGTGGGTGTGCAAGTGATGTCTCGAGTCCAGCAAGAAAAGAAAAAAGACTTATATAAAAGTTAGACATTTAAATACTATGTCCAAAATGGACTAAAACGACAAATGTCCAGGAAGGATTTAGGTGAAAGAGAAAAATAATAGAGCCTACAAAGGTTGACTAAAAGACTATTCATTGGTACTTGAATTTCGGGCCTCAAAACGGCTCAAATCTCATGGCTGCGGTTTCGTGGAGGAAGGGACCTTAGGCTCATTAGAGTAAATGACATAGTAGTCAAATCCTCCTGAAGGTTCCCCGAGTATCCCCACACTGGTATAACCAGCTTCGAATTTTTCTTTCAACTTTTGCTGAGAAGAGGCTTTCTTCTTTTTGGGAGGACGATCTTCGTTTATCCAATCTTGATAGTCCCTCTAGAGGCAGTCGGGGCAGTCACGTATATCCCACCAAATGTGCTCAACAGCTGGTGGTGAATTTGGGGCCCCGGGTCGAGCTGTGCTAGAATGGTTCTGAGTTGAGCTAGACTGAGGAGATTTGCTGCTGGGCTTGCCGGGAAGCAAATGGTTGGATTCTGAGGTGTAACGAGAGGCATTAGAGGTCGGGGGAGCAGGCACGTATTTGTCCTTCAGGGGAGCCCCAGTCAGTTGGGGGATTGTCAATGTTCCGAAATGACGTGTGGCCTCTTCGATCAAGGCCTGCTGCTCATTTTGGCGTTCCTCAAGAGCCCTGATAGCTAACCACACCTCCTCCATGGTTTGGAAATTTCCCGAAAGCAAACCTTCATTACCTCTACTGATATTTGCAGGATCGGTACCATTCTGAGGGGGGACACCTGATGGCTGTTGGGAAATGCCGAACTGCCCCATCCATGACTGCTGTTGTTGTGAATGTGGTGCCCAAATTCTATTTTGTTTTTTTTGGATTCACTTGAGTTTGAAAACATCCGGTTTAATTTGAAAAACGGAGTCGCCACGCCATTTTGATTTCCTCAAAACTTTGAAAAAAAAGATTTAGGGTTCGGAGGTTAAGTTACCCCTTGGGAAGAACGGATCGTCGTTCACCCAAGGTGCCTTGCCGTAGCAAGTCTCCCAAGATTTCATTTTTCGTGCTTGCTTGCGTGCTTTCTTGTGTGCATGTGTTGAAAAGAGGGGGGGGGGGAAATGTTCCAAGTTGTCTTCCGGACATATAAACCATTTAGTTGGTTATCACTCGGGATTCCTTGGATTTTTATGTGTTCGAGACTTTGATCCCATCCTCATCTTGGACTTGTGATCATCGCTATTTGACCTTGGATCTTACGTGATCGAGAGAAGGACTCTCTTTTATAGTCCAAAATGAGGTTCTTTAGGAAAGGAGTGTCCTTAGCCCATCAATCCTACATCTTGAGACGATTGAGCTTGTCTAGGGACTACTATGCTCGTCTCAAGTGATAATCGAAGATATAGGATTCAAGTTTTATCCCTTTCTAAAGAGATTATGGCACCTTTAATGGAAGAAACGATGTAAAGATAGGACCTTTACGCCGGTCCGTTCCAAAGGATGCATCAAATACCAATTGGGGACTAGGGGAATGCATGTTTAGGATAAAAATGACATTTTTAGTGAAAAGATGACATTTTTGGGTGCAAGGGATGCTTTTTGCTTTGCAAAGGATGCTTTTTGATGTTAAAGAAATGATCTTTAATGCAAAGGATGCATTTTTATGTAGAAAAATAGCATTTTATATGCAAAGGATGCATAAAGACTTCATTTTGAAAGCAAAGGATGCTATTTTGGTGTAAAGACATGATTTTTAATATGCAAAGGATGCATCTTTATGTATGAAATGTTTTTTTAGGTGCAAAGGATGCATCTTTAATGTAAAGACTACATTTTTAAGTGCAAAGGATGCATAAAGATATCATTTTTATGTAAAAAAGATATTTTTGGGTGCAAAGGATGCACCTTTAATGCAAAGATTATATTTTTATGAGCAAAATATGCTTATGTTAATGCAAAGGATGCAAAGGGAGGGGGAATATGATCTACATGTTCAAAGATATGATCTTTAGCAACAATATATCAAATACCAAGCAATATATAGCAATATGTAAATGCAAGGAGCAAGAATCACATATACAAGTATAATGCAAGATAAGGGGGTGAGAGGTTACCAATGGTGGTGACCTCTTCTTCTTTGGAGTTTGCCTAGTGGAAGGATCAACTTTTGGAGGCTTCAAGGAGGAGGGAGGTGGCTCTTGGCACTCTCAGCTTCCTGATTTTCATAGGGATATTTTGGTAGAGCTTTTGTGCTGAAAATTGTATATGGAAATGGGTAGAGGAGGCCTCTATTTATAGGCAGTCTGGACAGAGAAAATGAAGCCGTGCGGCCAGGAGTTCCCTCCTAATGCAGCCGTGCGGCATTATCCCTTGTGACTCAGCATCTTTCTAGAATCATGCAAGGTGGCCTTTCTAGAAGGATTTCCATATTAAGGAAAACGTGCTTTTTTAATTTGAAGCAGTCCCTTCATCCCTCGGAAGGTTCGGAACAGTTTCGGAATTGCTCCTGAACTTTAGGAAAGTCCGGGGAATTGCCGGAAAACTTAACCAGAAGACATGAGCCATATTTGGGTACTTACAGAAGCCCCTCGGCAACGTCACTTGCAGGGCGAGTGGGGTTGTCGATAGAAAAGGATCCGATCTGGCGAATGCCGAGACGGATTAGGTGACCACGGTGGTCGAGTGGCTGAACCTTTGGGAGGCTACCTATGTATCCCGAAGGAATCAAGCCAGGCCGTAGTTCAGAATAAGATCCGCTGGGGAAAGGCGAAGAGAAACTGGTCTCTTGCTGGGAAATAGAAGGGAAAGTGACCTAGGAGGTCAAGCGACTGATCCTACTGGGGATATGCTAGATGAAAAAAGTGACCGATGTGGTCAGGTGTCTAGACCTCTATGAGGGGCTACTTCACCACTGAGGAGTGATGAAGGAACAGGGTGACCAAAGTGGTTGGATGGCTGGACCTTTTATGAAAGGCTACCTACGTATCCCGGAGGAATCAAGCCTTGGTCGTAGTTCAAGCATCACTAGATAGTTAGGAACGATGTCTAGGATCCTTGAGGTTTTGACAATTAATGGAGGTTGTCACCTGGCGTTATTCCGTTATAACGGAAGTAACGGAGGCGACTGGGGAGAGAAATTGATTCTTCTTGGAGATAACGGATATACTTGGGATCACAGCGTTACTCTAGTTAAGAAGTAACGGGAGTTATATGCCCAAGTAGAAAGTCCAAGGGTAGAAAATGAAATTTCTGCTTAGAGAAAAAGAAGCCGCCCGGCATGAGACGGGGGCAAAAGAGGCCGTACGGCCAGAAGTTTATTTTTTCCAGATTATTTAAAATCAGATTTGAACGGGCATTGGGCATTGTTGCCACCTTCTGTTGCCGAGGAAGAGAGAGAGAGGAGGGAGAGAATTTTTTTTCAAAAATCCTTCAATCCCTTGCTTCTACTGATCTAGATGGATCCGGAAGGGAATCCTATGCCAAGTCAAGCACGGAGGAACATCTCCGAGGCCGCTCGAAGGAGGAGGAGGGAGCTCGTTCGCACGGAGAGGAAGTATGACTTCCTTACGCCTCCATCGGAGCTTAATCCCGGCAAAATGGAGCACAAGTCAACGAAACCTCAATCGGTTGGGGTAAGCATTCTTGATTTGCTCAATTCCGTCGATTTTGATTGAATCTTGATTGATTTTAGGGCTTGACCCGAGTTTTAGGAATTTCTCGAATTTTCCTAGGATTTTTGATGATGATTTTGGAATCTTGATGATTAACCTATGAGGCTAAGAAGATAAACGAACATGCATGTGCAATTTATTTGAGAAATAATGAGAATGACCCATAAAGTAAAAATAATTGTCTAAAATATGACGGAGTTCTTGCATGTGCTAGAACTAGGTCAATTTTTGATCATGGATGAGGAAACTAGATTTTGGACGATGAAAAGGATTCATGCATGCCATATTTTGAAAAAATTAATGCTTACGTGCAAATAATTTTGAAAATTGTGATTCTATGATTAGGAGAGTGATGTGCTTGACATGACGTGTTTCAAGTGATGAAAGACACGTTTTCTCTGCAGAAGATGCTAGAAATCCTTTATTAATGTATTTCTTTTGAAAATATGTGCACTTTTGAATATATGCATGCTTTTGAAATGAGATGAAGGACTGACACATTTCTTTAGTGTTCTCCTACAGGAGAACAAATCCAGGGGACCCTCTGAGATTGCTGTGAGGCTATGGGAGAGGATGCTTGACTTTGAGAAGGACGGGGTGAACCCCAAGTAGCTAGTGAGGGCTACCGGCCTTGATTTGTTCTTTGAGGCTATCGGCAGAGGCATTCACATAACCTCGAAGAGCAAGGGCTTGATCCAGGCCCTTTCGGAGTTCTGGTGGGACACCACCCACAACTTTCACCTTAGCTGGGGGGAGCTTATAGTGACACCCACAGACTTTGCTGCTATTACTGGCCTGCAGTTCACCGGGAGGCCTGTGACCTGGAGAGACCATATCACGGCAGAGGAGTTTAGAGCTTTGGTTGGGTTTGACCTCCAACCTAAGGGGCTGGGGATGGAGACAAGGAATGTTGAAGTTTAGAATGCTTAGGGTTGACCTAGGAGGAAGGAAACAGACAATGAACACTTTTATGCACATTTTGTTTATTTTTTACTTTATTTGGACGCCGATGGGGCGAAAACAATGTAATACTGTTTTATTTGCTTTTTTAATTTATGCTTTATGAATTTGCATATTACTTGAGCCTCGGGGCAGTTTTTTGCTTGGAATTGGGGCTGAAACTGGGCCAAAATGATTTGTGATGACACATAACTGCATGGTTGGTGTTTGGATATGCGTTTGCACAGGTTTCTGTTGGAAAAGTGGGGTGAAAACTCCCTTTGGGCAGCAACTTGGGTTGCTACAGATTGCTTTCTACATCAGGCAAATGAGGCCGTGCGGTCTGGAATCGAGGGCAAATGAGGCTGTGCGGCTTACAGTTCTGTCAGGACTGGTCTTTTTCAAAATAAAACCAAGGCTTGGCCATTTCATTTCATTTTCACCCTAGACTTGTCCCAACTGTTCCCAGAGCATATTTTTGACCTAAAGACATCACCTTTGATCATCTTGCAATGGAGAAACCCGTCAGATTGCAAAAGGGGAAAAGAGACTGTTTTCTGTCCGATCCTCGTTTGCAGCTCCCACGGGGCTCGAGATCAGTAAGTATTATTTGCTGCCTTTTTTGAATTGCTTGCATTCATTTCTGTTATCAAGAACTGTATTCTGAAATCTCTTATGTCTGTTTGTAACAGGTACCGGCCCAGGCTTATAGGCACAATGCTCGAGCTTTCACCGGTGCTGTAGGCATAATTAACAAGCTACAGAAGGGCGTAAGATTTTGGAAGAATCAATGCCGGTCCCAGGATTCGGTGAACGTCTCCCCACCTGGTCAGCTAAGGAGGAAGAAGAGTCCCTTGGATGCGAGCACCAGTGGATCAAGGATTCAGACAAAGAATCCATCCGTGGCTCTTTCTGACTCCAACGATGATGATGATAGCGATGATGAGGAGACTGATGCTGATGAGACTGCCGATGCTTATGAGCTTGAGTCTGCTGTTATTGCTGAGGCGGATGATTATTATCACTCGGAGACTGTGGCGTACCATGCTCCTTCAGACGATCCTGATGATGAGTCCGAGGCGGATGAGGATGATGATGAGGAGGATGATGAGTCAGAGTAGTCCTTTGATCAGATTGTGATCTTGTTGCTTATTGTACACTGCGGGACATAAACACTCTATTACACCATTTTGTTCATTTGACTAAGCTATTTTGTTAGAACATTTTTTTGTACAAGTTTAAACTTGTTGATTTGTTAGCTTGTTATTGCACGAGTCCATCTTTTGAAAATGGAAAATGGAATGATGATTGTATTGTTGAGTATATTTATGGATTTATGGCTTGATTGGTTTGTATATGTGGTGATAGTGTATATGGATTATGGGGTGAAGTGAACCCTCTCCCATGCATTTGAGAAGTGGATGGATGGTATTTGCAGCGTAAGCAAGTCGGGGAGTGCCCTAGTGAGTGCAGAGTGCAACAAATTTGCTGTTGTCTGATGTTGACCAAGTCTGTCACACGACTCAGGACAGAATGTGGCAAGTTATGTCGAGGGACACAGGCAACCTCATGACAGGTTTTTCCAACCAGCTTCAAGGTCATTTCAAAGCAGTAGCCCCAAGTGGAGTAATCCTTAATTGTAAAGCTAGCATCAAGGATCGAGACCGTAAAGCAAGCCCCAAAATCTGCATAGAAATCCTATGTACAAACAATCCCTTTCTGCCTGAGAGAGCCCCGGTGCGGGGAATTTTTTTGTGAACCCAGCATGCTGGCTAGAATCCCTATCTGATTCGGTCACCCAAAGAGATCCCGAACTGAATCTGGTGCAGCCCTTGTTTTGATGAAATCCCCAGGAGTATTTGTGAATCCAGGAAGCAGATTCGCATTATAAGTGTGATGTACCTGATTTTTTTTTGAGAAATCAATGGAGTCGCCACGCCGTTTTTAGTTTAAGGGGCCAAAACTTTGAAAAAAAGCCCGTAAAAGAGAAAAAGGGTTCGGAGGTCACGTTACACTCCGGGAAGAACAATTAGCACGTTCACCCGGAATGCCTCGTAGACGAGTCTTCCAAACTTGAAACCATTTGTATATGTGTATGTGTGTGTGTTTTGCAAAAGGGATTTTCTGGAAATAAACAGTTTGACTGGACAAGACTGGAATTAACCAAAATAGGGTGCTTCTGTGAGTGAAAAAGGACTGGAAACAAAAATATCTGCCAGTGTTATTCATGTCCGCGCGGATCAGGACGAGGCTCAATCCTGTTCGCGCGGATAAGGCAGTAGGGTTCATTTTTGGCAGCTTTCCAGTCTGATTCTGTAATTTCCAGAAAGTCAGCTGGATTTACAGAATCAGAACTGGAGTTGCAACAAAAAATGTCAAATAAGAGAATTTTTGGATTTTGCATCCATGCTTGTCCCCACTTTCCTTAGGCTTTGATTAGTGATCACTAAACATGATTAGTAGTGATCTACTATATCAAGCCATCATGAGGGTACATTAGGACTTAGAAGCATTTCATTTGCTTGGAATGGGGGATTTGACATAAAATAAAGATTAATGCATGAAAATGGACTTTAGGTTAAAGGTGTATCAACTTTAGAGTGGATTTCTAAGGTGGTCATTAAGATGACCATCCTTGAGATCTTTAAACTCAATATATCAACTTCACCTTTTTTGTAACCTAGGAACCTTAGTGATCTTCATCCATGGAAATTGTTCCAAGGTGGAGATCTTAGGCTTTAATGGAGTGTTATCACAAGAAAATAAGATGTTGACCATTAAGATGATCACTATGGAGATTAAACTCCAAGATGACCATACTTAGGTCAAATGGTGCAAGTGCTAGTAAAGAAAGAAGACATAAAGATTAACATGAACATAAAGATTTAGATCTTTGTGGAAGGTCATCCATGGAGATGAACTCCATGAAGATCTTCCTAGATCCAAGGACAAGGAGGGAGTAAGCTTAACAAGTAACAAATAAGTAACAAGATTTAATGAATAATTAAGCAAGATTTATAATAAACAAAATGAGATAACAATGTTAAACATGAGATGAATGCTTAAAGATGAGAGATTAAGGTAATGAGAAGGAGGGTTTACCAATGGTTGTACCCTATCTTCCTTGGTTTGTGTTTAGGGTTTGAGAATTTTGTATGGATTTTGTATTTAGATTGAGTGCTTAGATGAGTGTTTGGGTTGTTTTCTGGAGGGGTTTTTGGCAATGTAACAGTAGAACTCGAAAAAGGATCCCCTAAACTGAGAGAGAAGGGTCTTATTTATAGGCTGGATTAGGGTTCTTTCTTATCCGCGCGGATGAGACTGAGGCTCATTCCTGTCCGCGCGGATTGGGATGAAGGCGTGCCTGACTTCTTCAGAAAAGCAGTTTTGGCTGGTTGCAATTAATTCAAATTGGTCAATTTCTTGGAAATTACTCTTTCCAACGAGATCCAATACAATTTTGTTGTTCCCTTAAGGTCCTTCCTTGCTTAAATTGCCTTGGGAAGTGACCAAAATGCCCTTATATGTTTATTTGATGTGAATACCGTTAAATTGGGATGAAGGAATATTGGTGGCTCAGATTGGGACACTTACAGTAGCCCCTCGGCGACGGTACTTCCAGGGGAAGTGGGGTCGTCGATAAAAGTGAGGTCCCAATCTGCTGGGGAGAAGAGGATAACCATTTTGGTCGGATGGCTGAACCTATGGTAGGCTTCCTACGTATCCTTAAGAGGAATCAAGCCGGTCGTAGTTCGGGTCTTTCGACTATCTTCAGACGTCGACCTTAGAGTGACTATTTTGGGGTGTCAACCTGGTAAGCGAGTTCTGCAGTCGGTTGCTGAAAGAAACTCTGCTGGGGATAGAAAATGACCATTTTGGTCTGATGGCTAGAGTTGTATATCCACACCGCTGGGGAAAGGAATGACCATTTTGGTCTGATGGCTGAATCTATGGTAGGCTACCTACGTATCCCGGATGGGAATCAAGCCTGGACGTAGTTCGGGTCTTTCGACTATCTTCAGACGTCGACCCTAGAGTGACTATTTTGGGTTGCCAACCTAGTGTTGATTTCGATTTGTCGAATCGGAAGGCGATTGCGGTTTATCGAATCGGGAGACGATTGCAGTTTATCGAATCAGAAGATGATTGCGGTTTATCAAATCAGAAGGTGATTGCGGTTTATCGAATCAGAAGACGATTGCGGTTTGTCGAATCGAAAGGTGATTGCGGTTTATCGAATCAAAAGATGATTGTGGTTTATTGAATCGAAAGGCGATTGCGGTTTATCGAATCAGAAGACGATTGCGGTTTATTGAATCAAAAGGCGATTGCGGTTTATCAAATCAGAAGACGATTGCGGTTTATCGGTGATTGCGGTTTATCGAATCAGAAGACGATTGCGGTTTATCGAATTGAAAGGTGATTGTCGTTTATCGAATTGAAGGGTGATTGCGGTTTATCGAATCAGAAGATGATTGCGGTTTATCGAATCAGAAGGCGATTGCGGTTTATCGAATCGAAAGGTGATTGCAGTTTATCGAATCAGGAGATGATTGCGGTTTATCGAATCGAAAGGTGATTGCGGTTTATCGCTTTCCCCGTATTTCGTGTGCGATCTTTTGTGTCAAAACTGTCTTCTTTTGATGATTTGCTGTATCGGGACAGTCTTCTTTAGTGTTTCGCCGTATAGGAACGGTCTTCGTAACGTGTGGCTGTTTTAAACCGAAGTGATAGCGTTTAGATGCCTCAAGCCTTAGTGAATGATGATCCGGAGGTATCTGCCTAATGAGGATTTACCATTTTGAAATTGTCTCTTTTGACGGTTCGTATCCTTACGTTGAGGATGGACTCTGTGGGGATAGACAGTCTTTTGGTGGACTTCATTTGAAGGGATCGGACTTACGTTTGCTATCATAGAAAGAAATGGGATTCCGTTAGCTTTCGTCGGGGATGAACCTAAGTTGAGGTTTAGTTCAGGAGTATGAACCTAAATGGGGACTTAGTTCAAGAGTATGAACCTAAGTTGAGGTTTGGTTCAGGAGTATGAACCTAAATGGGGACTTAGTTCAAGAGTATGATCCTAAGTCGAGGTTTGGTTCAGGAGTATGATCCTAAATGGGGACTTAGTTCAGGAGTATGAACCTAAGTTGGGGTTTGGTTCAGGAGTATGATCCTAAATGGGGACTTAGTTCAGGAGTATGATCCTAAGTCGAGGTTTGGTTCAGGAGTATGATTCTAAATGGGGACTTAGTTCAGGAGTATGAACCTAAGTTGGGGTTTGGTTCAGGAGTATGAACCTAAATGGGGACTTAGTTCAGGAGTATGATCCTAAGTCGAGGTTTGGTTCAGGAGTATGATCCTAAATCGAGGTTTTGTTCAGGAGTATGAACCTAAATGGGGACTTAGTTCAGGAGTATGAACCTAAATGGGGACTTAGTTCAGGAGTATGAACCTAAGTTGAGGTTTTGTACCTGAGGGAGACTATTTGAAGGTGTTCTCGCTGGGGAAGATTCGAGCTTACGATAACTACCTGGATTTAGATATCTGAATCCAAGATGGTGGTGACTTGAGGCGTCTGAGTCAAGCTGGTGCGGACTTGAGGGTCTTGCCAGTTATTTGGGAAATTCTGTTGAAGTCATTTTCATTAAGCTTCGATGGAGACCATCCTTGCTGCGAAGAGGCTTCAGGTCGTAACGGAAAACTGTTCTTTCATGTTTGAATTGCTGCATTTGTTAGTAGAGAGGAAGATGCATATATGACATTCATGATGACAGATGCATGCATAGAACCAAAATGATTATGAGAGTATTATTGCATATGTTCGCGAGATGATGCATTTACTTGCTTTTGGAGATGCACTTAGCCTAAGCTTTTGGCAGGGAAATTATGATTTATGATCTTCAATCACTTAGGATTGTTCCTATTGATTCAAGTTTTGTGCATGCTACATGAGCCCTTGGGAGATTTTTGTGGGGATGCATGGTGGTGAGAGGGTTTGTATGTGTTTATGTATGATGGGGTGAACCCTCTCCCATGAGGTGGGGAAATGTATGAGTGATGGATGATATAGTGCAGTCTAGGCAAGTCGGGGATGCTCCCGGGAGTACAAATTGCAGCAGATTGAGTTGTTGCTGGTGAGAATAAGGTGTGTCGTGCACCCGAGACGGCAAGCAGCAGAGAACGTGCAGAGAATGCCCTGGTTTTGAAGAGATGACTAGGCGAAGCCCCAGATCTTGATGAGGTGACCATGGCGAAGCCCCAGTTGATGATGCAAAGCAAACCCGGAGGGAATCTGGTAAAGAGAGCCTGAGAGAACAGCTTAACAAAAGCCCCAGCTTGGAGAGATTCAATGCATCCCTATTGCAGACAGAGTCATCTTGTGGCCACGGAGGCAACCCATCATTTCAAACTTTAGTCAATCAGTCAATGGACAAGACTCAGAAATGTTTACGTGCAAGGGCACATCTTTCGAAAAGTGGGAATAAATCCCCATTTTGTGTATTCACACTCGCTTTAGGTTTGACTCTTTTGAGAGAGTATAAGCATCACAAGGTGTGGAAAAGTGTATGGAAGCCCCTGCTGATAGAAAGACAGTGTTTGGCTCTATTTCCCTATGATGGAGAGAGAGAGAAGACTTGTCGAGACACTTGAAAACTTGTCTTATTCATGATGATCACAAGGCTGCTTAAAACCCTTTATTGATGTTCGGGTTATTCAAACACTAAATCTGATATGAACAAATATTTTGATTAATCACAAGGAGAAAACCAACTGATATCGAGAATCAAGCTCGGAAGGACGGAAAGTGTATAGGGTTTTTTTTGAGATTTGTTTGTGATTTCGACCGGACCAGTTATGGTTGCCTACGTTCCCCTCCTTGGGAGGAGCTCAGGTCGCAGTAGTTCGGGCTTATTCCGGTTGAAAAGAGAACGAATGTTGAAATTCGCGGATCTGAGGACCTTTGAGGATTTTGAGGATTTGGAGGATTGAAAAACATGTCCTCATGGAGTGTCGTCGAAAGACACGGATGTGAAGCCCCAGTGGGACATCCACGGTAAGTGTTTGCGAAGAGAAATGAAATATGCTCACATGAAGTGTCAAATGGATGGACTGAAATTGTACAATCTTAGATCGACGATTTTGAACCAAGATGGGATAGATTCCAATTTAGGCAAGCAATGAAGCATTAATTTGATTTAGTTCTCGAAGATATTAGAATGAAATTACTATCCGGTAGGGACTGTAGCTGGGTTTCCGGGCTTTGATTGGCCATTGGGTGATTTAGGATATCATGACCTCTTAAGATGAGAGGTCGGCTGGGTTTTTTGCTGACAAAGCCTCTGAAGATGAGAGGTTGGCTTGCAGGGATGTGTTTAGGAAATCTACGGCGATGAAGATTGATTGCCTCTAAGAATGAGAGGTCAGATTTTGACTTTGGCCAAAGGCAAGGGTAATGGTAATGGGAATATCCTCTAAAAGCGAGAGGATGGCTTGGGATTGATTAAGGAAATGGGAGTATCCTCTAAAATTGAGAGGATGGCTTGGGATTGATTAAGGTAATGGTGAGAGGAAGTCCAAGCTATCGAGAACTTTTGCGAACTTGCGAGAATTCGGGCTCCTTTTTGATCATTGGAGAGCTTCTTGAGGAGTCAAGGACTTTTGCTGAATTGTGAGGATCGACAGTCCTTCTTTTAAAAAGCCTCCTGAGACGTTGAGGATTCTTACTGAATTGTGGGGATTTAAAATCCTTTTCTCTTTTTTTTTTTAATAACTTGGAAGGCCTCTTGAGGAGTTGAGGATTATCTTTGTCCTTCCTTCATGGCTTGAGATATTTTGCGCATCGCCGACTCTTGAAGCTAACTTCTTGGGCTTGCTTGGACTTCTCTTAGCGTGGAGCAAAAATGATGGCTAAACCGAGTTTCAAAACACGCCGATCTTGAAATGAAAGAGTATTGTTTGGTGAGGTAAAGGTTTTCCCTACGGGTGAACGGCTTCAACCGCAATCCCTACCGGATGACCTAAACGAAATTAAGTCTTCATTGTTTGCTTAAGCTTTAAATGAGAAAAGATCCATGCAAATTCATTGAGCAACGAGATGATGAGGATGATGAAAGGGATGTGAGCTTATGAGATGCAAGATGGGGAGTTGGTAAGCCCCAATTTGAGAAGGATATCAATTGATTTTCTCACTCCGATTAATTTAAATATTAATCATTTCAAAGAATTAGTGGTTGAGCAGCACAAGTGATCATCTAGGATAAAACCATTTCAATTAAGTGTAACGTGGGTGTGCAAGTGATGTCTCGAGTCTAGCAAGAAAAGAAAAAAGACTTATATAAAAGTTAGACATTTAAATACTATGTCCAAAATGGACTAAAACGACAAATGTCCAGGAAGGATTTAGGTGAAAGAGAAAAATACTAGAGCCTACAAAGGTTGACTAAAAGACTATTCATTGGTACTTGAATTTTGGGCCTCAAAACGGCTCAGTCATCTGCGCTGTGGTTTCGTGGAGGAAGGGACCTTAGGCTCATTAGAGTAAATGACATAGTAGTCAAATCCTCCTGAAGGTTCCCCGAGTATCCCCACACTGGTATAACCAGCTTCAAATTTTTCTTTCAACTTTTGCTGAGAAGAGGCTTTCTTCTTTTTGGGAGGACGATCTTCGTTTATCCAATCTTGATAGTCCCTCTAGAGGCAGTCGGGGCAGTCACATATATCCCACCAAATGTGCTCAACAGCTGGTGGTGAATTTGGGGCCCCGGGTCGAGCTGTGCTAGAATGGTTCTGAGTTGAGCTAGACTGAGGAGATTTGCTGCTGGGCTTGCCGGGAAGCAAATGGTTGGATTCTGAGGTGTAACGAGAGGCATTAGAGGTCGGGGGAGCAGGCACGTATTTGTCCTTCAGGGGAGCCCCAGTCAGTTGGGGGATTGTCAATGTTCGGAAATGACGCGTGGCCTCTTCGATCAAGGCCTGCTGCTCATTTTGGCGTTCCTCAAGAGCCCTGTTGGCTAACCACACATCCTCCATGGTTTGGAAATTTCCCGGAAGCAAACCTTCATTACCTCTACTGATATTTGCAGGACCGGTACCATTCTGAGGGGGGACACCTGATGGCTGTTGGGAAATGCCGAACTGCCCCATCCATGACTGCTGTTGTTGTGAATGTGGTGCCCAAATTCTATTTTGTTTTTTTGGATTCACTTGAGTTTGAAAACATCCGGTTTAATTTGAAAAACAAGGTCGCCACGCCATTTTGATTTCCTCAAAACTTTGAAAAAAAGGATTTAGGGTTCGGAGGTTAAGTTACCCCTTAGGAAGAACGGATCGTCGTTCACCTAAGGTGCCTTGCCGTAGCAAGTCTCCCAAGATTTCATTTTTCGTGCTTGCTTGCGTGCTTTCTTGTGTGCATGTGTTGAAAAGAGGGGGGGGGAAATGTTCCAAGTTGTCTTCCGGACGTATAAACCATTTAGTTGGTTATCACTCGGGATTCCTTGGATTTTTATGTGTTCGGGACTTTGATCCCATCCTCATCTTGGACTTGTGATCATCGCTATTTGACCTTGGATCTTACGTGATCGAGAGAAGGACTCTCTTTTATAGTCCAAAATGAGGTTCTTTAGGAAAGGAGTGTCCTTAGCCCATCAATCCTACATCTTGAGACGATTGAGCTTGTCTAGGGACTACTATGCTCGTCTCAAGTGATAATCGAAGATATAGGATTCAAGTTTTATCCCTTTCTAAAGAGATTATGGCACCTTTAATGGAAGAAACGATGTAAAGATAGGACCTTTACGCCGGTCCGTTCCAAAGGATGCATCAAATACCAATTGGGGACTAGGGGAATGCATGTTTAGGATAAAAATGACATTTTTAGTGAAAAGATGACATTTTTGGGTGCAAGGGATGCTTTTTGTTTTGCAAAGGATGTTTTTTGATGTTAAAGAAATGATCTTTAATGCAAAGGATGCATTTTTATGTAGAAAAATAGCATTTTATATGCAAAGGATGCATAAAGACTTCATTTTGAAAGCAAAGGATGCTATTTTGGTGTAAAGACATGATTTTTAATATGCAAAGGATGCATCTTTATGTATGAAATGTTTTTTTAGGTGCAAAGGATGCATCTTTAATGTAAAGACTACATTTTTAAGTGCAAAGGATGCATAAAGATATCATTTTTATGTAAAAAAGATATTTTTGGGTGCAAAGGATGCACCTTTAATGCAAAGATTATATTTTTATGAGAAAAAGATGCTTATGTTAATGCAAAGGATGCAAAGGGAGGGGGAATATGATCTACATGTTCAAAGATATGATCTTTAGCAACAATATATCAAATACCAAGCAATATATAGCAATATGTAAATGCAAGGAGCAAGAATCACATATACAAGTATAATGCAAGATAAGGGGGTGAGAGGTTACCAATGGTGGTGACCTCTTCTTCTTTGGAGTTTGCCTAGTGGAAGGATCAACTTTTGGAGGCTTCAAGGAGGAGGGAGGTGGCTCTTGGCACTCTCAGCTTCCTGATTTTCATAGGGATATTTTGGTAGAGCTTTTGTGCTGAAAATTGTATATGGAAATGGGTAGAGGAGGCCTCTATTTATAGGCAGTCTGGACAGAGAAAATGAAGCCGTGCGGCCAGGAGTTCCCTCCTAATGCAGCAGTGCGGCATTATCCCTTGTGACTCAGCATCTTTCTAGAATCATGCAAGGTGGCCTTTCTAGAAGGATTTCCATATTAAGGAAAACGTGCTTTTTTAATTTGAAGTAGTCCCTTCATCCCTCGGAAGGTTCGGAACAGTTCCGGAATTGCTCCTGAACTTTAGGAAAGTCCGGGGAATTGCCGGAAAACTTAACCAGAAGGCATGAGCCATATTTGGGTACTTACAAAAGCCCCTCGGCAACGTCACTTGCAGGGTGTTAGTACCCGGTCCGAAAAAAGGGACTGGAGTGCAATTCGGGAAATTCAGGGACTAAACTGGCATTTGGAAGCTTTTGGACCAAATTGGAATTTATTGAATTTTCAGGGACTAAACAGGAAATAAGGAAATTTGGGACGAAATTGATATATAAAAATTCCTGGGATTAAATGAAAGATAATATCCTAAAGAGCGAATTGCAAAAGAAGTCATTAGAGTGGCCAAAATGCGACTGCAAAATCATGGGACGAAACGAGTATACTAATTGTCACAATTTAAATCCTAGGCCACGGCATTGCAAGGCACTTGGCCGAGTTTGCTGAGGGTTGGCCGAGAGATTGCTAGGCCAAGGAGGCATTGTGGCAGCCGCCTGCGCTTGGGGGCCGGATTTGGGCCAAAGCAACAAATGGCCGATCGGCCCTCTCCCTTTTCCCACATCACTTTCACATCCGTACCTCCCCAATTCCTTTCACTATATAAACCCCACTCCGCCTCACATTTTAAACAGGGAATGATTCCACGGAAAACTCAAGACAAAACTTGAGGTTTCCTCCATAGAAAACTTGAGACTAAACTCGAGTTTTCTAAGTCTAAATATTTTATCAAGCACGTTCTTCGAATCTTCATAGATTCGATCCAAAAGCCTTGCCATCATTAGGTAAGTCTTCTGTTTATTTTTTCTGTCTTTATTGTC
Source organism: Adenophora triphylla var. japonica (assembly GCA_022495995.1). NCBI lineage: Eukaryota > Viridiplantae > Streptophyta > Magnoliopsida > Asterales > Campanulaceae > Adenophora > Adenophora triphylla. The sequence continues at coordinate 243,670 of JAFEMH010001314.1, forward strand.
TTTATTATTATTGTTTGCATGCTTAGTATATTTTAATTGCTTTATTTCTTGCTTATGCCATATATGCTAGATTTAGGGTTGTTATAATATATTTAATTGTGCATAGCCGAGGATGATCTAAGGTTTCGTCCAAAGAAACCCAATGGATCTAGGAACTATTTCTTTCCTTCCACCTTAGTAATAATTATCCCATGATCAACAATTCCCCAAGGATGAACATTGATTAGTGCACCTTCCGAAGGCCTAACTCAAAGGTTCTAGGGTGTGATCATCAATTAATTCTTTCTCTCCCCTCCTCCTTATGCATGATCCCGTTTCTTCTATCTATTCCTGTAAACACCGCACACAACCAACACCCCATATGCTAGAAAGACCGATCCGTCGGGCAATAGGAGTGATAGCGTTTCTTCTTCTGTTGTAACTTGACCCCCGAACCCAATTAACTGTTTAGCCTTTTTTCAAAGCTTTGGGCTATATCAAAGTGGCGTGGCGACTCTCAAAATTAAACTAATATTTTAATATGGTTTAAAGCGAGTGTCACTAAATGAATATCCCATTTCGATCCGACTTTATATAATTATTTATTTCAAACTTCCGAATGCGCGTTGCATCGGGACGGGGTATTCACAGTGGCGACTCTGCTGGGGACTGTTTTGAAATCTTTTCAAACTAAGTGGGTCAGACTTTCGTTTTTCTTAGTGGTGTTGTATTTTACTTCCTTTTTCTTTTTCTCCTATTCTTAATCGTCGCATTGCATGCATGCATCTCATAAAAAAAAATCTTTCTCTTTTTTCCTTAAAAAAGAATTAGACTTTTTACCTCACACTACCACTAGAGTCCGTGTCACACTGCACAGACACCCTTTAACCCTTCGGAAAAGCCAAAGTGCGGGAAGTGTGGTGATCATGTCGCCTCCCTTCCGAGTCTCACTTGGCCATCCACTCATCAGTGCGCTTCGGCTGCACGGTGGGAGCCTAAAACCTAACCCTTGCGTCACCCACTTTTCTAGGAATACACTCCATGTGACCGGTTGGTTTGACTAGCTTTTTTATGTAGACAATTAATAAGGTCTTTATGTTAAGTCACTACGAATCAATGATAAGTCAAGATCTATAAAGGCACTAAAAATTGATTTTCCTTTTAAAGGACGTACCATGTAAAGTTTGAATGCTAGATCTTGTCTTATCATAGGTCTGTAGTACTTCCCATATATATATCATATTAAATGTCTATATGAGACGGTTAGTCGTTAGGATCCACCACTTTAGGACCTTTAGTTAGTTGCGAAAAAGGGGTATCCCTTCCAACCAAGAGTAGGTTCTATAAAATAGAGGGCTTTTTTGTAAATAAAGTGCTTAACTATCCCTCATTTTTAGGACCTTCCGAGGTCCGCTCTTCATTTTTTAGGACCTTCCGAGGTCCGCTCCTCATTTTTAGGACCTTCCGAGGTCCGCTCCTCATTTTTAGGACCTTCCGAGGTCCGCTCCTCATTTTTAGGACCCTCCGAGGTCCACTCCTTATTTCTTGGACCCTTCAAGGTCCACTCTTCATTTCTAGGACCTTCCGAGGTCCGCTCCTCATTTTTAGGACCTTCCGAGGTCCGCTCCTCATTTTTAGGACCTTCCGAGGTCCGCTCCTCATTTCTAGGACCTTCCGAGGTCCGCTCCTCATTTTTAGGACCTTCCGAGGTCCGCTCCTCATTTTTAGGACCTTCCGAGGTCCGCTCCTCATTTTTAGGACCCTCCGAGGTCCGCTCCTCATTTCTAGGACCTTCCGAGGTCCGCTCCTCATTTCTAGGACCCTCCGAGGTTCGCTCCTCATTTCTAGGACCCTCCGAGGTCCGCTCCTCATTTCTAGGACCCTCCGAGGTCCGCTACTCATTTCTAGGACCCTCCGAGGTCCGCTCCTCATTTCTAGGACCCTTCGAGGTCCGCTCCTCATTTCTAGGACCCTCCGAGGTCCACTCCTTATTTCTTGGACCCTTCAAGGTCCACTCTCCATTTCTAGGACCCTCCGAGGTCCGCTCTTTATTTCTTGGACCCTTCAAGGTCCACTCTCCATTTCTAGGACCCTCCGAGGTCCGCTCTTTACTTCTTGGACCCTTCAAGGTCCACACCCTCTACTGCGGACCGCCCTAGGTCCAGTCTCTCTATCTTGGACCGTTCAAGGTCCACTCTTTGACCCTTCGTGGTGCTCTTCCTATACTATGTCCACTCTCCCAATCTTGGACCCTTTAAGGTCCACTTCTCTTCTCTTGGACCCTTCAAGGTTCACTTCTCATATCTTGGACCGTTCAAGGTCCGCTCCTCTTCTCTTGGACCCATCAAGGTTCACTTCTCATATCTTGGACCGTTCAAGGTCCGCTCCTCTTCTCTTGGACCCTTCAAGGTTCACTCCTCTTCTCTTGGACCCTTCAAGGTCCACACTCCTCATATCTTCGACCGTTCCAGGTCCGCTCTTCTTCTCTTGGACCCTTCAAGGTCCGCTCTTCTTCTCTTGGACCCTTCAATGTCCACTCCTCAATTTAGGACCCTTCGAGGTCCACTCTCTCTATCTAGGACCATTAAAGGTCCACCTTTCCACCTGAGACTCTTCGAGGTCCACCCCTCGTCTCTTGGACCATCCATGGTCCATTCCTCTACCTTTGACCACCCGCGGTCTACATCCTTCAAGTTAGGACCCTTCAAAGTTCTATCTCTTATCTCTTGAACCATCCGCAGTTTGCTCCCTTAGTCTTAAAACCATCCATAGTTTAGATCCTTTATCTCTAGCACCCTTCAGCCAAAGACCCACCTAGATCAAACCTCTCTCGACCCATCTAGATCAAACCACCATCTAGGGCCTACCTAAGCCAACTTACCAAGTCCGATTAGCTCGTCTAGATCACCCTCACTTATATTTGACCAAGGATCGAGTCATCTTCCTCTCCCTTTTTCACCAAATGGACTCTTTTACATTCATCCCCTCTCTTTCTCTAAATTTAACCCTGGTTGTATCATCAATCGGGGCCTCCTCGAACTACGGTGACCTGAGACTCGTACCTTAAATGGTAAGGGTTACGTAGGCAACTTCAGCCCGGTCAAACTCAAAATTGTGGAGGTCAAATATTTTCTCAAGGATGCCTTAAGATTAATTATGAATCTAATTCGACTCATTGGTTTGACTCCGCCATATGTTCTTACAGAATTCCACATCATGTCTATGGAGAAAAGCATTGAAGCCCTCAAAGAAGTCTCAAACATGAGGTTGGGAGTGATCAACCTCCTCAAAGACATGCATGAAATTGAGCAATACCATTTGTCCTACATTCACGACTGCTTGAGAAGAAATCCTCCTCCTGTGCAATTCCAGAGTCCCTATCATCCACATGCTTATGGTCCCACTTATGGTTCAACGCATCAGAATTTCTCATTCAGGATGCCTGCTGTGGCCACCAACCGACGAAGGGCACCAATACCCGAGTCGCCCCCAAATTCAATCCAAGAGAAGAAGATCAACAAGGAACATTTTGATGACTTGGGAATGCCTATGGGTGAGTTCTTCGACATTTTGGTGGGAAAGAGTTTGATCAAACCGCTCGAGAATTACAAGCCTATTAATCCGAGAGCTAACCTGGATACATCCAAGTTTTGTAGATACCACAAGTACGTTGGGCATACCACTGACAACTGTAAGCAGCTGAAACGCTTGATTCAAAATTTGATCAACCAAGGCCTCATTAATGAAGAAGCCCTCGTACTTCAAGGAAGGATTTAGATTCATTCAGTCTTGTAGGTTCTAGTGTGTCTTTCTTACTTCCACTTTGGGCATTGATATGTAATGTCCACTTTAGATTAGTCGCTTCAATAATAAAAGAGTCTTTCTTTCTTTTCTCTCTAGACTTGAGACATAAATCTCACATTACTTTCAAGAAGATTGTTTTATTTATAATTATCACTTGGTTGCTAATCTCACTGATAAACTCACCGGCTAATAAAGTAAACAATGAATGAATGCTTTGATTGGAGTAAACAACTCACCGTTCCTTCTTCATATACACCATCCCTATACACCCCTCTCTCATACACTCTCTCCATACTCCACCATATACTTTTCATACACTCCTTGTACATACCCGTTATACCGTCTCAAACATACACTTCCCCAAATACACTCTCTCCCACTTAAACATCCTTTCCATATGATCATTTATTTTAAACCCCCGTTTGACCTCCTTTCCATACAAGCACGAAGACCGTTGTTGCTCATCATCAGAAAATAGCTGCTCACGCCACTGCAATTTAAAGAAAATGCAAGGAGTTGTTCCTATCCTTCACAAGTGCTGCATGAATATCAACTTGGGGCTCACCAACCCCCCAATTTCGCGTCTCCTCTGATTTTCCATTTGATCGTTAAGCTTTCATTGAACATGCTCACATATCTTTCTCATGGTCCGAATATATTTTGCCTTACTTAATAAGTCGGTTAAATGAGTTTGCATTTATTTTAAATACTCTTTTGAGAATGCTATCCAGTAGCAATTGAAGTTTAAACCTCTCACCATAGGAAGCCATAACCTTATCCTCACTAAATAATACCCTTTCATTTCAAGATCGACAAGTTTTGAGACCCTAAGGAAGAAGCCCATACTAGGGGCTCCCTTGATTCACAAAGGAGGAAATCACCTCCAAGCTCAAGAAAGGCGGAATGCAAAAGAAGCCCATACTAGGGGCTCCCTCGACTCACAAAGGAAGTAATCACCTCCAAACCCAAGAAGGAAAAGGTAAAACCATCCTAAGGCACACACTAGGGGCTATCGCGAGCAAACAAATCCGAAGGCCTTTCTCGATAAGAGGGTGTTTGAAAAAAAAAAAAAAAAAAAAAAAACCCTCCATCACTCACGAAGTGAACCTCCCATCTCAAAGGTTGTGAAAATGAGACGTCGAGTGAAGATCCTATCATGATCAAGTTACCTGCTGAAATCACAACAAACTCGCGAGAAGAAGCAACAGAGATTCCCTCTTGGACAAATCCCATAAACCCATTCCAAAGTCCATCCTCTCACTTTTAGAGGATTCCATCACCACCCTTGACCTTATCAAAATCAAAGTTAACCTCACTCTTAGAGGTTCTGAAGAAGCAGCAACAAGAAAATCCCTTCACCTTAGAAATTCCAAACACATCCCTCAAGCCAACCTCTCAGCAAATGGCCCAGCCAACCTCTCACTTTAAGAGGTCATGTTAAGCATCACCCAATGGTCGATCGCAACCCAAAGACCAGCTACAACCGCTACCGGATGGCATTCTCAAAAGATTATTTAAAAGAAATGCATATTCAGATTTTCGAGTCACTTGTTATCCTACGTGAGCATATTACATATTCTCTCAAAAGTTTGGGAACTCGTCCTATTCTTGAAATTCGTTCATTCGACTCCTCAAACACTGTCTGCAAAAGTCTCACTGGGGCTTCGCATCCGTGCCTCTCAGCGGCACTCCGGTAAAAGCAAGGAGACGCGTGCCAGGGACTACTCCCCTCGGCTTGCGAGAACAAAGGAACAAAGAATCTTCACTTGAAGGAATGAAAAAATCTTTGGGTTATAATCAGTCAATTCCCACCTTTTCTTCCACCCCAATCTTTTTTCTATTTTTCATTCTTTCCCATGAAGGAGATCAATACAACGGCAGCCCGCACCACAATTACCACCGAACAGAGCAGCAAGCAACAACGGAACATCCTTCTCCTTCTAAAGACAAGCCAGATTTCACCTCCAAATCAAAACATTCATTTGCTTACCTATATAATTGGAATTTGATAAACCAATTAGTGAGGTCCATTCACGAGCAATCAAGATATAATTCTGAATAAAATAATTCTTCAAATGTCTCAACAAGTCTTCTTTTTCTACATCATAGGAAAATAGAGCCAAACACTGTCTTTCTGTCTGCAGGGGCTTCCATACACTTTTCCACACCTTGTGATGCTTATACTCTCCCAAAAGAGTCAAACCCAAAAGCGAAAGTGTCATACACGAACTCGGGATCCATTCCCACCTTCGAAAAAAAATGCGCCCCTGCACATATATATTTCCGAGTCTTGTCCAGCGACTGATTGACCATTGTTCGAAACGAGGGGTCGCCCCCGTGGCCGCAAGATGACTCTGTCTGCAAATAGGGATGCATTGAATCTCTCCAAGCTGGGGCTTTTGTTAAGCTGTTCTCTCAGGCTCTCTTCAGGTTTGCTCTGCATCATCAACTGGGGCTTCGCCATTCCCTTCAGGTTTGCTTTGCATCATCAACTGGGGCTTCGCCATTCACCATCAACTGGGACTTCGCCAAGGTCACTTCATCAAACATGGGGGGCTCCCCTCAACAAAAATGGGTCGACTACGTGGTTCTTCAGAAAAGGCCAAAGGGCTCTAACAAAAATCGGAGCTCCAATATCTAGCATGAAGGGCATCCCTTGTCATCAAGATCAGCATGTGGCAAACTCTTTGAGTTAGTTAGAAACATGATTAATCATAAGGCCTCTTTATCAAATAAACATACTTTCAAAATACTGTCCTCCTTGATACCTTGTTTACAAAAATCACTCTTTGGTCTCCACAAATTTTCAAACTCTATCAAAAACGTATCTCTGTGACTCTCAAGATGACTCGGCCCTTATCTCTGGACATCAAACTCACCTAATCCCACCTTCTCGGCCTCGCCTAGTTTAAACCATAACCTTTCTGCTCAAACTGCCTTGTTCAGACTTACCACAAATGTAAAACCCTAGCCCTAATCCTAGGTAACAAAAACCTTCCTAAACCCTAGCCTCAAGCCTAGGTGACAAATACCTTCCTAAACCCTAGCCTTAAGCCTAGGCGACAAATACCTCTCTAAAGCCCTAGCCTTAAGCCTAGATGACAAAAATCTTTCTAAACCCTAGCCTTAAGCAAGCCTAGGTGACAAATACCTCTCTAAACCCTAGCTTCAAGCCTAGGTGATAAATACCTCTCTAAAGCCCTAGCCTTAAGCCTAGGTGATAAATACCTCTCTAAAGCCCTAGCCTTAAGCCTAGGTGACAAATACCTCTCTAAACCCTAGCCTCAAGTCTAGGTGACAAATACCTTTCTAAACCCTAGCCTCAAGCCTAGGTGACAAATACCTCTCTAAAGCCCTAGCCTTAAGCCTAGGTGACAAATACCTCTCTAAACCCTAGCCTCAAGCCTAGGTGACAAATACCTCTCTAAACCCTAGCCTCATGCTTAGGCGACAAATACCTCTCTAAAGCCCTAGCCTTAAGCCTAGATGACAAAAATCTTTCTAAACCCTAGCCTTAAGCAAGCCTAGGTGACAAATACCTCTCTAAACCCTAGCCTCAAGCCTAGGTGACAAATACCTCTCTAAAGCCCTAGCCTTAAGCCTAGGTGACAAATACCTCTCTAAACCCTAGCCTCAAGTCTAGGTGACAAATACCTTTCTAAACCCTAGCCTCAAGCCTAGGTGACAAATACCTCTCTAAAGCCCTAGCCTTAAGCCTAGGTGACAAATACCTCTCTAAACCCTAGCCTCAAGCCTAGGTGACAAATACCTTTCTAAACCCTAGCCTCATGTCTAGGTGACAAATACCTTTCTAAGCCCTAGCCTTAAGCCTAGGTGACAAATACCTTTCTAAACCCTAGCCTTGAGCCTAGGAGACAAGACTCCTCTCTAAGCCTTAGCAATGATTATCCCAATCCTTTAATCGCTTGGTTCTTCGGCTCGGGAAGCCATAATAATCCCAATCAATTCACACAACTATTCTTCATCAGTAAACAGTAGCCTAAGTCCTTTGGCAGCATTTCAGAGGTCTATCCTCCATTTCAAGGGTTCATCCCGCATCTTTCAAAGGGTCCGTCCCGCATCTTCAAAGGGTCCGTCCCGCAGAAGTCAAACTCTCACAAATCTAGGGGTGACTCCCGCAGAGGTCAAATTTTTCACGAGGGGTGACTCCCGCAGAGGTCAAATTTTTCACGAGGGGTGACTCCCGCAGAGGTCAAATTTTTCACGAGGGGTGACTCCCGCAGAGGTCAAATTTTTCACGAGGGGTGACTCCCGTAGAGGTCAAATTTTTCACGAGGGGTGACTCCCGCAGAGGTCAAATTCTTCGCAAGGGGTGACTCCCGCAGAGGTCAAATTTTTCACAAGGGGTGACTCCCGCAGAAGTCAAATTTTTCACAAGGGGTGACTCCCGCAGAAGTCAAATTTTCACAAAACTTTTGGGTGATTCTCACACAATTATATTTTCGGTTTGAGACGCCGCACGTCCGCCATTCTTGAGTACTAATACCCATTTATTTCTATTCCCGGCAGTTTTTTGAACTACGACTTGGCTTGATTCCTTTTTAGGGATACGTAGGTAGCCCGACGTGGGTCCAGCCACTTGACCTATCTGGTCATCTTTTTGCGACTCGCCCGAGTCCAATCCTCTTGCATCCGCAAGATCACTTTCCTTACCTCCTGAAATCCCTTTTTTCAGGACGGATCCTATTCTTTTATCGTCGACCCCACTTGTCTTACAAGAAGCGTCGCCGAGGGGCTACTGTTAGTACCCGGTCCGAAAAAAGGGACTGGAGTGCAATTCGGGAAATTCAGGGACTAAACTGGCATTTGGAAGCTTTTGGACCAAATTGGAATTTATTGAATTTTCAGGGACTAAACAGGAAATAAGGAAATTTGGGACGAAATTGATATATAAAAATTCCTGGGATTAAATGAAAGATAATATCCTAAAGAGCGAATTGCAAAAGAAGTCATTAGAGTGGCCAAAATGCGACTGCAAAATCATGGGACGAAACGAGTATACTAATTGTCACAATTTAAATCCTAGGCCACGGCATTGCAAGGCACTTGACCGAGTTTGCTGAGGGTTGGCCGAGAGATTGCTAGGCCAAGGAGGCATTGTGGCAGGCCAGTTGCAGTTTGGGCCGGCTGGATTTGGGCCAAAGTAACAAATGGCCGATCGGCCCTCTCCCTTTTCCCACATCACTTTCACATCCGTACCTCCCCAATTCCTTTCACTATATAAACCCCACTCCGCCTCACATTTTAAACAGGGAATGATTCCACGGAAAACTCAAGACAAAACTTGAGGTTTCCTCCATAGAAAACTTGAGACTAAACTCGAGTTTTCTAAGTCTAAATATTTTATCAAGCACGTTCTTCGAATCTTCATAGATTCGATCCAAAAGCCTTGCCATCATTAGGTAAGTCTTCTGTTTATTTTTTCTGTCTTTATTGTCTTTATTATTATTGTTTGCATGCTTAGTATATTTTAATTGCTTTATTTCTTGCTTATGCCATATATGCTAGATTTAGGGTTGTTTTAATATATTTAATTGTGCATAGCCGAGGATGATCTAAGGTTTCGTCCAAAGAAACCCAATGGATCTAGGAACTATTTCTTTCCTTCCACCTTAGTAATAATTATCCCATGATCAACAATTCTCCAAGGATGAACATTGATTAGTGCACCTTCCGAAGGCCTAACTCAAAGGTTCTAGGGTGTGATCATCAATTAATTCTTTCTCTCCCCTCCTCCTTATGCATGATCCCGTTTCTTCTATCTATTCCTGTAAACACCGCACACAACCAACACCCCATATGCTAGAAAGACCGATCCGTCGGGCAATAGGAGTGATAGCGTTTCTTCTTCTGTTGTAACTTGACCCCCGAACCCAATTAACTGTTTAGCCTTTTTTCAAAGCTTTGGGCTATATCAAAGTGGCGTGGCGACTCTCAAAATTAAACTAATATTTTAATATGGTTTAAAGCGAGTGTCACTAAATGAATATCCCATTTCGATCCGACTTTATATAATTATTTATTTCAAACTTCCGAATGCGCGTTGCATCGGGACGGGGTATTCACACAGGGCGAGTGGGGTTGTCGATAGAAAAGGATCCGATCTGGCGAATACCGAGACGGATTAGGTGACCAAGGTGGTCGAGTGGCTGAACCTTTGGGAGGCTACCTATGTATCCCGAAGGAATCAAGCCAGGCCGTAGTTCAGAATAAGATCCGCTGGGGAAAGGCGAAGAGAAACTGGTCTCTTGCTGGGAAATAGAAGGGAAAGTGACCTAGGAGGTCAAGCGACTGATCCTACTGGGGATATGCTAGATGAAAAAAGTGACCGATGTGGTCAGGTGTCTAGACCTCTATGAGGGGCTACTTCACCACTGAGGAGTGATGAAGGAACAGGGTGACCAAAGTGGTTGGATGGCTGGACCTTTTATGAAAGGCTACCTACGTATCCCGGAGGAATCAATCCTTGATCGTAGTTCAAGCATCACTAGATAGTTAGGAACGATGTCTAGGATCCTTGAGGTTTTGACAATTAATGGAGGTTGTCACCTGGCGTTATTCCGTTATAACGGAAGTAACGGAGGCGACTGGGGAGAGAAATTGATTCTTCTTGGAGATAACGGATATACTTGGGATCACAGCGTTACTCTAGTTAAGAAGTAACGGGAGTTATATGCCCAAGTAGAAAGTCCAGGGGTAGAAAATGAAATTTCTGCTTAGAGAAAAAGAAGCCGCCCGGCATGAGACGGGGGCAAAAGAGGCCGTACGGCCAGAAGTTTATTTTTTCCAGATTATTTAAAATCAGATTTGAACGGGCATTGGGCATTGTTGCCACCTTCTGTTGCCGAGGAAGAGAGAGAGGAGGGAGAGAATTTTTTTTCAAAAATCCTTCAATCCCATGCTTCTACTGATCTAGATGGATCCGGAAGGGAATCCTATGCCAAGTCAAGCACGGAGGAACATCTCCGAGGCCGCTTGAAGGAGGAGGAGGGAGCTCGTTCGCACGGAGAGGAAGTATGACTTCCTTACGCCTCCATCGGAGCTTAATCCCGGCAAAATGGAGCACAAGTCAACGAAACCTCAATCGGTTGGGGTAAGCATTCTTGATTTGCTCAATTCCGTCGATTTTGATTGAATCTTGATTGATTTTAGGGCTTGACCCGAGTTTTAGGAATTTCTCGAATTTTCCTAGGATTTTTGATGATGATTTTGGAATCTTGATGATTAACCTATGAGGCTAAGAAGATAAACGAACATGCATGTGCAATTTATTTGAGAAATAATGAGAATGACCCGTAAAGTAAAAATAATTGTCTAAAATATGACGGAGTTCTTGCATGTGCTAGAACTAGGTCAATTTTTGATCATGGATGAGGAAACTAGATTTTGGACGATGAAAAGGATTCATGCATGCCATATTTTGAAAAAAATTAATGCTTACGTGCAAATAATTTTGAAAATTGTGATTCTATGATTAGGAGAGTGATGTGCTTGACATGACGTGTTTCAAGTGATGAAAGACACGTTTTCTCTGCAGAAGATGCTAGAAATCCTTTATTAATGTATTTCTTTTGAAAATATGTGCACTTTTGAATATATGCATGCTTTTGAAATGAGATGAAGGACTGACACATTTCTTTTGTGTTCTCCTACAGGAGAACAAATCCAGGGGACCCTCTGAGATTGCTGTGAGGCTATGGGAGAGGATGCCTGACTTTGAGAAGGACGGGGTGAACCCCAAGCAGCTAGTGAGGGCTACCGGCCTTGATTTGTTCTTTGAGGCTATCGGCAGAGGCATTCACATAACCTCGAAGAGCAAAGGCTTGATCCAGGCCCTTTCGGAGTTCTGGTGGGACACCACCCACAACTTTCACCTTAGCTGGGGGGAGCTTATAGTGACACCCACAGACTTTGCTGCTATTACTGGCCTGCAGTTCACCGGGAGGCCTGTGACCTGGAGAGACCATATCACGGCAGAGGAGTTTAGAGCTTTGGTTGGGTTTGACCTCCAGCCTAAGGGGCTGGGGATGGAGACAAGGAATGTTGAAGTTTAGAATGCTTAGGGTTGACCTAGGAGGAAGGAAACAGACAATGAACACTTTTATGCACATTTTGTTTATTTTTTACTTTATTTGGGCGCCGATGGGGCGAAAACAATGTAATACTGTTTTATTTGCTTTTTTAATTTATGCTTTATGAATTTGCATATTACTTGAGCCTCGGGGCAGTTTTTTGCTTGGAATTGGGGCTGAAACTGGGCCAAAATGATTTGTGATGACACATAACTGCGTGGTTGGTGTTTGGATATGCGTTTGCACAGGTTTCTGTTGGAAAAGTGGGGTGAAAACTCCCTTTGGGCAGCAACTTGGGTTGCTGCAGATTGCTTTCTACATCAGGCAAATGAGGCCGTGCGGTCTGGAATCGAGGGCAAATGAGGCTGTGCGGCTTACAGTTCTGTCAGGACTGGTCTTTTTCAAAATAAAACCAAGGCTTGGCCATTTCATTTCATTTTCACCCTAGACTTGTCCCAACTGTTACCAGAGCATATTTTTGACCTAAAGACATCACCTTTGATCATCTTGCAATGGAGAAACCCGTCAGATTGCAAAAGGGGAAAAGAGACTGTTTTCTGTCCGATCTTCAATCTTGGGTGAGATATAACTTTCAATCTCACAAGGGGCTGTTCGATACTACCTTCAAGATCAGATCTTTATGGCATTTGAGGGATCTCCCGCCCGAATGGGACCTTTTGAGGGCCGCGGCAAGATTTTGGGATGTCCGTAGACACGTTTACTGCTTTTCTTACAACGAGCTTGTCCCAACCTATGAAGACTTCCGAGCCTTGATTGAGGGTCCATAAATTGAGGCTATATCGATTCCTCTGATCGAAGACGTGCCGGTGGCGGCAAAGTTGGCATCTTTTCTGCAAATCTCTCTGGGAGAGGCTGAGGGGATGATGATAGCTCCGGACAGGATTGACCTTTCTGATATCCCGAGCAGGTTTGGGTCTCCGGATATGGCTACGACCACGGTGGCTATGGATACCTTTATCCTTTGCGTATTCTCTTCTTTGTTCACCGCTGAGTCCGTGGGGATCTGTCATGGTGGCCTCTTGGACATGGTCAGGGATTGCAGGGCTGGGAAGGATATTATCCCACTGGTTTTGGGTGAGACCCTGCACGGTATTGACAGGATGGCTAGAGGAGACCATTTCATGAGGTCTGGGAGTCCGGCCGTGTTGACTTTGTGGCTTCAGGAGAGGCTCGGGGCTTTGCCAGTGTCTTTGCCGACTCAGTGCCCTTGGGTGATTTCTCGGAGGGGTTCGCCTAGGCAGCAGGACCAGGGTGACTGGGAGCTGATGATGGCTAGGTTATCCACTTCGGATATTCGCTGGTGGGTACCTCACTGGAGGTTGCAGACCAGGAGGACTTTTCAGGAGTCCCATGTGGTGAGGGTTCCAGGGTTTTGTTGGCCATCCTTCTACATACCCTGCTTGGTATCCAGGCAGTTCGGGGCCCTACAGGAGCCGTTGGGCGATTGGGAGGACATCCGTACCATGGCAGTGGTGCCTTTAGATATGAGGGATCCGGCCAGCTTCTCATTCTTCTCGAGGGCTTGGACATACACTGCTTTTCCACCCAGGGCCATTCTCAAGAGCAGGAAAAGCACCATATTGACCACAGCATACTTGGACTGGTACGAGAGGAAGATGGGAGCGACTCAGGTCATTTTGGGAGAGAGACGTCAGGCTTTATTGGGGACTGACTGCGACTCGAGTAGGACTCTGAGGGAGACTGAAGCTAAAGCGAGTCGCCATAACCAGTCGGGTGACCTTATCAGGGATATGGAGGCTCGATACAAGAGGCTATCTGAAGTCGCTCCCTTGACTGAGGCTCAGAGGGAGGAAGTGCGGACTCGTGCCCGTATTGAGAGGGCACTTATTGACACAGGTTTGATGGAGGCTCCAGTGAGGATAACTGAGGTCGGGATGAGGGAGACCGACATCATAGAGAAGAAGAGAAAGAACACTCGACGAGGTCGAGGTAAAGGGAAGAAGACCAAAGAAGACTCAGTGAATGACAGCTGACAAATCTTTTCTTAGGATTCCCTTATTGCCATTTTGCAAACACAGTAGTTTATTAGGCATTTTATTGTATTTTAGATTCTTGTAGCAGGTTAGCAGAGTCAAGAGTAGACCGTGCTTGAACTCATCAAGAAGTCTTTAACTTGTAATGAACAAGAGATATTATCTTAGAAATTAATCAAGACACATTTCATGGAAATTTCTGATGTCTTATTGATTGCTTAGGACCCGTTTTATGAAAACTTGAATGCCCTTTATTTATTGTTTAGGACGCACTTCATGGAAACTTGATCGCCCTTTTTTTATTATTTAGACCGAACCATATATGGCTGCCTACGTTCCCCTTTTACAAGAAAGACTAAGGGGCTCAGGTCTTCGTAGTTCATTCTGGTGAACTATCAGAATTTTTGTTCTTTTGTTTTTTTTTATGTGCAACCCTGTTTTTTTGCCTAGACCGCCCTTTTTAGGGTTTTCAGCCTAGCTGGGCATTACTCTTTTTGCACTAAGATTTTTTTTCTTTCTTTTTTTTTCTTTTTTTTTTCTTTTTTTTTATGTGCAACCCTGTTTTTTGCCTAGATCGCCCTTTTTAGGGTTTTTCAGCCTAGCTGGGTATTACTCTTTTTGCACTAAGATTTTTTTTTATTTTCAGATATAATACCTTCGGAGTTTATCACCATTGACTGGGTGGACAAAGGGATTGCCATCCAGGTCTGCAAGCTTTATTGCTCCTCCCGATAGCATCTTCTGCACCACATACGGGCCGATCCAAATGGGTTCCCATTTTCCCAGGGGGTTGTCTCTGGTAGGGGGCTTCACTTTCAACACTAAGTCACCCTCTTTAATGTCTCTGGCTTTGACTTTTTTGTCAAATGCTCTGGCCATTCGCCTCTGGTAGGCTCGGGTGTGCTCCATGGCTTTGAGCCTTCTTTCGTCGAGCAGGGCCAACTCATCATGCCGGCTACGTAGCCATTCTACTTCGTTGACACTGTTTTCCAGGAGGACCCTTAATGACGGGATTTCCAACTCTACTGGTAAAACTGCTTCCATCCCGTAGGTTAGGGCAAAAGGAGTTTCTCCTGTGGCTATTCTGACAGACATTCTGTAGCCCCAGAGTGCCAGGTGCAGCTTTTCGGGCCAATCACGACTACGGGCGGCCATTTTCCGAATGATCCGCTCGAGCGTCTTATTAGCAGCTTCCACGGCTTCATTAGTCTGAGGTCTGTATGGGGATGACTTGTGGCGAGTGATTCTCGAATTCGACAAAGAATCTATCACGCGTCCCTTCAAAGTGCGACCCGTTATCAGAAATGATCTCATTGGGCACCCCGTATCTGCACATTATGTTTTCTTTGACAAACTGGGCCACCTTCCTGGAAGTGAGGACTTTGTAGGACTTGGCCTCTACCCACTTGGTGAAGTAGTCGACTGCTACTAACACAAATTCATGCCCATTGCTTCCTGCCGGGGCTATCTTCCCTATCACGTCAATGTCCCAAGTTCCGAACGGCTAAGGAGTGGTCATGCAGTACAAGTCATGAGGCGGAAGATGGTTGAGGTTGGCAATCCGTTGGCATTTGTCGCACGCTCGGACATGCTGGACACAGTCTGTTTCCATAGAGATCCAGTAGTAACCCATTCTGAGGATCACTTGCATCAGGGCCCTAGCATTCATATGAGGACCGCAGGGACCATTGTGGACTTCGGTCATCAACTCTTTGGCCCTTTCTTGGGTGACACACAGGAGAAGTGGTCCCTGGTACCTCTTCTTGTACAGGTTGCCCCCTAAAATGACATAATGGGAAGCCAACCTTTTCAGGGCTTGCAAGCTCTTGGCTTTGACACCTTCTTTTGGTCTACCTTCTTCGTCTCTGAAAGCTGACTCTCCATCTTTGAGGAACTGGTAAATCTGATTGTACCACGGTTCCTTGATAGGCTCAGGTCCCAAGTCTACTTCACAACAGAAAGTCGGGGCTTCTCTTCTACCCACTCTGAAGGGTTTTATGGCTTTTCCCTCGGGGATCTCTACCAGTGAGGCTAGAGTAGCTAGGGCATCTGCGAATCTGTTCTTTTCCCTTGACAAGTAGTGGAAAGTCACTTCTCTAAACAGTCCAGTCAACTCCTCCATATAGGCATGATACCGCTGAAGATTAGGGTCCACAGTCTTCCATTTGTTGGAGACCTGGTTGATGATCAGGGCTGAGTCTCCATAAACTTCGAGCTCCTTGACATTTCTTTCTAAAGCAGCCTCTAAACCAGCAATGCAGGCTTCGTACTCGGCAACATTGTTCGTGGTAGGGAAGTTCAACTTAAGGGCTATGGGCGTGTGCTCATCTTTCAGATCGACCAGTAGCATCCCTACGCCATTTTCTCTTTTGTTAGCAGCTCCGTCAAAGAATAGCTGCCATCGGTTCTCAGGCTCAACCACGAAGATCCCTTCATCGGAAATCTACACAGCAGCGCACCTTCCCATTGGCCTTGGTTACGGTCACAATGTTGGACAACCATGTTGGATATTCGATAACTCTGATGAATCCTACTCGCAGTAGCTTCTCAATCTCTTCTTTGACCTGTAGAGACCATTCTGGCTTGATCTTCCTCAGTTTCTGCTTTACTGGCTTAGCATCTGGTGCTAGAGGGATTCTGTGTTCTACTATCGAACTGTCTAGCCCCGACATATCCCTGTACGACCATGCAAAGACGTCCATGTATTCTCTGAGCAGATTAACCAGTCTGTCCCGTTCAACCCCCTGGAAGAAGTTTCCAATCTGTGTCTCTTTAGGTTCCTCGACAGTACCCAAGTTAACACTTGTCAAAACCTCCTCGGCAGCTTGGGCCCGATTTTCCTCTTTGTCTGTAACCTGCTTAAAGATTTCTTGGATGTATTGTTCATTTAGTGTGTTTGCATCTTGTTCAAATGATTCATTATTAACTGTTGTTAAGTTTTGAGTTAATTTATCATTTGTTAAGTTGGCAATAAGGGATACTGTAAAGATCTCGTCATTTCATTCAAAGCAAGTGGAAAGATGACATTGGTTACATATTCATAATCCTCAGGCGTGAGGCCTTCGGATGACTTGGAGGACTGGAATTCAAAGATTCCTGACTCAACTGTATAGACGACAGGGTGTTTGACACGACTGGGTTGAGAAGGACGGGGTACCAATCCAAGCTCCGTGATCATTTGTTGTCGGCTGGCTATCGGCCCTGAGAATGTCTCCCAATTCCTCAATGGCATCTCTGTCTTAGTTACCAAAGTGCGGGGATCGAAAGGCTCTTCACCACCGTCTCCAATTACAGCAACTATTTCATCATCTGAACTGAAGTCGATCAAATCAGGGATCTGTGCTTCTTCATCAAGCAACTTTTGCAAACCCAAATCACTGTCTTCACTGCTGGCAGCTTCTATCTAGCCGATCTTCGGAAGAGCTAACTCGAAGGCTGAAAAGTCCATTACTCCGGATGAGAAGAGTGCTGACTTTTTGACACTGTCCGGGTTTCCTTTGAAGACATACTCATTCTGAACGGTAGTGGTAGCCCCAGGAATGTCTGGCAGATCAAGGAACATTCTCCGAACATGATTTGCTGGTCTTTCTCTAGCTTTCTCAAGGTTTTCCAGAAGGGTTTTTCTCTGGCGATCATTTTCACCGTATTGGGTCCCACCTTTTGTAAAGTAATGGGTCAGAGACAAACTGTAGGGATGGAGATGGACCCCTTCACTTTGTTTTCCTAGAACTGTGCCTTTAGCTTTTCTGTCATCCCGAGAGTTTGGTTTGTATCCCAAGCCATATCTGGTAGTCTGTTCCTTTACATCAATGATAGCGTTGTGACCCTGGAGTCTTTTACCCAATCCAAGCCCCGGAAGGTAACCCATTTTTCTCATCATTCTCATGGCAGGAGGAATTTTATCGGAGGTAGTAGTGAGGTCAGTGCAACACACTTGTGCCTTGGAAGAAGCTACAGAGAATCCGATCAAGGCAAACCCTTCATCATCATGCTTAATTTCCAGTATCGGGATACCTCTAGTGCTGGTTCCTTCCACCGTGACACTGTCTCCGTAAATAGTGGTGATAGTACCATCACTTGACTGAAATTTGACACATTGGTGCATAGTAGAGGCTACCCCGTTTATCTGGTGGATCCAAGGTCGTCCCAGCAGAGCGGTAAATGAGATTGGAATGTCAATCACTTGGAAATCAACATCCATGACCTTTTTCCCGAACCACAACTTGAGAGTAGCAATCCCCAAAACTGATCGTGCAGTGGAGTCATAGGCCTTAATAGTCTGACTAGAAGGCTTCAAATCCAATAAGTCCATCATCTTTGCTGGCAGGACATTCATTGCAGACCCTCCATCAACTAATACTCGTGGCAACCGGCGTTCTTCCAACTGGACTGTGATGTAAAGAGGTTCGTTATGACTAGCCCCATACTTTGGCAGGTCTAAGTCAGTGAAGGTAATGATGTTTTCGTAATGGATACTTCCAATCATCTGGACGACCTCATCTGGGGTGACATTTATGGGCACCATGGTCTTGGCCAAACTTTCTTCTAGCTTCAGCTTATGAGGGTATGAAGAGGTTAACAGGGACCACAAGGAAATATTAGCCTGAGTACACTTCAACTGGGTCAACACCGGATCCTCTTTCTCGGAGTCTGGCTTTTCTGCTTCTGGCTTATAAGGTCTTTTGTCTGTTTTCGGCTCAGAGATGGCATTTCTTTTGTCACCCTTAGGCTGCTCAACACTCATCTGTCCAGACCGAGTCATCACATAGACATTAGATTTTTCTGAGTCATCATTCCTACTGGAGGATTCCTTCAACTCTTTCAAGGTTAGAGGCGGGCTCTTGTTGGCGTATGGCCAACTCTGCTGATTAATCTGATTAACCGCACTACCAGAGGCATAGGCGGCTTCACGAATTTGATCCCAGGTCACTGGCTTTCTGACTTTTTTTTAGTTCTGACTCCCTAGTTGGCTTAGTAACCGGCTGGTTTCAGCTTCACCTTCCTCATTTAAAGCCTTTACAGTCTCGTTCAAGCTTTTCAAGGTCAGCATGCAACATGAATTATCATTCCCAGAGTCTGGAGGTTTGCTAACGGCTTCCTCACTTGGTCCTAGCAATTTTTTCAACAGAGAGGGGTCACATTCCTCATCACTGTCAAGCATATCCCTTCTTTCTCTAGGGGTCAACCTTTTGATGGCATCTTTGACATTGGCCAAACATTTTCTGAAGTGGGAGATTCCATCATCGAGGAGGATTTCTGCAGGGTCAAACCTCTTGGCAGGTTCCTGTTCTTTACTGTCGGGAAAGTTTTCTGGGCTTTTCGGTTTTTGGGCTGACCATTCTTCCACCGTTCCTTCCGGTATTTCGACTGTGTCTTCCTCAGTATCACTACAGTAACTCCCATGAGAACTTTCATCTTCACTCTGATGACCAATGAGGGCAAAAGCAGGTCGGGACACTTGACGCCATATAAGAGGTGTTCTGGACTCTTCCTCTGACTTGGGTTAATCACCAAGAAAACATAACTATCATCATAGGATAGGAAGGGGACCGGGGTCGCTTCAAATTTTAGGACTCTTTCTAGAGCTTCCATACACTCTTCTTCAGACAAGGTCTCAGGGGTGACTCTCAGCACTGCAATGGAGTCTACTCTTCCCGATGGGGGTTTAGCCTCAATGACGCTTACATATTCTAGATCGGCGGGTGGAGCCCACTTCCCTCTTTCAGCTAAGGCTTCGATCAAGTTCCTCCATTCACTGACCAAGTCTTTGTAAGGAGTGTTGAATTCTAGGATGTGGAATTCATATGCTGCCTCATCTGAGCTCGCATCCTTTTTCTCTTCCAAGCTTTCACACAGGCTAAAAACACACTTTGAAGTAATACCATCTCCTATTCCAGGTCTGTGGTTTTCTACTTCATCTTGCCCTCTGGGTTTCACTTCCGTCGACTCCAAGTTCATTCCTTCTACTGAACTGTCATCATCACTGTAAATCCATCCATTCCTATTCTCATTTTCGACTGACTCTTCACTGTCGCTGTCTGGGAGAGAGGCAAATTCACAGGCATTGACAAAGTTAGAAAGGTCAGGCTGGTACTGGAATTCCAGGGTAAGGAGATTTGGATCAGGCTGAAAGGAGGGAATGAGTCCCATGGGGTAATGCAGAGGCTACGTAACTGGGATAGCTATGGCGTTTGTTCTCTGTTGGAAGGGAACAAAGCTGGGTCTTATCTGAGGAGGCGAGGGTGTCGGGACCTTGATGGCTTGGGATGCTGGAAAGGACTGAAAAGGGGAAGTCCTTGGTAAGGGATCATATGTGGATGGAGGAGGGCATTGGTTATAGGCTGGGGGAGCTGAGATGGTTACTTCTGGAGTCTCATCTTCTACCATAACCAGGGAACCATTGGACTCAACCACTATTTGGACCCTACTACTGTTTTTCGTCAAATCGGCCATTTTGACTCTTTGGACTGACAAAACTGAGGATTCTGGCTAACTGTCTGAGAATTCTGCGCTAACAAGCCGCTGACCCGGTATTCTCACCTACTTCTTTCTCGCTGCGGGAAAGGGATAGGAGAGGTTTAGACTCGGGGTAGGTGTTTAGGCTGAAGGCTCAAGCAATATGCAAATTAAGAATCTTCCAGTTTACTTAAAACAGTGTCTTTTATTAATTTCTATTTGGTTGGAAAAGGGGTTCTGCCCTTCTTTTTCGCAACTACTCTAGATCCTGGATCAGTGGGTTCCGTCACTACGTCTATAAGCCCCTCGTATTCCACCTGTATTTCGACCTCCCAGGGTGGACAGCCCCGGGCGAGGGTCCTATAGGGCACGCGGATCCCACCGACCGAGAGAGAAGAACGCTCCTAACGGGTCTAGCGGGTCATAGGAACTTTTAACGCACGAGCGATGCGGATTATAGTCAAGGCAATACCGGGAAAGTCTCGTCTTTCAGCCTTAACAGAATTTTGGCAGAATTTCGCTTGCGCGAATGACGTTTTGACTTTCAGTAATGTCCGAGAAGATAATAGGCATGGGTCGGGCGGTAAAAGCCGGATGACACAGTGTCACATTGAACTTCGTTGCATACGCAGTGCGTGAGTCAAGATCGAAGTCAATGCCGGGTCAAGATCTTGCCAATTATTCCTTGTCGGAATTTCGGTTGAGCTTCGCTTGAGCGAAAGATCTTTGGATTTTTGGCATGGACTCGGTCTCGACTCTTACGCATTCCGTGCGGGTCAAGGTCAAAGTCAATGCCAGAGTCAAGATTCTACCAATTTTTTCCTTGTCGGAATTTTGGTAGAGCTCCGCTTGTGCGGAGGACCTTGACTTCCGTTATGGACTAAGGCTTGACCTTTACGGGGATATGCAACTGGGCTATATGACATGGACTAGACCAAAAACCAACCAAAAGTCACGGTTTTTTGAAACGTGTGACACGGACTGTGCATTGGTCGACACTGGCTGCCATGGGGAGTTTGGGGTGATTTCGTGCGCGCCTGGGAGCATCGTAAGGCTGTCCGTGACTGCAACTGAACAACCACCCCGGGTTAAAGGGACGTGCGTGCAAATTGTACAGGATATATAAGGTGCGCGTAGTGTGCGGCCTCCTAAAAATATTCCTTTTTGAGTTAAAACAGAGATTTTCAGAAATGTGTTTTAAAGGAATGGTTTTTCGGGACGGGGAAAATGCAACAGTTAAGGCACGTAAATTTTCTGGGAGCCCCGGTCAGTCTTGGAACTGAATAGCCCCAAGCTGCCAAGGCTTCCAGATTAATCTCAATTTTGTCCTGGTGGAATTGCCAATGAGGCCGCCCGACTGGAATCCGAAGCGGATTAAGCCGTACGGCTGCATGGATCAATTTTCCAGGTTCCAATCCTTTGCAATTTTAGGTTTCTCCCCGAACATTTTAGGCACCTTTTAGTAGGCTTCCTGTTCAGTTTCTAGAATATGCACAATTCCCAAGATGCAATATGCAATGCAATGCAAGGAAAGAAAGTAAGCACGATAAATGGAATCCACGACGGGAGGCTAACCCGCTCAAAGGAAAAATCTTTCTTTTATTTTTTTTCGAAAAGGGATACCGGTACGTGGGATTGTTAGACCACCTTTTATCCCAAGCCCCGGGTTAGGAAGCGATACAGGAAGGTTAGTGGTTTCCACCTATATACCGGGTATCGTTTTTTTTTGAAAATGAAAGCTTTTCTCCTTTGGGTATTCCCCAGCGGAGTCGCCAAACTGTGAATGTGGTGCCCAAATTCTATTTTGTTTTTTTTTGGATTCACTTAAGTTTGAAAACATCCGGTTTAATTTGAAAAATGGAGTCGCCACGCCATTTTGATTTCCTCAAAACTTTGAAAAAAAGGATTTAGGGTTCGGAGGTTAAGTTACCCCTTGGGAAGAACGGATCGTCGTTCACCCAAGGTGCCTTGCCGTAGCAAGTCTCCCAAGATTCCATTTTTCGAGCTTTCTTGCGTGCTTTCTTGTGTGCATGTGTTGAAAAGAGGGGGGGGGGAAATGTTCCAAGTTGTCTTCCGGACGTATAAACCATTTAGTTGGTTATCGCTCGGGATTCCTTGGATTTTTATGTGTTCGGGACTTTGATCCCGTCCTCATCTTGGACTTGTGATCATCGCTATTTGACCTTGGATCTTACGTGATCGAGAGAAGGACTCTCTTTTATAGTCCAAAATGAGGTTCTTTAGGAAAGGAGTGTCCTTAGCCCATCAATCCTACATCTTGAGACGATTGAGCTTGTCTAGGGACTACTATGCTTGTCTCAAGTGATAATCGGAGATATAGGATTCAAGTTTTATCCCTTTCTAAAGAGATTGTGGCACCTTTAATGAAATAAACGATGTAAAGATAGGACCTTTACGCCGGTCCGTTCCAAAGGATGCATCAAATACCAATTGGGGACTAGGGGAATGCATGTTTAGGATAAAAATGACATTTTTAGTGAAAAGATGACATTTTTGGGTGCAAGGGATGCTTTTTATTTTGCAAAGGATGCTTTTTGATGTTAAAGAAATGATCTTTAATGCAAAGGATGCATTTTTATGTGGAAAAATAGCATTTTATATGCAAAGGATGCATAAAGACTTCATTTTGAAAGCAAAGGATGCTATTTTGGTGTAAAGACATGATTTTTAATATGCAAAGGATGCATCTTTATGTATGAAATGGTTTTTTAGGTGCAAAGGATGCATCTTTAATGTAAAGACTACATTTTTAAGTGCAAATGATGCATAAAGATATCATTTTTATGTAAAAAAGATATTTTTAGGTGCAAAGGATGCACCTTTAATGCAAAGATTATATTTTTATGAGCAAAAGATGCTTATGTTAATGCAAAGGATGCAAAGGGAGGGGGAATATGATCTACATGTTCAAAGATATGATCTTTAGCAACAATTTATCAAATACCAAGCAATATATAGCAATATGTAAATGCAAGGAGCAAGAATCACATATACAAGTATAATGCAAGATAAGGGGGTGAGAGGTTACCAATGGTGGTGACCTCTTCTTCTTCGGAGTTTGCCTAGTGGAATGATCAACTTTTGGAGGCTTCAAGGAGGAGGGAGGTGGCTCTTGGCACTCTCAGCTTCCTGATTTTCATAGGGATATTTTGGTAGAGATTTTGTGCTGAAAATTGTATATGGAAATGGGTAGATGAGGCCTCTATTTATAGGCAATCTGGACAGAGCAAATGAAGCCGTGCGGCCAGGAGTTCCCTCCTAATGCAGCAGTGCGGCATTATCCCTTGTGACTCAGCATCTTTCTAGAATCATGCAAGGAGGCCTTTCTAGAAGGATTTCCATATTAAGGAAAACGTGCTTTTTTAATTTGAAGCAGTCCCTTCATCCCTTGGAAGGTTCGGAACAGTTTCGGAATTGCTCCTGAACTTTAGGAAAGTTCGGGGAATTGCCGAGAAACTTAACCGGAAGGCATGAGCCAGATTTGGGTACTTACAGTTGTGATGGCGGAATTTTGAACTGTTGCTTGGGGGCCGGCTGACCTGTTGGTCGAGGGGCAGGAGTTTCGACGGTGGTTACATAGGAGGCTGGTGGCGGCATCCTGACATATCCGGGACGATTGAGAGTGGGAGGAGAATTCTCTTCCTTCTTCATGATAAAATTTCCGTCGGGATTAATACTGGCGGCCAAACCATGGCTCCTGAAGGCCTCCAGAAGGTTGTCAATTTGTGCTTCATGTCGCAGTCTCATCTGCTCTACCAACTGGATCCAATGCTGGTCTGTCTGAGGGATCTCGGGAGGATAGGTCTGTCCATCATTCTCAAATTCGGATTCGAGATTAATCATCTGGGGATCTTCACCAGTTTCCACATTTTCCTTGGCATGCGAAGGCTCTCCGATTTCAATCAAGTTTACTTGTTATGGTTCCTTGGAAAAGGATTTTTGACTGTATTAGGCCCCTCGGGGACTTCTAACTTTCCTTGCCTATCAAACCTTGGATTGCCCTTTTCTGGGGGACGCAATCATCTGTTAGGTGCCCATGGTACTGATGAAAGGCACAATGCTTGGAGGTATCCAAAGGAGCATTGGGGTCTCTAGGCTGATAATTATCTAAAGGCCGGAGCAAACCTTCTTTTACCAAACCTCTGAAGATATCACTCAAAGGCATCCCAAAGTTTCCCAAGCCTTGGAGCCGGGATCTGGATGCATCAGGTTTCTTGGGAACTAAGGAAGTGGCATTGTTACAGTCCTGTCCTGCATAGGGCTGGGGCAGGAGTCGTGTTGGAGGTGGAAGAAGCCCGGTATCTGTAAGTAGGTGCAACAACTTGCTGTTGATTGTAAGCCCTCTCAAATTTAGCCCCGGAATTGACCATTGCCCGCAGATCCAGATAGGGGAAATTGCTAAGTGAGGTTCTTAAATGCGGCTTCAAGCATGACTGGAAGATGTCTAACTGCTCCTCGTCAGAGGGAGGGATGGCCATTTCACTGAGCTTCAAGTTCGACCTTTTATAAAAATCCCCAATATTCTCATCAGGGCGCTGCATCGTTGTCTGCAGGTCAACTCTGTTTGTCTCCCATTCCAAGTTGGCTTTATAATTATCTGTGAAAGTACTGGTAATCTGTTCCCAAGTAGCCCTAGCTTCAGGCTTCAATCGAAAGAACCATTTCAAAGCTATTGACTTCAAAGAGAGACTGAAGTAGTCGGCCAACTGCTGGTTTGTGCATCCCTTAGCTTTCATTGCCAAAGTATAGGTGTCCAAGTGAGTTTTAGGGCACGCACTCCCGTCAAACAAGTCGAGATTGGGCATCACGAACTTGTGAGGCAGGGGTACAATCGAGTCGGGATCTGTAGACCGAAGAGCAGTGTTCTTTTTGACAAATAATTCAAGAAGCCGCGCTTTCATTTCCTTGTGTTGCTCCATAAACCAGGCCAAATGGGGATCCAAAGGTGGGGCGGGAATGCCTGAGCCGACATTTGAGCTAGGAAGAGGACTAGCCGTTGGTGGTGCACTGGTGGAAGGAATGGCCGGTCCGGGGACATAGGTGAAAACCTGTCCTTGGCCCAAATTACCCTGGAGATTATAGGTAGGAGCCTGAAAAAGGGATAGAACCCAGCGGCTTGCTGTTGGCTTCCAATGGGCAGAGAGGGTGGTGGTAGACCTGAGGTGGCCGGGTATCTTGGGTTTCCAGGGTGAGATTCATAAGTAGGCTTAAATGCGGACTGCGGTCCCTGGTTGTTGAACTGCATGCCTGGCTGTGGCGAGGGTGTATAACCAGGAGGGTACTGCGATCCAGGTGATTCTGATGAGACTGGGATAGGGGCTTGCTGGCCCATTGGACCTTGAGTGAGAAATGGGTTTGTGGGAGATGGCGAGGTGTTAGGAGCAGCTGGACCAACAACATTTAGAAGAGGGGCATCCGACTGTTGCCCTAGATTGAACTGTGGTGGCGGCATTCCAAATTGTTGCTGTGGTACTCTGAACTGTTGCTGTGAAGGTCCGGGCTGATCGGTTCCAAACTGAGGCGGGATCCCAACTTGCTGCGGCATTCCGAGGTACCCCCAACCATGGGAAGACATCCCATGCTGATTTTGTCTCCACTGAGGAACTGCGAACTGGCTTGTCCCGGCAGACTGGATGGGCCCAGTAGTCTGTGGTTGGGGAGCTGGCTGACCCATAGATTGAGAAGCATGGGCTTCGGTGGTAGTACCATAGGAGGTTGGTGGTGGCATCCTGGCATAGTCAGGGCGACCAAGAGTGGGATTGGGGTCCTCTTCTTCTTCCACGGTGAAAATGCCATCGGGATTGAGACTGGCGGCCAAACCATGGCTCCTAATAGCCTCCAGAAGGCTATTCATCTGTGCTTCCTGTCGCAATCTCATTTTTTCAGCCAACTGATTCCACTGCTGTTCTGTCTAGGGAGTCCTGGGAGGCGGAGTGGTGTTGTCCCCATCGTTACCAACAGATGCAGACATTCTAAAAATCGGATTCGAAGCAAACGGTGAAGCTGACGATGTTCTTGATTCTTCCCAACTGATCAGACGGTGACCCGGTGCCCGAAACCAAGCTTTGTGAGGAGCTGCGGGGGAAAGACACGAGGGTTCAGATATTTGGGAATGAAGGAGGTGTTTGGGCTCAGGGCTCATGCAACATGCAATTATTTGTTCTTGTTTACTTAAAACGTGTTTTATTAATCCTATACGGTTGGAAAAGATTGCTCTTCTTTTTCGCCGACTAGTCTAAGTCCTAGATCAGTGGGTCCTATAACTACGCTACAGACCCTCAACCTGTAACCTCGAACAAGGGTTCTGTAGGGCAAGCAGGTCCCACCGACCGAAAAGAAAACGATCCTAAAGTCTGGCGGGTAATCGAGTCTTAACGCGTATTCAATGTAAATTACGGGCAAAGCTGAAGTCAAAGGTCAAGATCATATCGAGGGGCTCGATGAAAAGTCGGCATGGCCTTGACTGATAAATGTCCATAATTGACCTTGACCCGTCGTCAGTTAGGCCGTAATTAGACATGGTCTAATTGTTAATCCTTGATGACTCAGTGTCATGCCGGGAGTCGGTGCATAAGTTGTGCAAGTCAAAGCCAAGGCGCCAGTCAAGATCTGGTCAAAGTTCATGACGGAAAACCGGCATGACCTCGACTGATTAGGGTCTCCGAAGGATGTTGACTTGGTGTGCCGTCTAGGGTTTGACTGACAAGGTGTATACACGAACAGGGCATGACACGGACCAAACTAAAAACCAACCGGGTCTCGGACAAAGTGTGTCACGGACAAGTGCATGGTAGACACGAGGCTCCAAGGGATGTTTGGGTAGTCCCGTGCTTGCACCCAGAGGCGTAGTAAGGCCAAACGGGCTGCTACAGGGATTTTCCCGGGTTAAGGACGTAGTGTGCAGTGTAAGGTCAAGTGCGCGTAGTGTGCGGACAGTCTAAATTATTTTTCTGAGTAAAATAGAAATTTTTACATGCGTCTTAAGAGCATGATGCATGCAAAAGATTTCGAAAATGATTTTTTTTTTTTGAAAGAATTTTGAAAGCAAGTAAGCACATAAGCACATGAGATTCAAACAGTTAAGGAAACGGGTCCGACAGTCAAAATTTTGATTTTTCCTAGACGGCCAAAACGATAACAACGCGAAATGGGGGAAACACAAACACACACACACATACAAATGGTTTCAAGTGCCGGGACGGAAGTTTGACCCACAAAAGCTTTTTTTTTTTTTTTTGAAATGATACTGGTACGTGGGTTTGTTAGACCATAATTTATCCCAAGCCTCGGGTGAGGAAGCGATACGGGAAGCTTAATGGTTTCCACCTATATACCAAGTACCATTTTTTTTATTTTTATTAAAAAAAAAAGCTTATGATTTTCCCCAGTAGAGTCGCCACTGTGATGTACCCGATTTTTTTTTGAGAAATCAACGGAGTCGCCACGCCGTTTTTAGTTTAAGGGGCCAAAACTTTGAAAAAAAGCCCGTAAAAGAGAAAAAGGGTTCGGAGGTCACGTTACACTCCGGGAAGAACGATTAGCACGTTCACCCGAAATGCCTCGTAGACGAGTCTTCCAAACTTGAAACCATTTGTATATGTTTGTGTGTGTGTTTTGCAAAAGGGATTTTCTGGAAATAAACAGTTTGACTGGACAAGATTGGAATTAACCAAAACAGGGTGCTTCTGTGAGTGAAAAAGGACTGGAAACAAAAATATCTGCCAGTGTTATTCATGTCCGCGCGGATCAGGACGATGTTAGTACCCGGTCCGAAAAAAAATATTTTAATGAGTACAGGGACTGAAGCGCAATTCGGGAAAATTTGGGACTAAATTGGCACTTGGAAGCTTTTTGGACCAAATTGGAATTTATGGAAAATTCAGGGACTAAACGGGAAATATGGAAATTTTGGACGAATTTGATATATAAAAATTTCTGGGATTAAATGAAAGATAAAATTCCAAAGAGCGAAGTGTAAAAGAAGTCATTAGAGTGGCCAAAGTGCGACTGCAAAATCGCGAGACGAAACGGATAATAATGGTACTAAATTTAGGCCAAGGTTTGCTGGAAGTGGCCGAGCTTTCTAGGCCATTTGGAAACAAGGTGGCCGGCCATTCAAGGCCATTTGGGGCCAAGGTGCAGCATTTGGGCCAAGGCTGAAATGGAACTGGGCTTTGCAATACTTGTGCCGATCGACCATTTATCAGCGCCGCCAGAACCTAATTTCTAGTGCCGATCGAACCTTAATTTAAGTGCCGATCGGACCTTAAATTAAGGCCGATCGACCCTTTATTTTTGTGCCGATCGAACCTTATTTTAGGGCCGATCGACCCTTCAGTTGGCCCAGCCCAAGTACCGAAGCACTATAAATAGGGGTGACCGGTTCCCCAATTGAAACACACAATTTACTCGGGAGAAACGAGACTACTCTTGTTTTACCCACAGTTCTTCTTACTCTCTTCGAATCGCCCTAGATTCGATCCCAAAGTCTTGCTACAATTGGTAAGACTCTTTTTAATATTTTTGTTCCCTATTATTATTATTGTCTTATTATATTTGCATGCTTATTATATTTTAATTGTTCCTTTATGCTAGATTTAGGACTGTTTTAATATATTTAAATATGCAATAGCCTAGGATGATCTAAGGTTTCGCCCAAAGAAATCCAATGGATCTAGGAACTATTTCTTACCTTCCACCTTAGTTATAATTATCCCATGATCAATAATTCCCCAAGGATGAACGTTGATTAGTGCACCTTCCGAGGGCCTAACTCAAAGGTTCTAGGGTGTGATCATTAATTAATTCTTTCTCTCCCCTCCTCCTTATGCATGATCCCGTTTCTCCTATCTATTCCTGTAAACACCGCACACAACCAACACCCCACATGCTAGAAAGACCGATCCGTCTGGCAATAGGAGTGATAGTGTTTCTTCTTCTGTTGTAACTTGACCCCCGAACCCAATTAACTGTTTAGCCTTTTTTCAAAGCTTTGGGCTATATCAAAGTGGCGTGGCGACTCTCAAAATTAAACTAATATTTTAATATGGTTTAAGGCGAGTGTCACTAAATGAATATCCCATTTCGATCCGACTTTATATAATTAATTATTTTAAACCTCCGAATGCACGTTGCATCGGGACGGGGTATTCACAGTGGCGACTCTGCTGGGGACTGTTTTGAAACTTTTTCAAACTAAGTGGGTCAGACTTTCGTTTTCTTTTATGGTGTTGTATTTTGCTTTCTTTTATTTTCTTTATTCTTAACTGTTGCATTGCATGCATACATCTCATAAAAAATCTTTCTTTTTTTTCCTTAAAAAGAATTAGAATTTTTACTTCACACTACCACTAGAGTCCGTGTCACACTGCACAGCTACCCCTTAACCCTTCGAAGAAGCCAAAGTGCGGGAAGTGTGGTGATCATGTTGCCTCCCTTCCGAGTCTCACTTGGCCATCCACTCATCAGTGCGCCTCGGCTGCACGGTGGGAGCCTGAAATCTAACCCTTGTGTCACCCACTTTGCTAAGAATACACTCCTTGTGACCGGTTGGTTTGACTAGCTTTTTCATGTAGACAATTAATAAGGTCTTTATGTTGAGTCACTACGAATCAGTGATAAGTCAAGATCTATAGAGAGAAAAGAGCACAAAAAATTTGATTTCCTTTTAAAGGATGTGCCATGTAAGGTCGAGTGCTTGTCAAAAGATCTTGTCCTATCATGGGTTTGTAGTACTCCCCATAAATATCATATTAAATGTCTATATGAGACGGTTAGTCGTTAGGATCCACCACTTTAGGACATTTAGTTAGTTGCGAAAAAGGGGTATCCCTTCCAACCAAGAGTAGGTTCTATAAAAAATAGAGGGCTTTTTTGTAAATAAAATGCTTAACTACCCCTTCATTTCTAGGACCCTCCGAGGTCCGTTCTTCATTTCTAGGACCCTCCGAGGTCCGCTCTTCATTTTCTAGGACCCTCCGAGGTCCGCTCCTCATTTCTAGGACCCTCCGAGGTCCGCTCCTCATTTCTAGGACCCTCCGAGGTCCGCTCCTCATTTCTAGGACCCTCCGAGGTCCGCTCCTCATTTCTAGGACCCTCCGAGGTCCGCTCTTCATTTCTAGGATCCTCCGAGGTCCACTCTCCATTTCTAGGACCCTCCGAGATCCGCTCTTTACTTCTTAGACCCTTCAAGGTCCACACCCTCTACTGCGGACCGCCCTAGGTCCAGTCTCTCTATCTTGGACCATTCAAGGTCCACTCTTTGACCCTTCGTGGTGCTCTTCCTATACTATGTCCACTCTCCCAATCTTGGACCATTCAAGGTCCACTTCTCATATCTTGGACCGTTCAAGGTCCACTTCTCATATCTTGGACCGTTCAAGGTCCACTCCTCATATCTTGGGCCGTTCAAGGTCCGCTCCTCTTCTCTTGGACCCTTCAAGGTTCACTCCTCTTCTCTTGGACCCTTTAAGGTCCGCTCCTCTTCTCTTGGACCCTTCAAGGTTCACTCCTCCTCTCTTGGACCCTTTAAGGTCCACTCCTCATCTCTTGGACCCTTCAAGGTCCACACTCCTCATATCTTGGACCGTTCAAGGTCCGCTCTTCTTCTCTTGGACCCTTTAAGGTCCACTCCTCATCTCTTGGACCCTTCAAGGTCCACACTCCTCAAATCAGGGATCTGTGCTTCTTCATCAAGCAACTTTTGCAAACCCAAATCACTGTCTTCACTGCTGGCAGCTTCTATCTAGCCGATCTTCGGAAGAGCTAACTCGAAGGCTGAAAAGTCCATTACTCCGGATGAGAAGAGTGCTGACTTTTTGACACTGTCCGGGTTTCCTTTGAAGACATACTCATTCTGAACGGTAGTGGTAGCCCCAGGAATGTCTGGCAGATCAAGGAACATTCTCCGAACATGATTTGCTGGTCTTTCTCTAGCTTTCTCAAGGTTTTCCAGAAGGGTTTTTCTCTGGCGATCATTTTCACCGTATTTGGGTCCCACCTTTGTAAAGTAATGGGTCGTAGACAACTGTAGGGATGGAGATGGACCCCTTCA
Source organism: Adenophora triphylla var. japonica (assembly GCA_022495995.1). Taxonomy (NCBI): domain Eukaryota; kingdom Viridiplantae; phylum Streptophyta; class Magnoliopsida; order Asterales; family Campanulaceae; genus Adenophora; species Adenophora triphylla. The sequence goes on from JAFEMH010001314.1 coordinate 275,091, forward strand.
CTTTGTTTTCCTAGAACTGTGCCTTTAGCTTTTCTGTCATCCCGAGAGTTTGGTTTGTATCCCAAGCCATATCTGGTAGTCTGTTCCTTTACATCAATGATAGCTGCGTGACCCTCGGAGTCTTTTACCCAATCCAAGCCCTAAGGTAACCCATTTTTCTCATCATTCTCATGGCAGAGGAATTTTATCGAGGTAGTAGTGAGGTCAGTGCAACACACTTGTGCCTTAGAAGAAGCTACAGAGAATCCGATCAAGGCAAACCCTTCATCATCATGCTTAATTTCCAGTATCGGGATACCTCCAGTGCTGGTTCCTTCCACCGTGACACTGTCTCCGTAAATAGTGGTGATAGTACCATCACTTGACTGAAATTTGACACATTGGTGCAGAGTAGAGGCTACCCCGTTTATCTGGTGGATCCAAGGTCGTCCCAGCAGAGCGGTAAATGAGATTGGAATGTCAATCACTTGGAAATCAACATCCATGACCTTTTTCCCGAACCACAACTTGAGAGTAGCAATCCCCAAAACTGATCATGCAGTGGAGTCATAGGCCTTAATAGACTGACTAGTAGGCTTCAAATCCAATAAGTCCATCATCTTTGCTGGCAGGACATTCATTGCGGACCCTCCATCAACTAATACCCGTGGCAACCGGCGTTCTCCAACTGAACTGTGATGTAAAGGGGTTCGTTATGACTAGCCCCATACTTTGGCGTGTCTAAGTCAGAAGGTAATGATGTTTTCGTAATGGATACTTCCAATCATCCGGACGACCTCATCTGGGGTGACATTTATGGGCACCATGGTCTTGGCCAAACTTTCTTCTAGCTTCAGCTTATGAGGGTATGAAGAGGTTAACAGGGACCACAAGGAAATATTAGCCTGAGTACACTTCAACTGGGTCAACACCGGATCCTCTTTCTCGGAGTCTGGCTTTTCTGCTTCTGGCTTATAAGGTCTTTTGTCTGTTTTCGGCTCAGAGATGGCATTTCTTTTGTCACCCTTAGGCTGCTCAACACTCATCTGTCCAGACCGAGTCATCACATAGACATTAGATTTTTCTGAGTCATCATTCCTACTGGAGGATTCCTTCAACTCTTTCAAGGTTAGAGGCGGGCTCTTGTTGGCATATGGCCAACTCTGCTGATTAATCTGATTAACCGCACTACCAGAGGCATAGGCGGCTTCACGAATTTGATCCCAGGTGTGAATACCCCGTCCCGATGCAACGCGCATTCGGAGGTTGAAAAGAATAATTATGTAAAGTCGGACCGAAATGGGATATTCATTTAGTGACACTCGATTTAAACTATATTAAAAATATTAGTTTAATTTTGAGAGTCGCCACGCCACTTTGATGTAGCCCAAAGCTTTGAAAAAAGGCTAAATATGTGATTGGGTTCGGGGGTCAAGTTACAACAGAAGAAGAAACGCTATCACTCCTATTGCCCGACGAATCGGTCTTTCTAGCATGTGGGGTGTTGATTGTGTGCGGTGTTTACAGGAATAGATAGAAGAAACGGGATCATGCATAAGGAGGAGGGGAGAGAAAGAATTAATTGATGATCACACCCTAGAACCTTTGAGTTAGGCCCTCGGAAGGTGCACTAATCAACGTTCATCCTTGGGGGATTGTTGATCATGGGATAATTATTACTAAGGTGGAAGGAAAGAAATAGTTCCTAGATCCATTGGGTTTCTTGGCGAAACCCTAGATCATCCTCGGCTATTGCATATTTAAATATATTAAAACAACCCTAAATCTAGCATATATGACATAAGCAAGAAATAAAGTAATTAAAATACTAAGCATGCAAATAATAAATCTAGCATAATAATAAAGACGGAAAAATAAACAGAAGACTTACCTAATGATGGCAAGGCTTTTGGATTGAATCTATGAAGATTCGAAGAGAGTAGGAAGAACTGCGGGTAAAACAAGTGTAGTCTCGTTTCTTCCGAGTGAATTGTGTGTTGAGAAAATATTTAGACTTAGAAAACTCGAGTTTAGTCTCAAGTTTTCTATGGAGGAAACCTCAAGTTTTGTCTTGAGTTTTCCGTAGAATAATTCTGTGTTCAAAGTGTGAGGCGGAGTGGGGTTTATATAGTGAAAGGAATTGGGGAGGAAAAGGTACGAACGTGATGTGGGAAAGGGGATTGGGCCGATCGGCCATTTGTTACTTTGGCCCAAATCCTTGGCCCAAATGCGCAAGCCTTGGCCCCAAATTGCAATGCATTGGCCGGCCATTTGGCCTAGAAGTGCTCAGCAGCCGTGCCTTGGCCACATTGTTTTAGTATTGTTTATTATTCGTTTCGTCTCCGTTATTTCCAAGTCCATTTTGACCACTTTAATGAATTCTTTTGCACTTCGCTCTTTGGAATTTTATCTTTCATTTAATACCAGAAATTTTTATATATCAAATTCGTCCAAAAAATTCATATTTCCAGTTTAGTCCTTAAATTTCCAATAAATTCCAATTTGGTCCAAAAGATTTCAAATGCCAATTTAGTCCCTGAATTTCCCGAGTTGCACTTCAGTCCCTGTACTCAAACCATATCAAATATACATAAAACTCGGGAATCAAACGCAAAGAAACCTTAATCAAACCAGTCCAAAATATTTAAAATTCCTTTTTTCGGACAGGGTACTAACAGTAGCCCCTCGGCGACGCTTCTTGTAAGACAAGTAGGGTCGACGATAAAAAATAGGATCCGTCCTGAAAAAAGGGATTTCAGGAGGTAAGGAAAGTGACCTTGGGGATGTGAGGTTTTTGGACTCGAGCTGAGTCGCAAAAGGACGACCAGGTAGGTCAAGTGGCTGGACCCACGTCGGGCTACCTACGTATCCCAAGAGGAATCAAGCCAAGTCGTAGTTCGAAAACGTGGGCGTTTAGTACCCGAGAGTGGCGGACGTGCAGCGTCTCAAGCCAAAGATGCGATTTGTGGCAAGGCTTTGGGGATCGAATCTAAGGGCGATTCGAATAATATTGAGAGATGTACGGAAAGGAGAATCAAGTATAGTCTTGCCTTCTCCGTGGGAAAATATGTTGTGTGTGGAAAGGAAATTCAAGTATAGTCTTGATTTTCCCCTTGAAAATTGTGTGTGATGGAACAAATCAAGTGTAGTCTTGATTTCTCCGTGTGAAGATATGTTGTGAGATAATGTGTGGAAAGGAAATTCAAGTATAGTCTTGATTTTCCCTTTGAAAATTGTGTGTGATGGAACAAATCAAGTGTAGTCTTGATTTCTCCGTGTGAAGATATGTTGTGAGATAATGTGTGGAAAGGAAATTCAAGTATAGTCTTGATTTTCCCCTTGAAAATTGTGTGTGATGGAACAAATCAAGTGTAGTCTTGATTTCTCCGTGTGTTGTGCAAATAAACCAAGTTTAGTCTTGATTCGCGTACTGAGAGAAAGTGTATGGGGCAATGTGGGAAAAAACTGTGGGAATCAAAAGCCAAATATTTGACTGTACGGGGAGTCACCCAAATATTTGACTGTACGGGGAGTCACTCAAAGATTTGACTGTACGGGGAGTCACCCAAAGATTTGACTGTACGGGGAGTCACCCAAAGATTTGACTGTCCGGGGAGTCACCCAAAGATTTGACTGTACGGGGAGTCACCCAAAGATTTGACTGTCCGGGGAGTCACCCAAAGATTTGACTGTACGGGGAGTCACCCAAAGATTTGACTGTACGGGGAGTCACCCAAAGATTTTGTGAGAGTTTGACTTCTGCGGGACGGACCCTTTTGAAGATGCGGGACGGACCCTTTGAAATGGAAGATAGACCTCTGAAATGCGGGACGGGCCCTTTGAAGGTGCGGGACGGACCCTTGAAATGGAGGATAGACCTCTGAAATGCGGGACGGACCTTTTTGAAGGTGCGGGACGGACCCTTTGAAGATGCGGGACGGACCCTTTGAAAGTACGGGACGGACCCTTTGAAGATGCGGGACGGACCCTTGAAATGGAGGATAGACCTCTGAAATGCGGGACGGACCCTTTGAAGATGAAGATGCGGGACGGACCCTTGAAATGGAGGATAGACCTCTGAAATGCGGGAAACTGTAGCTGCCAAAGGACTTAGGCTACTGTTTATTGATGAAGAATAGTTGTGTGAATTGATTGGGATTATTATGGCTTCCCGAGCCGAAGAACCAAGCGATTAAAAGATTGGGATAATCATTGCTAAGGCTTAGAGAGGAGTCTTGTCTCCTAGGCTTAAGGCTAGGGTTTTAGAGAGGCATTTGTCACCTAGGCTTGAGGTTAGGGTTTAGAGAGGTATTTGTCACCTAGGCTTGCTTGAGGCTAGGGTTTAGAGAGAGGCATTTGTCACCTAGGCTTAAGGCTAGGATTTAGAGAGGTATTTGTCACCTAGACATGAGGCTAGGGTTTAGAGAGGTATTTGTCACCTAGGCTTAAGGCTAGGGTTTAGAGAGGTATTTTTCACCTAGGCTTAAGGCTAGGGTTTAGAGAGGTATTTGTCATCTAGGCTTGAGGCTAGGGTTTAGAAAGGTATTTGTCACCTAGGTTTGAGGCTAGGGTTTAGAAAGATATTTGTCACCTAGGCTTGAGGCTAGGGTTTTACATTTGCGGTAAGTCTAGACAAGGCAGTTTGAGCAGAAAGGTCATTGGTTTAAACTAGGCGAGGCCGAGTAAGTGTCGATGATAGAAGGTGGGATTAGGTAAGTTTGATGTCCAGAGATAAGGGTCGAGTCATCTTGAGAGTCACAGAGATACGTCTTTGATAGATTTGAAGAGTTTAAAAATTTGTGGAGACCAAAGAGTGATTTTTGTAAACAAGGTACCAAGGAGGACAGTATTTTGAAAGCATGTTTATTTGATAAAGAGGCCTTATGATTAATCATGTTTCTAACTAACTCAAAGAGTTTGCCACATGCTGATCTTGATGACAAGGGATGCCCTTCATGCTAGATATGACTTCATTGGAGCTCTGATTTTTGTTAGAGCACATAGTCGACCCATTTTTGTTGAGGGGAGCCCCAATGTTTGATGAAGTGACCTTGGCGAAGTCCCGCTTGATGATGAATGGCGAAGCCCCGCTTGATGATGCAAAGCAAACTCGAAGGGAATGGCGAAGCCCCGCTTGATGATGCAGAGCAAACCCGAAGAGAGCCCGAGAGAACAAACTTAACAAAAGCCCCACTTGGAGAGATTCAATGCATCCCTATTTGCGTACAGTCATCTTGCGGCCATGGGGCGACCCCTCGTTTCGAACAATGGTCAATCGCCGCCGGACAAGACTCGGAAATGTATATGTGCAGTGGGCGCATTTTTTCGAAGGTGGGAATGGATCCCGAGTTCGTGTATGACACTTTCGCTTTTGGGGTTTGACTCTTTTGGGAGAGTATAAGCATCACAAGGTGTGGAAAAGTGTATGGAAGCCCCCGCACGTAAAGACAAAGTGTTTGGCCTCTATTTCCCTATGATGTAGAAAAAGAAGACTTGTCGAGACATTTGAAGAATTATTTTATTCAGAATTATATCTTGATTGCTCGTGAATGGACCTCACTGATTGGTTTATCAAATTCCAATTATATAGGTAAGCAAATGAATGTTTTGATTTGGAGGTGAAATCTGGCTTGTCTTTAGAAGGAGAAGGATGTTCCGTTGTTGCTTGCTGCTCTGTTCGGTGGTAATTGTGGTGCGGGCTGCCGTTGTATTGATCTCCTTCATGGGAAAGAATGAAAAATTGAAAAAAGATTGGGGTGGAAGAAAAGGTGGGAATTGACTGATTATAACCCAAAGATTTTTTCATTCCTTCAAGTGAAGATTCTTTGTTCCTTTGTTCTTGCAAGCCGAGGGGAGTAGTCCCTGGCGCGTGTCTCCTTGCTTTTACCGGAGTGCCGCTGAGAGGCACGGATGCGAAGCCCCAGTGAGACTTTTGCAGACAGTGTTTGAGGAGTCGAATAAACGAATTTCAAGAATAGGACGAGTTCCCAAACTTTTGAGAGAATATGTAATATGCTCACGTAGGATAACAAGTGACTCAAAAAATCTGAATATGCATTTCTTTTAAATAATCTTTTGAGAATGCCATCCGGTAGCGGTTGTAGCTGGGCTTTGGATTGCGATCGATCATTAGGTGATGATGAACATGACCTCTTAAAGTGAGAGGTTGGCTGGGCCTTTTGCTGAGTGTTTGGGATTTCTAAGGTGAAGGGATTTTCTTGTTGTTGCTTCTTCAGGACCTCTAAGAGTGAGGTTAACTTTGATTTTGGCAAGGTCAAGGGTGGTGATGGAATCCTCTAAAAGTGAGAGGATGGACTTTGGAATGGGTTTATGGGATTTGTCCAAGAGGGAATCTTTATTGCTTCTTCTCGCGAGTTTGTTGTGATTTCAAGCAGTAACTTGATCACGATAGTACCTTCACTCGATGTCTCGTTTTCACAACCTTTGCGATGGGAGGTTCACTTGGGGTGATGAAGTTTTTTTTTTTTTTTTTTTTTTTAAAACACCCTCTTATCGAGAAAAGCCTTCGGATTTGTTTGCTCGCGATAGCCCCTAGTGTATGCCTTAGGATGGTTTTACCTTTTCCCTCTTGGGCTTGGAGGTGGTCCCTTCGAGGGAGCCCCTTGTATGAGTTTCTTTTGCATTCCGCCTTTCTTGAGCTTGGAGGTGATTACTTCCTTTGTGAGTCGAGGGAGCCCCTAGTATGGGCTTCTTCCTTAGGGTCTCAAAACTTGTCGATCTTGAAATGAAAGGGTATTATTTAGTGAGGATAAGGTTATGGCTTCCTATGGTGAAAGGTTTAAGCTTCAATCGCTACCGGATGGCATTCTCAAAAGAGTATTTAAAATAAATGCAAACTCATTTAACCGACTTATTAAGTAAGGCAAAATATATTTGGACCATAAGAAAGATATGTGAGCATATTCAATGAAAGCTTATCGATCGAATGGAAAATCGTAGGAGACGCGAGATTGGGGGTTGGTGAGCCCCAAGTTGATATTCATGCAAAGCACTTGTGAAGGATAGGAACAACTCCTTGCATCTTCTTTAAATTGCAGTGGCGTGAGCAGCTATTTTCTGATGAGAGGAACAACGGTCTTTGTGCTTGTCTTGATCATATGGAAAGGAGGTCAAATGGGGGTTTAAAATAAATGATCATATGAAAAGGATGTTTAAGTGGGGGAGAGTGTATTTGGGGAAGTGTATGCTCGAGGGAGTATAGAGGGTGTGTACAAGGAGTGTATGAAAAGTATATGGTGGAGTATGGAGAGAGTGTATGAGAGAAGGGTGTATAGGGATGGTGTGTGTGAAGAAGGAACGGTGAGTTGTTTACTCCAATCAAAGCATTCATTCATTGTTTACTTTATTAGCCGGTGAGTTTATCAGTGAGATTAGCAACCAATTGATAATTATAAATAAAACAATCTTCTTGAAAGTAATGCGAGATTATGTCTCAAGTCTAGAGAGAAAAGAAAGAAAGACCTTTTTTATTATTGAAGTAACTAATCTAAAGTGGACATTACATACCAATGCCCAAAGTGGAAGTAAGAAAGACACACTAGAACCTACAAGACTGAATGAATCTAAATCCTTCCTTGAAGTACGAGGGCTTCTTCATTAATGAGGCCTTGGGTCTTCCCTTGGTTGATCAATCTTTGAATTGAGCGTTTCAGTTGCACACATTTGTCAGTGGTATGCCCAGCGTACTTGTGGTATCTGCAAAACTTGGATGTATCTAAGTCTTCCCTTGGGTTAATAGGCTTGTAGTTCTCGAGCGACTTGATCAAGTTCTTTCCCATCAAAATGTCGAAGAACTCACCCACAGGCATTCCTAAATCATCAAAATGTTCCTTGTTGATCTTCTTCTCGGGTATTGATGCCTTTAGTTGGTTGGTGGCCACAGCAGGTATCCTGAATGAGAAATTCTGATGTGTAGGACCATAAGGGGAACCATAAGCATGTGGATGATAGGGACCCCGGAATTGAACAGGAGGAGGAACTCTTCTCAAGTATTCCTGAATGTAGGACAAATGATGCTGCTCAATTTCATGCATGTCTTTGAGGAGGTTGATCACTCCCAAGCTCTAGGGGCTTGTTTTAGCCCATAAAGAGCTTTCTTCAGCTTATACACATGGTTAGGATACTTGGAGTCCACAAAGCCTTTAGGTTGTTCAACATAGACTTCCTCATTCAATATCCCATTTAGAAAAGCACTCTTAACATCCATTTGATGTAGAGTGATCTTGAGGTAACAAGCAATGGCTAACAAAAGCCTAATGGACTCAATTCTTGCAACAGGGGCAAATGTCTCCTCAAAATCAATTCCCTCTATTTGAGTATAACCTTGATCAACTAACCTAGCTTTATTTCTAGTGATCACACCTTGCTCATCAGTTTTGTTCTTGAAAATCCATTTGGTTCCTATGACATTACCATGTGAGGGTCTAGGAACAAGAGTCCATACCTCATTCTTTTCAAATTGATTCAATTCATCTTGCATAGCAAGAATCCAATCAGCATCTTTCAATGCTTCAGCAACATTCTTAGGTTCAATCTTTGAAACAAAACAACAAAAACTTACCTGGGAGTATGCTGAAGAGCAACTCCACAAACCAGCCATCTTTCTATAGTCCACTTTGTCCTTTTGTCTAGTTCTCACTTGAGCATGCACATCTCCCACAACTTGTGAAGTGGGGTGGTTTTTCTGGATTTTTGAAGGAATATCCTTTGATCTATCCACACACCCATCCACATTACCTTCTGGAGCATCATCCTGATCAATCGAGGAACTGGCCCTCGCCACAGGATTTTGAGTGGATGTGGGAGCAGATGTGGGTTCAGATGTGGAAGCAGATGAGTCCATATCCTTGGTTACATCCTTATCAAGTTCAGCTGGTTTTTCAAGATCGGCAAAGATCTGTTGGTTCTCCAAAGACTGCTTCGTATCTTTCCAGTCCAAGAAGCAACCCGAAACATCATCCTCTTAGCCTTGAGGTTAAGATCAAGTGAGTCATCAAAAATAACATTAGCAGATTCCATAATGGTCTTAGTTTTGAGATTAAAAACTCTGTAAGCTCTACTATTAGTGGAATAGCCCATGAAAATTGCTTTGTCACTCTTTGAATCAAACTTGGACAGATATTCTCTATCATTGAGAATGTAACAAACACATCCAAACACATGAAAATATTTCACAGTTGGCTTCTTTCCAAGGAGGATTTGGTATGGAGTGACAGTGCTACCAATCCTTAAAAACACCGTATTGCCAATGTGGCAAGCAATGTTCAAAGCTTCTACTCAGAATTTCTTGGACATGTTTTTAGAACTTAACATAACCCTAGCCATTTCTTGCAAGGTTCTATTCTTTCTTTCAGCAATTCCATTCTGCTGTGGGGTGATTAGTGCAGAAAACTCATGAGTGGTTCCCTTAGAATTGCAAAAATTAGTGAACATTTGATTCTCATATTCAGTGCCATGGTCAGACCTAATCCTCATAGTCTTAAGACCATAAAGATTTCTAACCCTTTTGTACCAATTCTTGAATTCTCCAATTGTTTCTGACTTTTCTCTTAAGAACATTACCCAAGTGTACCTATAATAATCATCAACACACACACAGGCATACTTTTTCCTACCAAAGCTTTCTACTTCAATAGGTCCCATTAAGTCAGTATGAATCATCTCCAAACACCTAGAAGCGGAGCATTGTTGAACCTTTCTATGTGATGCTTTTGTTTGCTTTCCCTTTTGACATGAACCACATACATCAGGGTTCTTGAAGTTCAGTTTAGGGAGGCCTTTAATATCTTCAAACCTTTGAAGTTCTTCCAGAGTTCTACAGCTAGCATGCCCTAATTTTTGGTGCCACAGATTGACATCATTAGCTTTTGAGCTTAGGCAAGAAAGATTGTCACCAAATTGGTAGCAATTGTCAGCAGATCAAGGACCAGTAAACACACATGTATTATCCTTATCAAACACTTCACACAAGTGCTTATCAAACTTCACATAAATATCATCATCACACAGCTGGCTGATGCTTATTAGGTTGGCCTTCAAGCCTTCCACATGGTACACATTGTGCAATTTTGGGAGACCCTTGACATTTAGGGTTCCTTTCCTAACAATCTTTCCTTGAGCACCTCCACCAAAATTTACTTTCCCTCCATTTATCACTTCATAGTCAAGAAGGACTGCTTGGTTTCCAGTCATGTGCCTAGAGCACCCACTATCAAAATACCAAGAGCCAGAGACAGTACTCTTAAGGGAAGAGTAAACAACATTACAGGTGGTGATTGGTTTGGCCACCCACTGTTTTACAGTTTTCTTTTTGGTTTGCAGAGGTCTAGTATTACAAGGATGTGTGTTCGGATGTGCATACATCTTCTCACACATCTGAGGCTGATTGAAGTGACCAGATTTTTTATCAGCCTTGAGTTTGTAACAGAAAGGCCTAATGTGACCAGGAGCTAGGCAGTAGTGGCAGATGTAGTGCCTCTTCCTAGGTCTTTTCTCACTCAAATTGACTTTTTCTTTAAAAACATGATTTTTCACACTTTTTGAGGTAGAAGCCTCACATCCCTCCTTTACAAAATTATTTTCAAAACCCAAACCAGTTTTGTCACGTTGACCTATAGAAAAAGCTTCTTCCATTTTCATCTTACTTTTATTTAACTTAGTAAACGTATTTTCAGCTTGTTCACATTCATTTTTGAATTTTCAAGGTCAACTTCTCTTTTGGTCACAAGGAATTCAAGTCTTGCGATGGTATCTTTTTTAGCATCATTTTCCTTTGAAAGAACAGCTTTTTCATTTTCACAAGCAGCCAATTTATCAGAAAGAGATTTATTTACCTTAACAAGTACCTCAATCTTGTCCAATCTTTTCATCCAATCTGTATGCAGCTCCTTGTATGTTGTAAAAAGTTCCTCATAGGGAATGTCCCTTTCTTCATCTTCATCATCTGAATCTCCTTTTACAGAGAAACAAGGTTCAAAGAACAGTTCAGATGTGACACCAGATGTGTTCACAACTGAGACCACATCCAAGGAGTTTTCAGGAGCATCTTCTTCTATATCTGCAGAAAAGGCATTAAACACAGAATGGCAGTTTATGATAGACATGTTGGCCACTTCTTCTTCTTCATCCTCACTGTCACTAAGGGTAGCAGTTAAGCTCATTCCCTTCCTTTTAAGTGTGTTAGCACACTCATTGGCATAATGACCAAAGCCACGACATGCCCTACATTGGACAGACTCAGATGATTTATTTTCAAAGCTTAGTTTCTTGAATCCAGTGTTAGTGCTAGGTTTTGATTTTTCAGGAGCACTGAGAGTAGGTTTGTTAGGAAATTTACTTATCCTTTTATTTTTCAGTATTGAACTGAATTTCTTTGAAATAAGAGCTACATCCTCTTCTTCAAGATTTGACTTGTCAATCTCAGAGGATAATTCCACAAGCTCTTTTGGAAGTGCAGCAGCACTTTTGAGAGCACGACTGTGTGTTTTGTTCCTTTTCTGAGCTTCAAGGTTTAGCTCAAACACAGTCAAGATTCCTACGATTTTGTCTAGACCTATAGTACTTGTGTCTTTTGTTTCATCAATCACAGCCACTTTTATGTTAAACCTCTCAGGTAAGGTCCTTAAAATCTTACTTACAAGTCTTGGATTGGAGATTGAGTCTCCTAGACTTGTGCATTCATTCGAAATCTCATGAATCTTAGCAGCTTATGACACAATGTCCTCAGTTTCTTCCATTCGAAGTAACTCAAACCTATCCATTAAAATTCTAAGCCTCGTAGCTTTTACACTTGGTGCTCCCTCACATTGAGTTTGAAAAATATCCCAAGCAGCTTTGGCTATACTCTCATTAGTTATAAGCTTGTACATATTCCCAGAAATATGGCTGGAAATAGCACCCATAGCTTTTGAATTATAATTTGCAGCTTGTATTTCTTCAAGAGTCCATTGATCTTCAGTTTTTCTTTTGAAAATAGACTCACCAACACCAGAAGGTGGCTTTTTCTTCACAGTAGGAGGTTGCCATGCAACAAGAATACTCATCCAAGCCCTTTCATCAATACTTTTGATGTAATTTAGCATCTTAGACTTCCAAAGAGAATAGTTGGTGCCATCCAAGACAGGAGGCCTGTTTTGGTGATTTTGGCATTCCATAATAACTACACTTTCTGGATCAACACTCAGTAATATATCGAGAGTTGGCTCTGATACCAATTGAAAGTTTCGTGTAGCTAGGAAACTTTAATCACACAACAGACAACGGATGTGAGTACAGATGTGTCTCACAACTGTCCACACATCCACAGATAATGCAATGGAATAAAACAAATTAAATGCAATAACTCAAGAATTATTTACGCTTACTGATCAATGTGATCAGCAAACTAGGCTTACGCCCAAAAACTTTTCACTATAAAAACTTTTGTTTCTTATAAAAACAAATAAGTGAAAAATAAAATATGAAAATACTAAACGAGTTCTAATCACCTTCTACGACAAGAACAACTCCCCTTTCACAAGTAGGATCTATTCTAGTCAGAAGTAAAACAAGAAAACTCTATGAAAAGCTAGATGTGAGTTACGAATGTAAGGCACAACCTTCACTCACAAACTAAAATCAACAATGTCGAATACTATGAAGAATAAGTAATTTTCTCTCTAAAATTCCGTGGCTTCTCTTGTGCTAAATGCCTTGTATTTATACTGCACTATGGAGAAGATCTTCACGTGATCGACATCTTCCTTTGTGAGATCTCTTTTCCTATATGAAAACATAAAACACACTCACAAGGAAATAGAATATTAGTGGGTTAGTCCTAATATAAAACTATGTACATAAATAAAAGATATTTACTTTATTTACAATTCCTTGTCAAAATAGGATATTAATAAATCTTCCATGAAAGTCCCAAAATCTTCTTATCATATAGAAGTCTTTTGAAATAAGAAAAAACATAAATATGTTCCCAAAAACTCACGTTTTCAATATATATGGGAAAGTGGTGGGCGTACGCAAGTGTAATTTTATACCAAGTAAGTATGCTAAATGTTAGTCACTTCAATAAAACTTGCATATTATTAATTTGTGAAATCCATCTTCATATGAGCAATCACTTTTTACTGGTAGCAATCTTATCAATACAAGTATATAATGCCAATTCGTAACATGTGCAATCCTAATAGTACAACTTGTGAACGTACCCAGGTTTGTATTCAATTGTGAATTTATTTTAAATATAATATTAGAACATACCCAGGTTTGTATTCAATCATTTACAATTCGTAATTCAAAAAAATGGATAAGTAAATTCTTACAAAATCGACATCAGAATCACTAGTCCATTGAATGGTATTATTTTCGGAATCCTTGATTAGCTTATTGAGCTGCTCAGAACTAACCCTATGCAATTCTTTCACCGCCAAACACAAATTAATGACCTGTACACAAAAAAAAATAAAAAATTGATGACCTGAACACAAAAAAACATGAAGCTTTATAGACTATTTTGTTAGGGATGAAGAAAGTGAGAGAAAAGGACAGAGAAAGAGAATTGCATCTACCAGGGGAAAAATGATTTGTAAACCAAGTGCCCAGTTAGAATTAAATTTTCCACTTGTATGAGAATGATAAACAGCACTATGTGGAAATTTGTGGTGGCTACACTTTTGAAGAAGTGTTATTAAAGGCTCAAGGCGCAGAAGGTGTGCCTGGAGCCTAGTCGCAAGGCGCTAGGCGGGCGCGCGCCCGAGTGACGAACCTGTCAGAGCTAATAATACTCGCCGGAGGTCGCCAGAGCGATCATGCTAATCGCTACTCTTATATAGAGCTATGGACTTATGTTGCGTGTGCGTGTACGTGAGAGAGCCGTAGGAGAGGAAGTGTATTAGTCGCGTATTAGGTTTAATTAGATGTAATTGTCGGTCAATTATTGTGCCCGAAGCCTAGGCGCACCCCAGGCTCTAAAGCTGCGCCCTGGGCCTAGGCGCGCCTAGGCGCGAGCCTAGGCGCGCTTTTAATAACTATGGTTTCACAGCAGTCCATCATTTAGTAACTGCCATGATCGACCAAATCAGACCTCATGGGAGTCAAAGAAATAATCTTGGCATATTCCTTATGACTAGGTACAAAGAAAGGAAGATTCAAGCAGCTCTGATATAATCTGAAGAAAAAAAACAAAGAAAAATACTGTTTTTCATGTTGTTCTCACTTAATCATTAGCTTTTCCAATCTGAGCCATAGTGATGTCTCGCATCATTGTTACAATTGCTGAACGCCATTCCCTTTTATACTTAAACTTCAAGCTTTTGTCTCAGTTACTTCCATTATTATGGTTGATTCAATGCAAGGTCATCACACACACACACATGTATCATATGTGTCCCGTGTTAGTTTTGGTCGTTCCCTAAGCCTATTGCTGATATAAAATTTCCTAAGTTGTGCACTCAACAGTATGTATCAAACCTTCTTGAGCAATCTTCTACCATTATATCACTTAATGTGCAACTTTTACTGATTGCCATTATTCTCTTTCGTAGTTCACCAAATATACATCTTTAATTTTTATTTTGGCTACAATCATTTTGAAAACATGCTCTTTCTTAGTTGCCTAACATTTCCAAAAGTCGATGAGGTCTAATATTTGTACTAATAGACTTGCTTTTTGAGTTAATACATACACGCTTATCCCATAAAACCCCTTGCACTTCCATTCTTTTAGCGACAGGAGACTAATAAACAACAATTAAATGTTCTGGCCAACCAAGCCAATATGATGTAAAACCACTTGAAACTATGATCAACCAACTTTACTTAGAAACTGCAGATTGCTACTCAGTATTCCCTTATTCCCATCATAGACCCAACTTCGTATTTTGAATGTTTTACGCAATGTATTATGTTCGAGTACAAAGATTTTTCCAACTACCATTATCAAGTTAAAAGTTAAAATATTCAAAGATTATTTGACCCTCTAAATGTTTTGGCATACGAATATAGAAAGACTTTCGGTTGGAATAGGAAAGATAAATGTAAAATTACTCACTTTCGAATACCTGCTTGGCACCTCCTCCTTAGCAGTCCTCATTTGTATGTTTCTGGAGACAAAAATCCAAGGCCATAAAGAAAAGATCAGAATAATGATACAAATGCTGCCAGACATAATTGATTCAAACTCTCGCATTTCCGCTCAAAATCCACTTTGTATATCTATAATTCAGCATCTATATGTAGCAAATCAATAATGAACAATGTTTTAAATAATAAAATCTTCAATCATTAAAAAAACTGCAACTTGAAACTCTTGTAGTTTAGTAATGACTAGAATATGTATAGAACTCATCTGGGTCAGATTTTAATCAATAGACCAAAATAAAAAATACAGCAAGTCTGCTGCCAGATATCAATTGATTCAAAATCTCGCATTTTCGCTCAAAATCTACTTTGTATATCCATAATTCAGTTGCAAATAAGCTCTTGTTTGTCCTTCTTTAACCCTAGAATCACAAGATTGAACATCAAAATTCAGACAATAAAGTAAAATAAAAAACCCCAAATAAACCCTAGAAATAATTTGAGTAATTTCACAATGAAATCTTGAAGATATCATCCTCAAATCACTCCAAAATATCCGAATTCGAAGGAATGATGGTATAATCTGAAATAATGAACATAAAAAAAGATTTGAATCATAAATAATTTGTCTTACCTTTAGTCATTTTTTAATGTTAAGTCAAAGAAAATGAGTTTGATGAGAGAAATCCATAAATCAGAGCGAGAAATCGAGAGCCCAAGCTTTACAATCGCCGGTTCCGCAGGCGCAGCCATGGATGTCGACGGCGACGACGGTATGTTTCTCTCTTTCTTCTTCGGCGGAGAAGGAAGGAGATGTATTTGGGTGTCGTAGGAGACGCCGGCACCACGAATTTTGCCGGAAGTAGACGCAGCGGTTGGAGAGCAGAAGCGGCAGTGGAGAAGTCGTGTGGAGAAAGAGAGTAAGGGTGAGTTTGAGAGTGCTTTTTTGTGACTTATAATCACTTTTGAAGCTCAAAATCACTTTTAATTGCGTTTGGATAATAATACTGATTATGATTTTAAGCTGTTAAAATGCAAAAAACTGTGTTTTCGTAGAAGCAGTTATGACCCAGCTTTTGCTAAAAGTGATTCTTAGAAGCTGTTATTTGTGTTGTTTTTACAATAATAACCTCTATCTCTTTTATACATTTATTATATCGAGATACATATCATAAAGGTCATTTTTGGTATTTATCTTCAATAATCAGTTTTGAACATATATTATCCAAACATACTTATACATTTTAGTATTTATTACAAATAATCGATTTTTCTAAAATCACTTTTGAAAAATCACTTTCAGGAAATCAGAAGCAATGCCAAACTCACCCTAAGAGCGAGGGCCTAAAGAGAAGGGGAAAACGTGTTTGCTGTGTGTCTAGGTTAGGTTAGGTCTTAAAGGGTTAGGTTAGGTAGATAAATAGGTTGTCGTTTTCTTAAATTTAATAAAATAAAAATAATTTATGATTAATTGCAACTGAAATTGACTGGAGAATTTGAAACGAAAGTTTATCTGTTTCAAAATCCCTCACAAAATTAGGCGGGTTTCCTCCCTCGAAACTTTTTGCGGCCTATTTTTTTTAAGTTCAAAATATATAAATTTTATATTAATAAATGCAACTGAATTTGAAACAGAAAATTGAAACCGAAGTTCATCTGTTTCAAAAACCGTTGCAACCCCGAAACATGAAGCGACAAAATGGTTTTCCATTGCAATATGAGTTGCAATATTAATTGTGCATGTCAATTTTCAATGAGCACTTTTTTCTCTGAAACTGATTTCAATTCGGTTGCAAAATTCCGTTTCGATTGCCCTGTTTTCTTGTAACTGATTAACTTGTTGGACTATGAATAATTACTTTCATAAGAAATAATCTTCCAAGCTGAATGGGATTTAAGAAAATCGAGATTTAAGCATTTTTAGTAGCACAGGTACATAAAACTTTTATTGATCTCTGAAAGGCCCTTTGTTGATATGCAGATGATCAGACAGCTATGGTTTGGCTTAGCTGTCAGATGATAGTTTGAATTGTGCAGCGGAATAAGAGAGACTTGAAATAATGATAGGACAAGAAACACAAAGAAATAATGCAAGTGTGTGAGTGTGATTGCAAAAATGTAATAACACAGAGAATTTAAAGTGGTTCAGAGTTCACTCCTCCTACATCCACCCCCACTGTCAATCTTGACAAGTGAGATCAATTTTATTATAATCTTTAATCAACAAAAATTACAAATGATTGATTCAGGCAAGTTCCTTGAACTTCCTCTTCCTAATTAGTACAGTCAACTAGGGATACACTTAAAGTACAGTCTTAAGTGTTTTTACAACTTGAAGTACAGTCTCAAGATTTTACAAAGCAAATAATACACTCAAAGTACAGTCTTGAATGATTACAAACTAGTTCTACACCTAAAGTACAGTCTTAGGATTTTGGAATTTGTGAATTAACACACTAAGGGGTGTTTTGTTGTGGAGGCAAAGGTTTTGGGGTGAGGGTTTGGTTTGGGACAGAGTTTAAAGGGTAAGGATTGGTGAGTGAGTGTGTGAATTACAGGAGGTGTGTGTGGGTGTAAGGGAGAGGTTTGGACTGTGAAAAAGAGTATTTTTCAAAAGTATGTTGTGTAGAGGATGAATTCCTCTATTTATACCCTTCAATGTAGCCGTTGGAATATGACTGTTGTAGCTACATTAATGAGCCTTGACTGGTCTTTGCCTCACTTGTCCACTTGCAGGTATTCATGAGCTGGCTTGAGCTGTGGCTTGAACTGAGAGCTTCTAGAAGGTCTTCAGTGGTCTTCATTGGTCTTCATTGGTCTTCAATGATGAACTTGACAGCTGTGAAGATCCAGGTTCCACTTTGGTTGAGATTGTGGTAACAGAGATTGAGACAAAGTGATGGCTATCAGAGGAAAGAAGTCATGGCTGTCAGATCATACAAGGCTTAGCTATCAGAGATGTTCTCTAATAAGGACTGAGATGCACTTTGATGATCTTTGATGGCTTAGAGAGAGAATATGATTCATGTTTTTGATTGATTGTAATCATTGTATACAACAGAATCATAGCTATAAAACTCATATTTGTCGAGAGAAAAGGATCATGACTCCACGCTCTTCCTCTTTTGATATAAACCCTGTTCTATATATATATTCCTTTATCAAAACCAACTAACTAAGACATTGATCAAAGTTAGGTCCTAACAATTTCCCCCTTTTTGGTAAAGGAAGATCTATTTTAGAACATGTTTTCACATTTGATAAGAGAAATAATAATAGATGAAATAATACAAGGATTCATAGCAAGCACAAATAACCAGAATGAGATTGAAAAACATGAATTTAATCTCAAGAAAAGGTTCACAGATTACATTCATAAAAATTGAGCTAATCAAAATAAATTGTTTTAACAAACCAAAAAAAATTGTTTCATAAAACTACACTTCAATCATTAGCCAGTTGATCATAGAACTCCTCTCTTTCTTGCCTGGCTAAAATAATCAGATTTCTTTCTTCCTCTAGTTCTTTTCTCATATCTGGCTCCACTCCTCTGTAGTAGAACTCATTGTTCCATTCCCATGACATCCTCTCATCATACTTGAAGAACTTATCTTCCTTTGATTTCAGTTGAGCTCTTGTAAGGGGCATCTGATCATTTCTGATTCTCATTGTGCCCCACAAATGCTTCTTTTTGTTCCTTGTTCTCTTTTTTTTTCATGGGCCCAATGGATTGATCTGGTTGTGATTGAACTGAGACTTGAGCTTTAGGAAATGAATGAGTGGATTGCTGAGGAGGGATGGTAAAAGTAGGAGATGGAATTATTATTGGAGAGCCTTGATCTGGACTTGAAGGAGCATCATCATCATCACTGTCAGAGTCTGAGGAAAGATCAATAACAGTTTTGGTTCTGTTTTGACTGTCAGCTATGGACTCTCTGAATTCTTTGATCTCAGGAATAGAGACCAAGTTCATGAAGTGAGAGTTTTCATTGGGAGAGGTGAAGTTCATGGGATCAACAGTGAAGAAGGGAGAAAGGTAGGGCTCAATTCCTGGATTAAGGGTTGGGGGAAAGATGTTGACCATTTTGCTTATCAAAAGCATGAGGGCATACTTTTGTTCAAACAGAGAAAGGAAAAATGATTTTGCAAGGTCAATGCAGAGGGTGAAGACTAGACCCTTTGGCATATACAGGCATGAATTGAGTGATGGAGATATGAGTTGGCTGAAAAGAACTTCCCAATCAAGAAGAGTATTGGGAGTGATGAACTTTGGGAATGATGGGATTTGGTGAACAAAGTTGGAGGTTGATGAGGTTCTTGACACTAGGGGTGTAAATGGTTCGGTTTGGTTTGGTTTGGGGGAATTTACACACCGAACCACTAGTCATCGGTTTGGAAAAATTTCAAACCGAACCGAACCATGAAAAAATTTAAACCGAACCAAACCAAACCACTATGGTTTGGTTCGGTTTGGTTCAAACCGCGGTTCAATTATGCGGTTCAGACCGCGGTTCAGACCGTGGTTCAGACCATTATTTAGACTACGATTCAAACCAAGATTAAGATCGCAACTCATTTTCATATTGTTTAAATTTTTCGTGATCATGGAGGAAGAGCGAAAAATGTGAGTGTTTAAGAGACTAGAGGAAGAGAGAAGTCGAAGGAAGAAAAACACTTTACAATGGCGATTGTGGAGAGAACTTGGTTATTTATGTGTCGTAATGAAGATAACAAATGATGAAATTAATATTAAATAAAATACAAAACGGAGGTTATGATTAGTTTATGTAAATTTTAATAAAGATATAAAAATATTAAATAAGATACAAAACAAGGGTTAGGATTAGTTCATGTAATGTGGTTCGGTTTGGCGGTTTGGTCTCGCGGTTCGGTTTGGTGGTTCGGTCTCGCGGTCTCAAACCGCGGTTTGGTTTGGTTTGGTTCGGTTTAGTTTGGTTTGGGAGGGTCAGACCACAAACCAAACCGAACCATGTGGTTTGTAAATATTTGAGACCGAACCGAACCATTCATACTTGAAAACCAAACCAAACCGCATGGTTTGGTTCGGTTCGGTCTCAAACCGCGGTTTGAACCGAACCACTTACACCCCTACTTGACACTTGCCATTTTTCATAGGCAAAGAAAACTAACCCTGCAAGGTTTCTTGCCACTACAATCATCCCATTTCTTGACAGTTCCCATGATTTTGGATAGGTAAAGGGATTTGCAATTTCTGGAAAATGAGACACATGGGCTAACCCTTTTCTTGCTGTCTTGATGGAAGAAATAGAGAAATCAATGCCACAGCTAAGCATCCAGGGTTCTTTCTTGGGAAGAAAGGATTGATTTTGAGAGGGAGGAATGGAATTGCTTGGATGGCTGTCAGGACTGGAAAGAATTGGATCACTATCAGACAAATCTTGACCTTGTCCAGCAAGAATTGGACTATGAGGAGAGGCTTCAAAAGGTTCATTTTCAGGGATTGGAGAAGTTGGCTTGGAAGGTGCAGAGGCTTGGGTTGAAACAGTTGGGATTGACTCAGAGGTTTGGCCAAGACTTTGATTGAGAGAATTGGAACTGAATTGAGATTTAAGGAGGTTTAAGGCTGCCCTGACATCACTTTTGGCCAACCTTTTCTCAAGGATAGCTTTCATAGCTTCCTCATTTTCTTGAGTTCCATCAAGCACAAGGCCTTTGCAAGCATTCACAATTGATTCTCCTTTTGAGACAAGTATGGGATTAATCTCAACTCCAACCTTCTTGAGATTTTGAATGACCTTAGTAGTATTATCAAGATTCCCCCTTTCAATTTCAACAGCTGAGGCAGTTCATTTACGGGCTCGGTCTCGGGAATGGAAGGGAAGGAATGGCTATCTACATCCATGTTTGTCACCTTGGGGTTACTAGATGACTCTCCCGGTCCACTTCTTTTCTTCATTAACCTAAGTCTGAGTTCATCTAGGGCCATTACCGATTCTTCCTCACTTAGAATATCATCAAGATACAAAAGAACAAATTTTCGGTGTCGTGGTTTCCATCCAATTCAATAGCATCAATTGCTTTCGGGATTTTGGCTAACCGTTGAGGATGGGTAGAGGGGATATTCTCATCAATGTTCCCCTTAAAGGTTGTTTCTGTGATGGTTCTTTGAGGTTAAGAATGGCTTCAATGGCCGACCGATGACCTCGAGCCGGGTGTGGATGACTTGTCCACTCTTGGACTAACAGAAGTGGATTTTGGGGAAATGGAAGGGGTAGTTATTTTGGTTTTCTTGGCTTTGGGGGCTTTCTTTTCTAGTTTTCTTTTCTTTGGCAAAGTTTTAGAAGGAATGGATAAGGAGGATTGTACCTTGGTTCTGGTGACTGTGTGCTTGGAGGGGATGGCTGTCAGAGGTGCCTTTCCTTTAAGCTGTGTATTTGACAATTTGATAGCCGCACGGAGTTCTTGAGGATCTACATCAGCATCACCAAAGATGAGTTTGTTCCATGGTGTCATCTCTATGGCTATCAACGACACCTCTTTCTTCAACATCCTTAGCATGGTCATCGGATATGGTTCCTTCACCGTCGGCCTACCGAGATCATCCCCTGCTTTCGCCTTTCTTGCTAGGAGATACCACAGTCTTCTTTAACACTCTAGTTTTCTTGACATTGGTCTTCACTCCTCTTTTTATTCTCCTACTTGTAGCCAATGCTATCAACTCCTTCCAGTGTTCAATCTTCTTCTTTGTTTCCTCTTCCAGCTTTTCATGAGCTTCTTTGAAACTTTTCATGCTCATATCTCCAGCTTTCATAACAATTCCTTTCTTTTGTTTCAATGAAAAAGTTCTTTCATTGAAACACCTTGTCTCAGATAGCTTCACAGTCTTCAGCCACTTCTTGGATAGAGCAGGTTTGAGATTTGGAATTAGAACTTCAAGAATTCCACTCATGAATCTAAAGTTGTTCATCCTTCCACCTTGCTTCTTGAACTTGAGAGTAGAGGATGAGACTGCAAGTTGGAAATTGTGGAGAAGAACAATGCACCAATTTGTGTCTTTGGTCATTAGGCTCAGCATCTGCTTCCACTCATTTGATCCCATTTGATCAAATGAGGATTGCTTGCCATCAATGGCTTTGTTGACCACATCCATCAGGGTTGACTTGAAGATATCATCTTTGTTTTTCACCATTGCTTTGTCTTGAACAGCTTTGAAGTCTGTGACTTTAACACCAAGAAATTTCTCATATACTGTCTTCAATCTCTCTGACCCTCTATCCCATATATTTTTTACAGCATCTTCTTTATTTGGGATCCCATAGACATCACTAACCATTTCTTGAGAGATAGTTATCTCCACATTTTCTATGGTGGCAGTTATTGAATTATTTTCATTGTTTCTTCTTCCTACCAAATAAATTTCTCTGCACAGTTCTTCATAAATTGGGTGTTTGGCTCCCATAAAATCAAGTAATTCGTTTACCTCAAGAAGTTCTTTGATGAGAATTCCTACTTCAGAATCATAGAAGTTAGGTTTGATGAAGTAACCATGAGCATCTGGGTACATTGCTTTTGGGTCTGCCATTGATGTCTAAAAAGAATTAGGGTTGAAGAGATACGATGGTGGATTGGAGAGGGAAGGAGACAAATTTTAAACTGAGAATTAATGGAACAGGGATTTTAGTGATTCCGAGAGGAGAGAGAGACAAATAATGAGTGGAAAGTGGGTTTTAATGAGCATTGGGGGTTTCAAAGTTTAGTAACTGTTCATATGAATAGTGGTCTTTACCCTTCCCCATGTTGAGACATTAATTCCCACAAAACACAAGAAGAACATTCTCTTTTTCAAGGAGTTTTGCAGGGGAAGAGACGGCGAAGGAAGTGACAATTGTGAGCAATTAACACAATCAAATTACTTAAAGGTTGCTTTAACCTAGCTGTTGAAAGAAAACTCTGACAGTTAAGCTAGTTTGAATGATGATGGCTGTCTGAGATAGCTAGGTGAAAATTGCCTATAAAACAGTGACAACTTCAGAGGAAAATTATTCAGATTTATTTACAAACACAAATGGGTAGATTTTCCTCAAAGTTTAATCCAAAAATTATAGCTCAAACAAAGAAACAATTGGTCTTTGGGAAAAATTGTGAGGATGATTTGATGAGTGATGAAATGGAGATAGAGAGAGAGTCTTTCAATATTGTTGAAAGTTCAGAGAGAGTGAATGATAAGGGTAAGAACAAGAGAGTGAGGGTTGATCAAGACATAGAGATGAAGGAGGTAGCTGTCGGGAAAAGGTTGACAAGAAAGAGGGAGAGGGAATAAGGCTTTTTGGGAAGACAATCAATGTTGATCAAGGAGAGTCAAGTAAGGGAAAGAGTAAGGTAGAAAGGGTATACACATTGGGGAGTTGGTAAAGCGGGACGGGGCTCGAGCAGCTATGGAGAGAAGCTTAGTCCGTCAGAAGAAGGTTGAGCAAGATAAGCTTTATACACCTATGAGCGAGGATTCTCTCTCTCCAGGAGTTGGTTTGTTGGAGGAGAGGAGATAACTTTGCAGAGTGCATATATCTCCTTCTTCAACAATCTCATACCTATTCAACCAGGTTATAGGTTGCTTCAGCCCGCAAGAGTACCTGTGGAGAGAGTGGAGTCAAGTGTTGGTCAACCATTTGCAATCACAGTGGAATGGTTCTTTTTCAGGAGATTTTAGCTTTGTGACTCCAATGGAGGGATTGCTTCAGCCATATGATGCAATTGAAGAGTGGTGGCCTAGAAGGGCAAGTCCTTCTCTCCAATATTCAGTCACTTCCATTGATCCTTTCTTGGAGAGGCACCCAGTGTGGTTGCAGAGGTACCAACAGACCTTGCAATCAACTCAGGAGGCCAGAAATGAAGGAAAGAGTGCTGGAGGAGGGTCTGGGGAGACTGTGACATTTCCAAAGAATGTCTGACAGCTAAGATGAAGATTTGAAGAGGAGAGTAGGTTTTGAAGATTGTATGGTTTGGAGGAAGTTTTTGTTGGGTGAATGAAGATGAGAGAGAAGGATTTTATGGGTTTTTTGTATGTTTTTGTTGTTGTTTTTGATTTTCATGGGTTTTGGAGAGATAGCTATCAGAGGATGGCTATCATGAATGTTTATGAGGGAATAGCTGTCAGGCAACATTGTGACAGCATTACCCAGTATGTAAGCCTCTTTTTATTTATGAAATTTTTTTTTTTTATTATTTTGGCAAATTTATCATACCAAGCATGGCTCTTAGTGTCTCAAATCTCTTTTCATCCATGGCTTTTGTGAGAATATCAGAGACATTATCATCAGTGCAAACTTTTGCAAGGTTGATATTCCCTTTTTCAACATGATCCCTGATGAAATGGTGTCTGACCTCAATATGCTTTGTTTTTGAGTGTTGGACAGGGTTTTCTGTCATGGCAATAGTACTTGAGTTGTCACAGAAGATGGGAATGTTGGATAATTCAATTCCAAAGTCTTGAAGTTGACTTTTAAGATAGAGAATTTGTGAACAACACAAGCCTGCAAAGAATATACTCAAATTTCAGTTGAGGTGGCTACCGAGGTTTGCTTTTTGCTTGACCATGAAATGATTCTTGAGCCAATAAACCGGCATCCACCACTTGTGGATTTTCTATCTAGATTACATCCAAGCATAGTCGAGAATCGGTGAATCCAATTAGAGAGAATGGGGATTCAAGGGATACCACAAGCCAAAATCGTGGGTTCCTTTGAGATATCTTAGAATTCTCTTGACGAGAGAGATGAGATTTCTTGGGATTAGCTTGAAATCTAGCACAAAGACATACACTAAACATAATGTCGGGTCTTGAAGCCGTTACATAAAGAAGAGATCCAATGTAGCTTCGTAAAGTGTTGGATTTACAATTTGACCATCTAGATCGGCATGGAGTTTGGTTGTGGTTGACAAGGGTGTTTTGGCGAGGAAGCAGTTTGCATGTCAAACTTCTTGATCATATCCCTTGTGTATTTAGCTTGGTTAATGAAGATTCCTTCCTTCATTTGCTTGACTTGAAGACCCAAGAAGAAAGTAAGCTCACCAATCATACTCATTTCAAACTGGTCTTTCATAATATCTCCAAATTCAGTGCATAATTCTTCATTTGATGAACCAAAAATGATGTCATCAACATAGACTTGGATTAGCAACTGATCATTTCCATATTTCTTGATAAACAAAGTGTTATCAATATGGCCCTTGGTAAATCCTTTGCCAAGGAGATATCTAGATAGAGTATCATACCAAGCTCTTGGTGCTTGTTTAAGCCCATACAATGCTTTGTCCAATTTGTACACATGATCAGGGAACTTTGGGTGCTCAAAACCAGGGGGTTGAGATACAAACACCTTTTCATTTAATACTCCATTTAGAAAGGCACTTTTGACATCCATTTGGAATACTTTCATCTTTTTGAATGAAGCATAGGCAAGGAATAGCCTAATAGCTTCAAGTCTTGCAAAAGGTGCAAAAAGTCTCATCATAGTCAATACCTTCTTCTTGTCTGTATCCTTGGGCAACCAACCTAGCTTTGTTTCTTATCACAACACCTTCTTCATTCATCTTATTTCTGAAAACCCATCTTGTTCCAATGACAGTTTGGTTTCTTGGTTTAGGAACAAGTTGCCACACTTTGTTTCTTTCAAACTGCTCTAGTTCTTCTTCCATGGCTTCAATCCGAGTCGGCATCTTGGAGTGCTTCATTTATTTTCTTTGGTTCCACTTGGGATATGAACGCACTCATGAGAAAAGGGATGTTATGCAGGAACCGGGGTTTTATCAATTTGAAGGCTGATGTAAAGATCTTTATTGGGTGGAATGATGTGGGTAATGGTGGTTTCATCATTGGTTTTGGGAGGAGAAAGAGGTTTATTGGATGGAGATGGAAGGTGGCTAGAAGATGGATTATATGAGGAATAGGGATGGTGTCGGCTAAGGGTTGGTGTCGGCTAAGGGAAAATTTTGAGGAGGGTCGATCAAGGAATGACCATTTATTTGAATATTTTCTTCCTCATCAGTTGGGTTGAGAGTGGGAGAGATTCTTTGTTGACTTGGTTGGTGGATTGATTGTTGATGAGAGTGAGATGGTTCATGGGCATGCAGCACAGATGGGTGTCGGATGAGTTTCTTGGAACCATGTATGGAAGATTTGATGAATCTTGTTCATGATTGAGAATAGATGAGTCAAGAATGGGAGATGCTTCAGGAAGATTATCTAGGTTTCCCAAACCTTCATCAAAATCACACAACTCAGTTACACTTTGATCATTGTTTTCATCAAAGTCAACATGAATTGATTCTTCCACAACAAGTCTTCTTTTGTTGTAAACTCTATAAGCTTTGCTTGTGTTGGAGTATCCAAGAAATATTCCTTCATCACTTTTGGAGTCAAATTTGTCCAAATTGTTCTTGCCATTGTTGTGAATGAAGCATCTACTTCCAAAGCTGTGAAAGTAGGAAATGGTAGGGACTTTGTTTTTCCACAATTCATATGGAGTCTTCTTGTGGAACTTGTTGATTAGTGTTTTGTTTTGAGCATACACTGCGGTAATGTGACTTCACCCCAAAAATACTTTGGGAGATTGTGTTCGAGCGGCATTGTTCTTCTTTGCCTCACAGATTGTCCTGTTCTTCCTTTCAGCAACACCATTTTGTTGGGGAGTTCTTGGGGCTGAAAAATTGTGATCAATGCCTTTGGAATCACAATACTCTTCTACTCCAGTGTTCTCAAATTCCTTCCCATGGTCAGATCTGATCTTGATGATGGATGTCCCTTTTTGATTTTGAATTTTATTGAACAACTTTATCGAACTGGCTAAGGGTGTCACTTTTGGATTCAAGAAGAATAATCCAAGTGAATCTTGTGAAATCATTAACAACAACTAGGGAGTATCTTTTTCCTCCTAAAGATCTAGTTCTTATGGGTCCAAAAAGATCCATATGAAGCAGTTCAATAGGTCTTGAGGTGTCCAACTTAGTCTTGGGTTTGAATGAAGATTTCTTTTGCTTCCCACATTGGCATGCTTTGCAAAGTTTATCCTTTTTGAATGGGATCTTTGGTAGACCTCTGACAAGATTGGAATTTGCAAGCTTGGAAATGGTTTTGTGATTGAGGTGAGCCAATCTCTTGTGCCATAGCCATGACATATCAGATTGATTGAAAGACAGAAGGCAGTGAGCATTTGAGGTTTCCACAATCTCTAAGTTTAAGCAATAGAGATTTCCTTTTCTTGATCCAGTTAGGATGACTTTATTGTTTTTATCTTTAACAGTGCATTTATCCTTAGTGCAAACAACATGATATCCCTTATCACAGATTTGACTTATGCTGATCAAATTGTGTTTGAGACCCTCTACATAAGACACATTTGTAAAAATGATATCTTTTGTAATAAGATTTCCTGATCCTTTGACCTTAGCTTGGGAATTGTCACCAAAGGTTACATTTGGACCATTTTTAGGGGAATATTGTTGCAGCCAGTCTTTATTGAAGGTCATATGTCTACTACAACCACTATCTAAATACCAAAGTCCTTTCCTAGGTACCTGCAAAACAGAGAGTAAATTTTATGGTACCCCTTTTTATTCTTTTGGGTCCAAAGGATTAGTTTTTCTTTGGAACCCTAGCTTTGTTCATTGGTCCCTTGTTGAAGAATTGGTTTAGGGCATGATAATATGACATGATTTGCATCATGTAAGGTGTAAGGACAGTTGATTGGGATGGATTGAAGAAGTGGTTTGGATGGTTGTATTGGGGTTGAAACTGAAAGTTATTTGAAGAGGATGATCTGGGAGAGTCATTTTGACTAGCATGGCTTCTACCATTTGAGTATTGCCATTGAGGTTTTTGTTGTTTGGTGTATCTATGTTTGTTATAGAATCTTTGTTGCCTTGGGGTTCTTTGTTGTTTGGAAGATTTTGGTTGTCTGTCAGGCCTTGGGCTGTCTGTCATTACCTTGGCTATCTATCAACCCTTGGCTGTCTGACAGGACTTGACTGACTAGCACATTCTTGCAGCTTGACTTCTTCCTGTATATTTGCTCCTTTTTGAACCCAAATATACTTGCTTCCTTGAATTCTACTTGGTCCTTCCTTTGGTTGACTAGGACCACCCAAGATTTCTTTTGATTTTCCTTTGGTTTGAACAGGGTAGGTTTGAGTTTGATAGCTGCCAGAGCTTAGGTTTTCTAGAACCATTTTTTCAATGGCCCTTTCACCAGTGGGAGGAGTGTACACCTTTTGTGTAGGATCATCAGCACCAATCCCTGTTTTGTCACTGGGACGCCTTTGGGTGTAGGTGAAAAGAGATAATGCTTTGCTTGACATGTTCCATGAATCTATTTTCTTTTTAAGGGCATCATTTTCTTTTTCAAGATTACTGAGTTTTTGACAGTTTTCATGATTACTTGATGTCTCAGCTGTCAGATCCATGTTTTGTTTTTCAAGCATGATGCATTGATCTCTTAGCCCTTGGCATGCTTTCTCAAGATCAGAAATGGTTTTTGTGAGGGTGTCAATGGTTGAGGATTGGGAAAGATTCTCATTGACCAGTGAAGCAAAGCTAGTTTTTTGTTTTTTGGTTTGAATTAAAAGAGTGCAAACTAATTGTTTAAAACCATCAATATTTAAAGAGTTAAAATCATGTACCTCTTTTAGTTCATCAGCAGCAGCAAGTGCTTCCATCTCTTCCTCATTGTCAGATTCTTCCTCATCTTCAGCTATAAGGCATATCATGGCTTCTTCTCCTTCAATTTCAGAATCATCACTTGACACATACTCTTCATCACTGAATTTTGATGAGTCAGCTATCATGACTTGCTCTTTGTTTTTGTCATGTTTATTTTTGGAGCAATTGAAGCAGTTGCACTTAGAAGCTGTGAATGATCTCTTTTGAGTAGGTCATCTTCTTAGGTTACGATTGTCCCTAGGTTTCCTTGGTTCAGGACAATCAGATGAGTAATGTCCTTGCTTTCCACAGTTGAAGCAATCAATTGTCTTTTTGTAGCTGTCTTGTTGAGCATTAGATGTGGATGGATTGAATTTTTTGTCAAAAGATTTCTTTTGAAATTTCATGGCATTTCTGACAGCCATGGAAATGAGACTTGGAATGTCTTCTTGGGAGATCTGTTCTTTGCGACGGGTTTGGAGCTGATGTTTATCTTTTGAAGGGCATTGTTGACAATGGTCTCAATGTCTTGGTGAGTGATTGGCTTGTGGACGGTTTCTTGAGCGATTAAAGCTAAGGTTTGTGAAATGGAAGGGGCGATTGAATTTTTATCATACCTTCCAATTCATAAGCTTCAAGCTTTCCAAAATACTGTTCAACTGTCATGGTGCTCCATTCGGATCCTTCTCTAATAGGTAATGCTACCTTTTCATATTCTTGAGGAAGATTTGAGTATATCTTGAGGCGTAGATCTTGTTGTTCAAAGGTTTTTCCATGGTCGGCAATTGATCTAACAAGGTTCTCAAACCTTGGCTGAGCAGCACTCACCTTTTCTCCAGGGTAGAACTTGAAGTTGTCTAATTGCCTAAGCAAGTTATACAAGTTTTGTGTCCTAACACTGGAGTTTTTAGTGAACTTAGTTTGAATAAGAGCCCATCTTTGTTACGGCATTTGGTTCCTTAGCAATTTCTTGTGCTAGTGAGTCATTTACACTCTTTTGAAGAATGTTCTTGACTTTTAAGTTTGCACTTATCAATTGCTTTTCGGCTTCAGACCATGTTTCGGTGATTTGATCTTACTAGGTCCTCCATCGGTGCTGATTTGAGTTGGGTAGGACACTTCATTCTCTAGAACATACCAATTCCATATCTTGTTTGCATCAAGATATGTTTTTATTTTTGAAGCATAGATCTCAAAAGATCCACAGGTCATCAATGTGTGGGATGTCTTTCTCATTATTTCTTCTTGGTTGAGGCATGGTGGGTTTGAAGAGGATCCTTCACAAGTTGTTAGACTTTTTAATGTGAAGACAAGCTCGATACCAATTGAAAGGCCCTTTGTTGATATGCGAGATGATCGGACGGCTATGGTTTGGCTTAGGCTGTCGGATGATAGTTTGAATTGTGCGGCGGAATAAGAGAGACTTGAAATAATGATAGGACAAGAAACACAAAGAAATAATGCAAGTGTGTGAGTGTGATTGCAAAAATGTAATAACACGAGAGAATTTAAAGTGGTTCGAGTTCACTCCTCCTACATCCACCCCACCGTCAATCTTGACAAGTGAGATCAATTTTATTATAATCTTTAATCAACAAAAATTACAAATGATTGATTCGGGCAAGTTCCTTGAACTTCCTCTTCCTAATTAGTACAATCAACTAGGGATACACTTAAAGTACAGTCTTAAGTGTTTTTACAACTTGAAGTACAAGTCTCAAGATTTTACAAAGCAAATAATACACTCAAAGTACAGTCTTGAATGATTACAAACTAGTTCTACACCTAAAGTACGGTCTTAGGATTTTGGAATTTGTGAATTAACACACTAAGGGGTGTTTTGTTGTGGAGAGGCAAAGGTTTTGGGGTGAGGGTTTGGTTTGGGAACGAGTTTAAAGGGTAAGGATTGGTGAGTGAGTGTGTGAATTACGGGAGGTGTGTGTGGGTGTAAGGGAGAGGTTTGGACTGTGAAAAAGAGTATTTTTCAAAAGTATGTTGTGTAGAGGATGAATTCCTCTATTTATACCCTTCAATGTAGCCGTTGGAATATGACTTTGTAGCTACATTAATGAGCCTTGGCTGGTCTTTGCCTCACTTGTCCACTTGCAGGTATTCATGAGGCGGCTTGAGGCGTGGCTTGAGCGAGAGCTTCTAGAAGGTCTTCGGTGGTCTTCATTGGTCTTCAATGATGAACTTGGCGTTGTGAAGATCCGGGTTCCACTTTGGTTGAGATTGTGGTAACAGAGATTGAGACAAAGTGATGGCTATCGAAGGAAAGAAGTCATGGCTGTCAGATCATACAAGGCTTAGCTATCAGAGATGTTCTCTAATAAGGACTGAGATGCACTTTGATGATCTTTGATGGCTTAGAGAGAGAATATGATTCATGTTTTTGATTGATTGTAATCATTGTATACAACAGAATCATAGCTATAAAACTCATAGCTGTCAGAGAAAAGGATCATGACTGACAGTCTTCCTCTTTTGATATAAACCCTGTTCTATATATATATTCCTTTATCAAAACCAACTAACTAAGACATTGATCAAAGTTAGGTCCTAACAATTTCCCCCTTTTTGGTAAAGGAAGATCTATTTTAGAACATGTTTTCACATTTGATAAGAGAAATAATAATAGATGAAATAATACAAGGATTCATAGCAAGCACAAATAACCAGAATGAGATTGAAAAACATGAATTTAATCTCAAGAAAAGGTTCACAGATTACATTCATAAAAACTGAGCTAATCAAAATAAATTGTTTTAACAAACCAAAAAAAATTGTTTCATAAAACTACACTTCAATCATTAGCCAGTTGATCATAGAACTCCTCTCTTTCTTGCCTGGCTAAAATAATCAGATTTCTTTCTTCCTCTAGTTCTTTTCTCATATCTGGCTCCACTCCTCTGTAGTAGAACTCATTGTTCCATTCCCATGACATCCTCTCATCATACTTGAAGAACTTATCTTCCTTTGATTTCAGTTGAGCTCTTGTAAGGGGCATCTGATCATTTCTGATTCTCATTGTGCCCCACAAATGCTTCTTTTTGTTCCTTGTTCTCTTTTTTTTCATGGGCCCAATGGATTGATCTGGTTGTGATTGAACTGAGACTTGAGCTTTAGGAAATGAATGAGTGGATTGCTGAGGAGGGATGGTAAAAGTAGGAGATGGAATTATTATTGGAGAGCCTTGATCTGGACTTGAAGGAGCATCATCATCATCACTGTCAGAGTCTGAGGAAAGATCAATAACAGTTTTGGTTCTGTTTTGATTCGGCTATGGACTCTCTGAATTCTTTGATCTCAGGAATAGAGACCAAGTTCATGAAGTGAGAGTTTTCATTGGGAGAGGTGAAGTTCATGGGATCAACAGTGAAGAAGGGAGAAAGGTAGGGCTCAATTCCTGGATTAAGGGTTGGGGGAAAGATGTTGACAATTTTGCTTATCAAAAGCATGAGGGCATACTTTTGTTCAAACAGAGAAAGGAAAAATGATTTTGCAAGGTCAATGCAGAGGGTGAAGACTAGACCCTTTGGCATATACAGGCATGAATTGAGTGATGGAGATATGAGTTGGCTGAAAAGAACTTCCCAATCAAGAAGAGTATTGGGAGTGATGAACTTTGGGAATGATGAGATTTGGTGAACAAAGTTGGAGGTTGATGAGGTTCTTGACACTTGCAATTTTTCATAGGCAAAGAAAACTAACCCTGCAAGGTTTCTTGCCACTACAATCATCCCATTTCTTGACAGTTCCCATGATTTTGGATAGGTAAAGGGATTTGCAATTTCTGGAAAATGAGACACATGGGCTAACCCTTTTCTTGCTGTCTTGATGGAAGAAATAGAGAAATCAATGCCATAGCTAAGCATCCAGGGTTCTTTCTTGGGAAGAAAGGATTGATTTTGAGAGGGAGGAATGGAATTGCTTGGATGGGTACATCGGGATTTGGAAAGAATTGGATCACTATCAGACAAATCTTGACCTTGTCCAGCAAGAATTGGACTATGAGGAGAGGCTTCAAAAGGTTCATTTTCAGGGATTGGAGAAGTTGGCTTGGAAGGTGCAGAGGCTTGGGTTGAAACAGTTGGGATTGACTCAGAGGTTTGGCCAAGACTTTGATTGAGAGAATTGGAACTGAATTGAGATTTAAGGAGGTTTAAGGCTGCCCTGACATCACTTTTGGCCAACCTTTTCTCAAGGATAGCTTTCATAGCTTCCTCATTTTCTTGAGTTCCATCAAGCACAAGGCCTTTGCAAGCATTCACAATTGATTCTCCTTTTGAGACAAGTATGGGATTAATCTCAACTCCAACCTTCTTGAGATTTTGAATGACCTTAGTAGTATTATCAAGATTCCCCCTTTCAATTTCAACAGTTGAGGCGGAGTTCATTTTACGGGCTCGGTCTCGGGAATGGAAGGGAAGGAATGGCTATCTACATCCATAGCTGTCACCTTGGGGTTACTAGATGACTCTCCTGGTCCACTTCTTTTCTTCATTAACCTAAGTCTGAGTTCATCTAGGGCCATTACTGATTCTTCCTCACTTAGAATATCATCAAGATACAAAAGAACAGCCTTTTCAGTGTCAGGGTTTCCATCCAATTCAATAGCATCAATTGCTTTCAGGATTTTGGCTAACTGTTGAGGATGGGTAGAGGGGATATTCTCATCAATGTTCCCCCTTAAAGGTTGTTTCTGTGATGGTTCTTTGAGGTTAAGAATGGCTTCAATGGGTGATGACCCTGAGTGGGTGTGGATGACTTGTCCACTCTTGGACTAACAGAAGTGGATTTTGGGGAAATGGAAGGGGTAGTTATTTTGGTTTTCTTGGCTTTGGGGGCTTTCTTTTCTAGTTTTCTTTTCTTTGGCAAAGTTTTAGAAGGAATGGATAAGGAGGATTGTACCTTGGTTCTGGTGACTGTCTGCTTGGAGGGGATAGCTGTCAGAGGTGCCTTTCCTTTAAGCTGTGTATTTGACAATTTGATAGCTGCCTGGAGTTCTTGAGGATCTACATCAGCATCACCAGCATGAGTTTGTTCCATGGTGTCATCTCTATGGCTATCAACGACACCTCTTTCTTCAACATCCTTAGCATGGCATCGAGATATGGTTCCTTCACCGGCCTACCGAGATCATCCCTGCTTTTGCCTTTCTTGCTAGGAGATACCACAGTCTTCTTTAACACTCCAGTTTTCTTGACATTGGTCTACACTCCTCTTTTTATTCTCCTACTTGTAGCCAATGCTATCAACTCCTTCCAGTGTTCAATCTTCTTCTTTGTTTCCTCTTCCAGCTTTTCATGAGCTTCTTTGAAACTTTTCATGCTCATATCTCCAGCTTTCATAACAATTCCTTTCTTTTGTTTCAATGAAAAAGTTCTTTCATTGAAACACCTTGTCTCAGATAGCTTCACAGTCTTCAGCCACTTCTTGGATAGAGCAGGTTTGAGATTTGGAATTAGAACTTCAAGAATTCCACTCATGAATCTGAAGTTGTTCATCCTTCCACCTTGCTTCTTGAACTTGAGAGTAGAGGATGAGACTGCAAGTTGGAAATTGTGGAGAAGAACAATGCACCAATTTGTGTCTTTGGTCATTAGGCTCATCATCTGCTTCCACTCATTTGATCCCATTTGATCAAATGAGGATTGCTTGCCATCAATGGCTTTGTTGACCACATCCATCAGGGTTGACTTGAAGATATCATCTTTGTTTTTCACCATTGCTTTGTCTTGAACTGACTTTGAAGTACGTGACTTTAACACCAAGAAATTTCTCATATCTTTGTCTTCAATCTCTCGACCCTCTATCCCATATATTTTTTACAAAACATCTTCTTTATTTGGGATCCCATAGACATCACTAACCATTTCTTGAGAGATAGTTATCTCCACATTTTCTATGGTGGCGATTATTGAATTATTTTCATTGTTTCTTCTTCCTACCAAATAAATTTCTCTGCACAGTTCTTCATAAATTGGGGGTTTGGCTCTCATAAAATCAAGTAATTTGTTTACCTCAAGAAGTTCTTTGATGAGAATTCCTACTTCAGAATCATAGAAGTTAGGTTTGATGAAGTAACCATGAGCATCTGGGTACATTGCTTTTGGAGTACGCCATTGATGTCTAAAAAGAATTAGGGTTGAAGAGATACGATGGTGGATTGGAGAGGGAAGGAGACAAATTTTAAGCGAGAATTAATGGAACAGGATTTTAGTGATTCCGAGAGGAGAGAGAGACAAATAATGAGTGGAAAGTGGGTTTTAATGAGCATTGGGGGTTTCAAAGTTTAGTAACTGTTCATATGAATAGTGGTCTTTACCCTTCCCCATGTTGAGACATTAATTCTCACAAAACACAAGAAGAACATTCTCTTTTTCAAGGAGTTTTGCAGGGGAAGAGACGGCGAAGGAAGTGACAATTGTGAGCAATTAACACAATCAAATCACTTAAAGGTTGCTTTAACCTAGCTGTTGAAAGAAAACTCTGACAGTTAAGCTAGTTTGAATGATGATGGTCTCGAGATAGCTAGGTGAAAATTGCCTATAAAACAGTGACAACTTCAGAGGAAAATTATTCCGATTTATTTACAAACACAAATGGGTAGATTTTCCTCAAAGTTTAATCCAAAAATTATGGCTCAAACTTGGCAAAACAATTGGTCTTTGGGAAAAATTGTGAGGATGATTTGATGAGTGATGAAATGGAGATAGAGAGAGAGTCTTTCAATATTGTTGAAAGTTCAGAGAGAGTGAATGATAAGGGTAAGAACAAGAGAGTGAGGGTTGATCAAGACATAGAGATGAAGGAGGTAGCTGTCAGGGAAAAGGTTGACAGTAAAGAGGGAGAGGGAATAAGGCTTTTTGGGAAGACAATCAAAGTTGATCAAGGAGAGTCAAGTAAGGGAAAGAGTAAGGTAGAAAGGGTATACACATTGGGGGAGTTGGTAAAGCAGGACAGGGCTCAGACAGCTATGGAGAGAAGCTTAGCCGTCAGAAGAAAGGTTGAGCAAGATAAGCTTTATACACCTGTGAGCAGGGATTCTCTCTCTCCAGGAGTTGGTTTGTTGGAGGGGAGAGGAGATAACTTTGCAGGAGTGCATATATCTCCTTCTTCAATAATCTCATACCTATTCAACCAGGTTAAAGGTTGCTTCAGCCCTGCAAGAGTACCTGCTGTGGAGAGAGTGGAGTCAAGTGTTGGTCAACCATTTGCAATCACAGGGAATGGTTCTTTTTCAGGAGATTTTAGCTTTGTGACTCCAATGGAGGGATTGCTTCAGCCATATGATGCAGTTGAAGAGTGGTGGCCTAGAAGGGCAAGTCCTTCTCTCCAATATTCAGTCACTTCCATTGATCCTTTCTTGGAGAGGCACCCAGTGTGGTTGCAGAGGTACCAACAGACCTTGCAATCAACTCAGGAGGCTAGAAATGAAGGAATGAGTGCTGGAGGAGGGTCTGGGGAGACTGTGACATTTCCAAAGAATGTCTGACAGCTAAGATGAAGATTTGAAGAGGAGAGTAGGTTTTGAAGATTGTATGGTTTGGAGGAAGTTTTTGTTGGGTGAATGAAGATGAGAGAGAAGGATTTTATGGGTTTTTTGTATGTTTTTGTTGTTGTTTTTGATTTTCATGGGTTTTGGAGAGATAGCTATCAGAGGATGGCTATCAGGAATGTTTATGAGGGAATAGCTATCAGGTAACATTGTGACAGCATTACCCAGTATGTAAGCCTCTTTTTATTTATGAAGAAAAAAAAACTTTTTTTTTTATTTTGGCAAATTTATCATACCAAGCATGGCTCTTAGTGTCTCAAATCTCTTTTCATCCATGGCTTTTGTGAGAATATCAGAGACATTATCATCAGTGCAAACTTTTGCAAGGTTGATATTCCCTTTTTCAACATGATCCCTGATGAAATGGTGTCTGACCTCAATATGCTTTGTTTTTGAGTGTTGGACAGGGTTTTCTGTCATGGCAATAGTACTTGAGTTGGCACAGAAGATGGGAATGTTGGATAATTCAATTCCAAAGTCTTGAAGTTGACTTTTAAGATAGAGAATTTGTGAACAACACAAGCACAAAGCAATATACTCGGCCTCGTTGAGGTGGCTACCGAGGTTTGCTTTTTGCTTGACCATGAAATGATTCTTGAGCCAATAAACCGGCATCCACCACTTGTGGATTTTCTATCTAGATTACATCCAGCATAGTCGAGTCGGTGAATCCAATTAGAGAGAATGGGGATTCAAGTGGGATACCACAAGCCAAAATCGTGGGTTCCTTTGAGATATCTTAGAATTCTCTTGACAATGCAGAGAGATGAGATTCCTTGGGATTAGCTTGAAATCTAGCACGTAGACATACACTAAACATAATGTCGAGTCTTGAAGCCGTTACATAAAGAAGAGATCCAATGTAGCTTCTGTAAAGTGTTGGATTTACAATTTGACCATCTAGATCGGCATGGAGTTTGGTTGTGGTTGACAAGGGTGTTTTGGCGGGAAGCGGTTGCATGTCAAACTTCTTGATCATATCCCTTGTGTATTTAGCTTGGTTAATGAAGATTCCTTCCTTCATTTGCTTGACTTGAAGACCCAAGAAGAAAGTAAGCTCACCAATCATACTCATTTCAAACCGATCTTTCATAATATCTCCAAATTCGGTGCATAATTCCTCATTTGATGAACCAAAAATGATGTCATCAACATAGACTTGGATTAGCAACTCGATCATTTCCATATTTCTTGATAAACAA
Source organism: Adenophora triphylla var. japonica (assembly GCA_022495995.1). Lineage (NCBI taxonomy): Eukaryota > Viridiplantae > Streptophyta > Magnoliopsida > Asterales > Campanulaceae > Adenophora > Adenophora triphylla. The sequence goes on from JAFEMH010001314.1 coordinate 312,598, forward strand.
AGTGTTATCAATATGGCCCTTGGTAAATCCTTTGCCAAGGAGATATCTAGATAGAGTATCATACCAAGCTCTTGGTGCTTGTTTAAGCCCATACAATGCTTTGTCCAATTTGTACACATGATCGTGGAACTTTGGGTGCTCAAAACCCGGGGTTGAGATACAAACACCTTTTCATTTAATACTCCATTTAGAAATGCACTTTTGACATCCATTTGGAATACTTTCATCTTTTGAATGAAGCATAGGCAAGGAATAGCCTAATAGCTTCAAGTCTTGCAACAGTGCAAAAGTCTCATCATAGTCAATACCTTCTTCTTGTCTCGTATCCTTGGGCAACCAACCTAGCTTTGTTTCTTATCACAACACCTTCTTCATTCATCTTATTTCTAAAAACCCATCTTGTTCCAATGACAGCTTTGGTTTCTTGGTTTAGGAACAAGTTGCCACACTTTGTTTCTTTCAAACCGCTTCTAGTTCTTCTTCCATGGCTTCAATCCGGTCGGCATCTTGGAGTGCTTCATTTATTTTCTTTGGTTCCACTTGGGATATGAACGCACTCATGAGAAAAGGGATGTTGTGCTGGAACCGGGGTTTTATCAATTTGAAGGCCGATGTAAAGATCTTTATTGGGTGGAATGATGTGGGTAATGGTGGTTTCATCATTGGTTTTGGGAGGAGAAAGAGGTTTATTGGATGGAGATGGAAGGTGGCTAGAAGATGGATTATATGAGGAAATGGGATGGTAATCGGCTAAGGGTTGGTGTCGGCTAAGGGAAAATTTTGAGGAGGGTCGATCAAGGAATGACCATTTATTTGAATATTTTCTTCCTCATCAGGTTGGGTTGAGAGTGGGAGTGATTCTTTGTTGACTTGGTTGGCTGGATTGATTGTTGATGAGAGTGAGATGGTTCATGGCCGTCCTGGCATAGGATGGTCCGTCGGATGAGTTTCTTGGAACCATGTATGGAAGATTTGATGAATCTTGTTCATGATTGAGAATAGATGAGTCAAGAATGGGAGATGCTTCAGAAGATTATCTAGGTTTCCCAAACCTTCATCAAAATCACACAACTCGCTTACACTTTGATCATTGTTTTCATCAAAGTCAACATGAATTGATTCTTCCACAACAAGTCTTCTTTTGTTGTAAACTCTATAAGCTTTGCTTGTGTTAGAGTATCCAAGAAATATTCCTTCATCACTTTTGGAGTCAAATTTGTCCAAATTGTTCTTGCCATTGTTGTGAATGAAGCATCTACTTCCAAAGCTGTGAAAGTAGGAAATGGTAGGGACTTTGTTATTCCACAATTCATATGGAGTCTTCTTGTGGAACTTGTTGATTAGTGTTTTGTTTTGAGCATACACTGCAGTAGTAACAGCTTCACCCCAAAAATACTTTGGGAGATTGTGTTCAGACAGCATTGTTCTTGCTGCCTCACAGATTGTCCTACTCTTCTACTCCAGTGTTCTCAAATTCCTTCCCATGGTCAGATCTGATCTTGATGATGGATGTCCCTTTTTGATTTTGAATTTTATTGAACAGCTTTATCAGACAGCTAAGGGTGTCACTTTTGGATTCAAGAAGAATAATCCAAGTGAATCTTGTGAAATCATCAACAACAACTAGGGAGTATCTTTTTCCTCCTAAAGATCTAGTTCTTATGGGTCCAAAAAGATCCATATGAAGCAGTTCAATAGGTCTTGAGGTGTCCAACTTAGTCTTGGGTTTGAATGAAGATTTCTTTTGCTTCCCACATTGGCATGCTTTGCAAAGTTTATCCTTTTTGAATGGGATCTTTGGTAGACCTCTGACAAGATTGGAATTTGCAAGCTTGGAAATGGTTTTGTGATTGAGGTGAGCCAATCTCTTGTGCCATAGCCATGACATATCAGATTGATTGAAAGACGAAGGCGGTGAGCATTTGAGGTTTCCACAATCTCTAAGTTTAAGCAATAGAGATTTCCTTTTCTTGATCCAGTTAGGATGACTTTATTGTTTTTATCTTTAATAAGCATTTATCCTTAGTGCAAACAACATGATATCCCTTATCACGATTTGACTTATGCCGATCAAATTGTGTTTGAGACCCTCTACATAAGACACATTAGTAAAAATGATATCTTTTGTAATAAGATTTCCTGATCCTTTGACCTTAGCTTGGGAATTGTCACCAAAGGTTACATTTGGACCATTTTTAGGGAATATTGTTGCAACCAGTCTTTATTGAAGGTCATATGTCTACTACAACCACTATCTAAATACCAAAGTCCTTTCCTAGGTACCCGCAAAACAGAGTAAATTTTATGGTACCCCTTTTTATTCTATTGGGTCCAAAGAATTAGTTTTTCTTTGGAACCCTAGCTTTGTTCATTGGTCCCTTGTTGAAGAATTGGTTTAGGGTATGATAATATGACATGATTTGCATCATGTAAGGTGTGAGGACAGTGGATTGGGATGGATTGAAGAAGTGGTTTGGATTGTTGTATTGGGGTTGAAACTGAAAGCTATTTGAAGAGGATGATCTGGGAGAGTCATTTTGATTTGCATGGCTTCTACCATTTGAGTATTGCCATTGAGGTTTTTGTTGTTTGGTGTATCTATGTTTGTTATAGAATCTTTGTTGCCTTGGGGTTCTTTGTTGTTTGGAAGATTTTGGTTGTCTGTCGTGCCTTGGTCAGTCTGTCATGCCTTGGCTGTCTGTCAACCCTTGGCTGTCTGACAGGACTTGACTGACTAGCACATTCTTGCAGCTTGGCTTCTTCCTGTATATTGGCTCCTTTTTGAACCCAAATATACTTGCTTCCTTGAATTCTACTTGGTCCTTCCTTTGGTTGACTAGGACCACCCAAGATTTCTTTTGATTTTTCTTTGGTTTGAATAGGGTAGGTTTGAGTTTGATAGCTGCCAGAGCTTAGGTTTTCTAGAACCATTTTTTCAATGGCCCTTTCACCAGTGGGAGGAGAGTACACTTTTGCTGATGGATTATCGCACCAATCCCCGTTTTGTCACCGGGACGCCTTTGGGTATAGGTGAAAAGTGATAATGCTTTGCTTGACATGTTCCATGAATCTATTTTCTTTTTAAGAGCATCATTTTCTTTTTCAAGATTAATGAAGTTTTTGACAGCTTTCATGATTACTTGATGTCTCAAATTGCCGATCCTTGTTTTGTTTTTCAAGCATGATGCATTGATCTCTTAGCCCTTGGCATGCTTTCTCAAGCTCAGAAATGGTTTTTGTGAGGGTGTCAATGGTTGAGGATTGGGAAAGATTTTCATTGACCAGTGAAGCAAAGCTAGTTTTTTGTTTTTTGGTTTGAATTAAAAGAGTGCAAACTAATTGTTTAAAACCATCAATATTTAAAGAGTTAAAATCATGTACCTCTTTTAGTTCATCAACAAAGCAGCTAGTGCTTCCATCTCTTCCTCATTGTCGATTCTTCATCATCTTCACTATAAGGCATATCATGGCTTCTTCTCCTTCAATTTCGTAGTCATCACTTGACATATACTCTTCATCACCGAATTTTGATGAGTCAAAGAATCATGACTTGCTCTTTGTTTTTGTCATGTTTATTTTTGGAGCAATTGAAGCGCTTGCACTTAGAACCGTGAATGATCTCTTTTGAGTAGGTCATCTTCTTAGCTGTCTGATTGTCCCTAGGTTTCCTTGGTTCAGGGCAATCAGATGAGTAATGTCCTTGCTTTCCACAATTGAAGCAATCAATTGTCTTCTTGTAGCTGTCTTGTTGAGGATTAGATGTGGAGGGATTGAATTTTTTGTCAAAAGATTTCTTTTGAAATTTCAAGGCATTTCGATACCATGGAAATGAGGCTTGGAATGTCTTCTTGGGAGATCTGTTTGCCGACAGTGTTTGGAGCCGATGTTTATCTTTTGAAGGGCATTGTTGACAATGGTCTCAATGTCTTGGTGAGTGATTGGCTTGTGGACGCTTTCTTGTGCGCTTAAAGCTAAGGTTTGTGAAATGGAAGGGACCGATGGAATTTTTATCATACCTTCCAATTCATAAGCTTCAAGCTTTCCAAAATATTGCTCAACCGTCATGGTGCTCCATTCGTATCCTTCTCTAATAGGTAATGCTACCTTTTCATATTCTTGAGGAAGATTTGAGTAAATCTTGAGGCAGTAGATCTTGTTGTTCAAAGGTTTTTCCATGGTCGGCAATTGATCTAACAAGGTTCTCAAACCTTGGCCGAGCAAAGACTCACCTTTTCTCCAGGGGTAGAACTTGAAGTTGTCTAATTGCCTAAGCAAGTTGTACAAGTTTTGTGTCCTAACACCGGAGTGTTTAGTGAACTTGGTTTGAATAAGAGCCCATGCGTCGGCATTTGGTTCCTTAGCAATTTCTTGTGCTAGAGAGTCATTTACACTCTTTTGAAGAATGTTCTTGACTTTCAAGTTTGCACTTATCAATTGCTTTTCGCCTTCGCACCATGTTTCGGGGATTTGATCTTACTAGGTCCTCCATCGCATGCATTTGAGTTGGGTAGGACACTTCATTCTCTAGAACATACCAATTCCATATACCGTTTGCATCAAGGTATGTTTTTATTTTTGAAGCATAGATCTCAAAAGATCCACAATCATCAATGTGTGGGATGTCTTTCTCATTATTTCTTCTTGGTTGAGGCATGGTGGGTTTGAAGAGAATCCTTCACAAGTTGTTAGACTTTTGAATGTGAAGACAAGCTCGATACCAATTGAAAGGCCCTTTGTTGATATGCAGATGATCGACACCTATGGTTTTGGCTTAGTCATCGATGATAGTTGAATTGTGCAAATGGAATAGGAGAGATTTGAAATAATGATAGGACAAGAAACACAAAGAAATAATGCAAGTGTGTGAATGTGATTGCAAAAATGTAATAACACGTATAATTTAAAGTGGTTCGTAGTTCACTCCTCCTACATCCACCCCCACCGTCAATCTTGACAAGTGAGATCAATTTTATTATAATCTTTAATCAACAAAAATTACAAATGATTGATTCAGGCAAGTTCCTTGAACTTCCTCTTCCTAATTAGTACAGTCAACTAGGGATACACTTAAAGTACAGTCTTAAGTGCTTTTACAACTTGAAGTACAGTCTCAAGATTTTACAAAACAAATAACACACTCAAAGTACAGTCTTGAGTGATTACAAACTAATTCTACACCTAAAGTACAGTCTTAGGATTTTGGAATTTGTGAATTAACACACTAAGGGGTGTTTTGTTGTGAAGGCAAAGGTTTTGGGTGAGGGTTTGGTTTGGAACAGAGTTTAAAGGGAAAGGATTGGTGAGTGTGTGTGTGAATTACAGGAGGTGTGTGTGGGTGTGAGGGAAAGGTTTTGGACTGTGAAAAAGAGTATTTTTCAGTCATGTTGTGTAGAGGAAGAACTCCTCTATTTATACCCTTCAATGTAGCCGTTGGAATATGACTGTTGCAGCTACATTAATGAGCCTTGACTGGTCTTTGTCCCACTTGTCCACATGCAGGTCTTCATGAGCTGGCTTGAGCTGTGAGCTTGAACTGAGAGCTTCTAGAAGGTCTTCAGTGGTCTTCATTGGTCTTCAATGGTGAACTTGACAGCTGTGAAGATCCAGGTTCCACTTTGGTTGAGATTGTGGTAACAGAGATTGAGACAAAGTGATGGCTATCAGAGGAATGAAGTCATGGCTGTCAGATCATACAAGACTTAGCTATCAGAGATGTTCTCTAATACGGACTGAGATGCACTTTGATGATCTTGAAGGCTTAGAGAGAGAATATGATTCATGTTTTTGATTGATTGTAATCATTGTATACAACAGAATCATAACTATCAAACTCATAGCTGTCAGATATACTGAGGAATGAATATGAAGTTTGATTTGGTCAGTCATGGACTTAGCTGTCAGAGAAGAGGATCATGACTGACAGTCTTCCTCTTTTGATATAAACCCTGTTCTATATATATATTCCTTTATCAAAACCAACTAACTAAGACATTGATCAAAGTTAGATCCTAACAATTTCCATCAAGTTACATTCACATTAATAAAAATTCTTCTTCAATTAATACTCAATAACAAAAATACATCCAACCTTCAACATCATCAACAACAACAACAAAAACAAATGGCCAAAAATATTGGATATAGCTAAATCAGAGGTTTTTGCATTAACACATGTATACACAAGTCCTGATAATCTACTTAACAGTTAGATGGATAGAATGTGAAGACTCTCCTTTTGAACAGATAATTTGATAATCCCAATATCTCTTCTCAACCAGTTATAGATCAGAGTAAATCCAACGAAATTCATCGATTGGAGTTTCCGATAGTCCCTATGCCATCAAAGGCATCTACAGATATGTTTTAAGTTACATCATCAGACAAAGATGTAGCACATGCCTTGGAAGATTTATTGAAAGGTAAGACGACAAGATTTATTGAAAGGTAAGACGACTGATACCAGAAGAAAAATAGATAAGGGGAAAAGAAAGCTAGATGCATATAGAGGTGGAAATGGTGATGGGGAAATAATTTGGGATATCGTAGGTTCAAAGCTTCTGATATACCCAGAAATAATTGGGCTATACCAAAACCTCCTTGAAATGCTCTGAACAACGACCTTTTGATAACGCTAAGGATGTTTCATAGCATATCTGATATAGACTTTGTATGACCATTTTTAAACTGAAAATCCCCTCATAGCAAAATATATGCATTGAAAACAGAAAATGTATGAAATGACTGATCTGAAATTGGTAATGAAAGGTGTTGAGTGTTTGGTGTGTGTGTGAGAGAGAGAGAGAAATCTGGAGAGAGAAAGGGATGTGGGAAGAGATGTACTTCGGAAAACTCTGCTGGAAGCCACTAGTTCGGCCACCGTTGGAGTTTTCTCAAGCAGAAAATATAAGAAAGAGGTTATCAAGGGGATGATTGTTAAATGGAATTGGTGTGGTGAAACTGAAGGACAGGCTTCTCTATTTATAATGCAAGATGATTGTTCACAAGTCCTTAGACTTTGCCTATATTATGTATTGATCAGTCTCTCAAGTAATAGATTATACTAATATGAACCAACAAGTTTATTAACTTTCATTCTAATACTCATACATTCTGATCAACTAACCTTATTCTCTCTTTTTTTAATCCTGCTTAACTGACTCATTTACTTTCATTATAGCTGGTTAATGGTTTGTGTTAAAGTAATATTCTCAGCTTCTAGCCTAGACTTCATAGTTTATCAAAACAAATATTATCCAGAACATCAATTGTATATAAATTTTAATACTACCTTTCTAATCTCAAGTAATAATATTCGCTTCCTTCCATCCCACTTAATCAACAAGCTTTCCTCGATTATAGATGGCTAATGTTTTGTATAAACATAGTAATATTCACAAGTAGTATATGTTCCATGCCTACTTAGTCAAACTATATTGTCCACGGCTGATAAGTACGTGATAATCAATCTTTAGATTATAGCTTTATATGACTACATAGGGCATAACCAGCACATCAAATGATTAAGGTTGGATGCGTAGTGTATGTTGGGGACGGATTTTTCACTATATGTATATGTTTGGCATCTTAAGCAGGTCAACATGTCAAGACGCCTCAGCATCCTGATCTCTACAACTTGATCTCTACAACTTGGTCCACAACTTGGTCCACAACTTGGTCCACAAGTTGACTTTTTACAAGTTGACTTTACATGTTGAGTTCACATCTTGGACCGACATCTTGGCTCAACGTCTTCATCAACATCTTGAAGCCGGACCAACTTGGGAGCAGTTTTGCGGTTGCTATTTTTTAGGAGCCATATGCGCATACCAGTTCAACCACGACTCTCCACCAACCACCATCAACAGTCATGCCCGAAATTTTCTCCTCAGCAACTCCATCATGCCGAATTTTTTGGGATTTGATTATTATCTTTTTATTTTACCTTTATTATAAATAGGGGTATGGAGAAGAAAGAAGACACATGTACTCACTCACTCACAATCACTCTTGTAATCCTCTCCATACTTCCGAGCTTGTAACTCACCGATCATAGTAAAACTTTGGTCAAGGTAGGTTCCAAAACCTCCCGAGGTTTTATGCCGGCGAACGAGTTGTTCAAGGGCTTTCCTCGTCAAAATCCTTTGTCATTTTCATTTTGATTACACACACAAATCTATATTCCAATTCACCCAATTCTTTCCTTGAAATATTTGGTTACTTACAATCACTTGTCGAAATTTGACCAAAACAATTTGGCGCCGTCTGTGGGAAATTTGGTTTTTTAGATTTGTTTAGAACATCAAAATGGTCAATCCAACTTCCGGTCAGGTAACCTCAGTAACCTCCGCGGCTGGGGGCAAGGCGACTGGGGGGCAGCAAGATGCACCTCGAGAGATGACCGCGTCTGAGATCAATTTTGGTTTCGTGACTAATATGGCAACAATGTTGAATGAACTGAATAAGCGAATGGATGCTCAGCAGGATACCAATACTAGGATTTTCAATGCAATTGAGAGTCTACGAAAAGGGAATCAAGTTGAGCCTCAAGTTGTAACTCCATTATCACCATTATTTCCTAGAACTCTTTTTAGTGCAGGTACTGGGGGCAATCTTGGAGACATCCCCATGGCGAGTGCAGTACAGACTGATAGTACAACTGTGACAACTAGTCAAGTTGCCCAACATGGTCACACCTTCGCATTCAGCCAACCTGTGCCAACATCTTGCTATACTTATGCCACTCCGTCTTTAGGACAAACAGGGAGTTTTTATAATGCATTTGATCACTCTTCTTCTCAATTTTATGCTAACACTTTTGCAGAAAGTCAAGTTGCTAGAGAGTTGCAGCAGATCAAAGAGATGATTAGGAATGTGCCTGGAGTTACCTTGCCTTATCATCCAGCTTCTCCAGCTTGTTATAATGAGTCTCGCTTTGTTCCAGCGATAGCCAACATGGAGATCCCGAAGAGATTTGCAGTGCCCCACATGAAGAAATACGATGGGAGCACAGATCCAGTGGAGCATGTGTTGTTATACCAAGAATTAATGGACATTATCAGCATTCCTTCAATCTTCAAAGAAGCCTGTCTTTGTAGGGGCTTTGGTTCCACCTTGTCTGGACCAGCTTTGAAATGGCTAACCGGCCTATCCCTAAACTCTATATCATCTTATTCTCAATTAGTCAATATGTTTGTGAATCAATTTTCATGTAATAGAGCTTTTGAGAAACTAACTAGTGACCTCTACAGGGTGGTGCAACAACCTGACGAAAGCTTGAAAGACTATTTGAACAGGTTCAACAAAGAGGCAGTGACTATCCCCAACTTGAACATGTCCACAGCCACCGAGGCATTCAGATTGGGCTTGAAGAAGGGATCACCTTATTATGACGAATTGGCCATGACTCCATGCAAGAGACTTGAAGATGTCAGGACGAGAGCTGTTAAATTCATCAGACTGGAAGAAGATAAGTTCATAGTCCTAAAATGACCACAATGAGGCTGACAAAATAAGAAAAGATGACCACCTATCTTCAACATGTCAAAATATTAGCAAAACAGTACCTCAAGTTGTATCCCATGTAAGTTGTCATTTTTTCATAAAAGCAAACTCCGAAAACAGGTATGATTTAAATTTTGTCATGTCATTTATTTATGTTTGTCAATTCTTATGTTAGGCTAAAAATTCTTACTGACTTAAGCATCGGAAGGGTAAAGCTAACACCCAATCCTAACATGAATTTGTTTTGCAAGGTATACAACTTGAACAAACAGCTTAGGCTCAACATGTTGACACGCCAGTACGGCTGATACATGTTGAGACCTAAGCTGGAGCAGGTCAAACATGTTGACACGCCAAGCACGGCCGATACATGTTTGAACCTCGGGAAGAAAGGCTCAACATGTTGACACGCCGCACGCGCCGATACATGTTGAGACCTAAAGTTGGAGCAGTCAAACATGTTGACACGCCGCACGGGCCGATACATGTTTGAACCTCGGGAGAAAGGCTCAACATGTTGACACGCCGCATTCCGATACATGTTGAGACTCCAGCCGGAGCAGTCAAACATGTTGACACGCCAAGCAGGCCGATACATGTTTGAACCTGGGAGAAAGGCTCAACATGTTGACACGCCGCACGGGCCGATACATGTTGAGACCTAGCCGGAGCAGTCAAACATGTTGACACGCCAAAGACGGCCGATACATGTTTGAACCCTGGGAAGAAAGGCTCAACATGTTGACACGCCAAGCACGGCCGATACATGTTGAGACCTAAGCCGGAGCCGGGTCAAACATGTTGACACGCCGGTCTGGCCGATACATGTTTGAACCTCGGGAAGAAAGGCTCAACATGTTGACACGCCGATTGGCCGATACATGTTGAGACCTAAGCCGTTGACACGCCGCACGGCCGATACATGTTTGAACCTCGGGAAGAAAGGCTCAACATGTTGACACGCCGCACGGCCGATACATGTTGAGACCCAGCCGGAGTGTGTCAAACATGTTGACACGCCAAGATGCCGATACATGTTTGAACCTGGGAAGAAAGGCTCAACATGTTGACACGCCAGTACGGCTGATACATGTTGAGACCTAAGCTGGAGCAGGTCAAACATGTTGACACGCCAGGACGGCTGATACATGTTTGGACCTGAAGAAGAATTTCAACATGTTGACACGCCAGTACGGCTGATACATGTTGAAACTTTAGCTGGAGAGGGATGGAACATGTTGACACGCCAGTACGGCTGATACTTGTTCTGTTTCTTCAAACGAATTAAGGTTCCGACACCTTCGCCTGGGCGCACGTTTTCACACTTATTTAAGTTGTGAACTATTGGTTGTAACATTTTCATGTTACCAAACGAATTAAGGTTCCGACACCTTCGCCTGGGCGCACGTTTTCACACTTATTCAAGTTGTGGACTATTGGTTGTAACATTAACATGTTACCAAACGAATTAAGGTTCCGACACCTTCGCCTGGGCGCACGTTTTCACACTTATTCAAGTTGTGAACTATTGGTTGTAACATTTTCATGTTACCTACGGTTTATAACATTTACATGTTATCTAAAGAACAAACAAAGTGTCTCTCAAAGACATGCCAAATCAAATATAAAAATTTTGAGGACCAACCCTCATCTAACATTCCAAATTTCAAAACATCTTAACTAATGTTTCTTAAAACTTTATCTTGATTTCTATCAAGCTTCGTTTATAGGTTCTCAATGCGTTGGACAACTCTTTGGCGTAACCAACCGCTTCCTTAATGCCGATGAGGGGAGTAGCAGTTTAAAAATTCCTTGAATCTCCAAGTTTTCTCCGATTCAAGAAATTTTGGGGGCAATTGTTGGGGACGGATTTTTCACTATATGTATATGTTTGGCATCTTAAGCAGGTCAACATGTCAAGACGCCTCAGCATCCTGATCTCTACAACTTGATCTCTACAACTTGGTCCACAACTTGGTCCACAACTTGGTCCACAAGTTGACTTTTTACAAGTTGACTTTACATGTTGAGTTCACATCTTGGACCGACATCTTGGCTCAACGTCTTCATCAACATCTTGAAGCCGGACCAACTTGGGAGCAGTTTTGCGGTTGCTATTTTTTAGGAGCCATATGCGCATACCAGTTCAACCACGACTCTCCACCAACCACCATCAACAGTCATGCCCGAAATTTTCTCCTCAGCAACTCCATCATGCCGAATTTTTTGGGATTTGATTATTATCTTTTTATTTTACCTTTATTATAAATAGGGGTATGGAGAAGAAAGAAGACACATGTACTCACTCACTCACAATCACTCTTGTAATCTCTCTCCATACTTCCGAGCTTGTAACTCACCGATCATAGTAAAACTTTGGTCAAGGTAGGTTCCAAAACCTCCCGAGGTTTTATGCCGGCGAACGAGTTGTTCAAGGGCTTTCCTCGTCAAAATCCTTTGTCATTTTCATTTTGATTACACACACAAATCTATATTCCAATTCACCCAATTCTTTCCTTGAAATATTTGGTTACTTACAATCACTTGTCGAAATTTGACCAAAACAGTGTAGTTGACAGAGTGAAATCAATGCTTTCCAATTTTGTCGGTTAATATATACAAAAACGTCATGCTTGGTTATCTAACCGGTACACGTGGAATTGTAATAACATAATTATTCTTGTAACGTATAATATTCTAATCTTTAACCCCAAAAATAGGTACTCGTCTTTACAATTTAACTAAATTTCTTTACAAATGAATATTTAGTTTATTGATAACAAATGTATTCCCGTTGAAACGTGAACCTGTATTATTAGATTTAAGTTAGTAACGTACACTACATGAGTAGATTTTTTGTACACCTTCTTACTATCATAATAAGTGCATACTTCTACACATAGAAGAGTCATCAACACAAAGCTAAAGTGTTTCCTTGAGGATGTTTAGAGTTTTCAAGATGACAAATTGAAAATGTATAAAATGGACATGACTCATGAACAGTTCACTATATTGGCCCGGGGGTTGTCAGGGAGTTTATTAAAGTAGAAGTGTAATATCATCAATTTATATAAATTGGTATACTCATCTGCAAGTCTCAATAAAAAAAAAGTTTGAATATATCAATAAAGATTTTTTCTAGCAAATATATCAATATAGATTTTGGTAATCTCAATATCTCACGTCTAAATACACAAGGATTTTAAGCACATTTGACCAAATGTGTTATTTTCTCTGCCCAAAAGGAAAAAGTACAATAAACATCTTTGATGGATTAGCAAAATTAAGAAAATCTAGTAAAGAAAAGAAGTCAAAGTCTCATTTTTCCTCGGTTTGTATTACCTTCATTTTAAGAATGATTTGTTCTTTAGCATTGCTATAAATAAAATTTGTATGGTACATCAAAAACAATGTTAATGTGGACTATCAAAACTAAAATGAATCTGTTTGAAACAATTGATCCAACTGCAACATCCTTCCCATTAAGTTGGGGTTTATTTATTTTTAGTGTTTTCAAAGTAAAATTATGAGTTAGGGTTTCACCATTTGAAGTTGTTAAAGATTTATTTTTCACATATTGATCCACCTCAAAATAATAATATTATTGGAACGAGAACCCGTATTATTAGGTTCTGAATAAGGAAACACTGCACAAGTAATTAATAGAAAATACATACTCATATGCATACAACAATGTATAAAATGGGCATAACTCTTGAGCAGCATGTTTCTTTTATGACAATGTATAAAATGGGCATGGCTCCTTTATAGCAGTCAGTCAAGGGTTGTAAAAGAATTTAGTAAAGTAGAAGCACAATAGCAACAATTTGTATAAATTTGTTTACTTATCTGCAAAAGGTCACCCATGAAAGTTACTTTTACAAATAAGTTGAGATATGAAAAATCTTGACTGAATATAACAAAAGTTTTTATTTTTTTGTAATCTCACGGTCAAAAGTCGCAAGGATTGTATGGACATTTGACCAAGATATTATTTTCTCAACCCAAATTGAATACTCCCTCTGTATCATTCGAAAAAAGACAAATTTCTATTTTGTATATCTCATTTAAAAAGACACACACCCAAAATAGAAATTTTTGTATACTTTTTTTAATTCATGTGATTCACTTATCATACTTACAATAAATATCAATTTACTATTTCTATCCCACTTTCTCTTTCCTACCTCACTTTTTCTACTCACAACACTTACTACAATACATACTTTTCTTAATTCCCGTGCAAGACTAACTTTGTGTATTTTAGGACGGAACGAAGGAAGCATTTAATTTTATCTTATTTTCCTTTTGTCCAAAAATAAATGTTCAATTTATAGTGATCAGTTAATATAATTAAGCCTCTTAACCATCAACTAAGAATTTTGTTCGTACAATTATTCTACTAACATGAAGAGAACTTTTGAACTTGTGTATACAATCTACTAATTGTAATTCAATTTGATGTCCTTATTTAAAATTAATATTTACGGACAAAGTTGTTATATTTTTAGAAGATAGACATTCATATGGATTTATTTTTTAAATATATTTATTTTTGGGATGGAGGGATTAGTATTTTTAATGATTTGAAAAGTACATAATTTTTATTTTTATTTTTGGTTAAAACACAATTAAATTGATGATAAAATTAAAATACAACTATTTTTTCGTAACCAGAATAATTGTTGACGATTAATTAAAGCAAGGTTAAAGTTGTTGTAACTAAAAAAAGAAAATTTAAAGTGGTTGTTGGGTTAAGGCTAATACCAAAAGAATGTCATAAACCTCGTGACTTTTTTCTTGATGTGGGAGCCAAAGAAACCTAACACGCTTCAACAACGGGAATCTATTTTAAAATTCGAGAACGATGCTTATAGCACAAGTTCCCTACTTATTGCCCCTATCCCATTTAACAATTGATTATACTTCAATTTATTTTGAATTAATTTATTTAATTGTATGAAAAAAATATGATCATATATCTATAATTTTGTACACCTAATTACTATCATAATAAGTGCATACTTCTACAGATAGAAGAGTCATCAACACAAAGCTAAAGTGTTCACTAGAGGATGTCTAGAGTTTTCAAGATGACAAATTCAAAATGTATAAAATATACATGACTCATGAACAGAGTTCACCTAACGACCTTTTAATTTCAATCTTTGGATCATTTCTTTAATTCTTTAATCCTACGGCTGATAGAGAGCGGTTTCTATTTTCCCTTAGACCTCTTTTTGTTTCCTGTGGTCGATTTCTTCTCCCGAATGCACTCTGTCAGGATGAAGGTGTTGAGACGCTTTCTCTGTCATCCTCTTCGAGTGAGTGAACAATATGGAAGCCAAGCCAGTAGTGAGAGGAAGTCGCCTCCAGCCAAGCATAGACCCAGACAACCCCCTCTGACCTCCCTTCCCATCTCGGCTTCAGATGATATTGCTAGCAGGCTAGGGCTTCAAGATTTTCGTTCACCACGGCCACTGTCGCCGAAATAAAGAGAGTTTTTTTTTTGTCTCGCTTTCTCTCCACAAAATGAATCTCTTTGAAAGCAATTGATCCAACTGCAACATCCTTCCCATTAAGTTAGGGTTTATTTATTTGTAGTGTTTTCAAAGTAAAATTATGAGTTAGGGTTTCACCATTTGAAGTTGTTGAAGATTTAATTTTCACATATCGATACGCGGAGATTTCTTTCTGGGTTTTGATTAATCTTGGTGTTCTTTAACTAATTTTTTTCTCTTCCATTGTGCCTACTATTATCTCATATTGGGATTTGAAAAACCTTGTCTATAATATATAAAGATCCTGGGCCACTCCCCT
Organism: Adenophora triphylla var. japonica; assembly: GCA_022495995.1. NCBI lineage: Eukaryota > Viridiplantae > Streptophyta > Magnoliopsida > Asterales > Campanulaceae > Adenophora > Adenophora triphylla. Next base: position 327,919 of record JAFEMH010001314.1, read on the forward strand.
TAACACCAATTGGTTTTAAGGTGGAAACTCATACTTTAAGACCTACTTCTTCATTTCTTGTACCTCAAAGTTTCTTTAGCCTTATACACGTTATCTTCTATCCCTCTATATAGATAAGTCTCTAACAACTTTACTTGGTCTCCACTTTTACACATAAATGAGGATTTATGTGTAACTTCCTTTCCTTCATCATTTGTCACGCCTTGTACAATTTTCATGACATGTTCAAACATAATTCCAACAAACTAATAGCACACATGTAAATAATTAACTATCATTTTGTAATTTATGAATAACATGTAGTAACTATCCTCATTTTCAAATGTCATCACATTGGCAACACATGAGGCAACACCAATGACAACACTGGTGTGGCAACACATGAGACAACACCAATGGCAACACTGGTGTAACACTAACAATTGGGGTATACAGAACCTCATTGAAATGCTATGAACAATAACCTTTTGATAATGCTACAGATTGCCCATAGCATATCTGATTGAGACTTTGTACAACTCGCATTGTTCCAAAACAAATTTCATAGAAAATTTATAAACATAATATTCCATGAAAATTCTAAAACAATGGAGGAATTTTGCATTCAAAACTGAAAAATGTAAGAAAAAACTGATCGGAATTTGGTAAGTGAAAGCTCTAGAGTGTAAGTGTTTGAGAGTGTGTGTTTGTGATTGAGACAGAAATAGATTAGTTGGAGATAAGAGAGAGAGAGAGAGAGCTCTGTCGGAAGGCTACTAGTCCGGCCGGCCAGCGTTGGAGTTTTCTCTAATGGAAAAAAGAAAGAAAGAAAGAAAGAAAGGAAGGAAGGAGATTTAGGGTAAGCTTCTTAAATGGATGTGGTACCCATTTAAGAATTGGTGGGAAGAAGCTTAAAGGAGAGGCCTTTGAATTTATAAGCAAGATGATTGCTCACAAGTCCTTAGACCTTGCATATTCCTTAATTTTACAAGTCCCCCAAGGACTATATTATACTAAAATGAACCAACAAGATTATTAAATTTCATTCAAACACTTGTAAATTCTGATTAACTAAACTTGTTCACTTTTCATCAGTCTTAGGCTTATTTCTTTGATATAACAAACCACAAGTAATATAAGCTCCCTGTTTAGTTGCTCAAACAATATAATGTCCACAACTAATAAGTACATGATGATCCATATTAGATTATAACTCTATAGAGCTAGATAGGGCATAACTAGCACAACAATTAATGTTTAGGGTTGGACGCGTAGTGTGGTAGCCAGAGTAAAATCAAAGTTTTATAATCGTTGATTTGTACATGTGGAGCTATAATAACATAATTAATCTTGTTGGAGTCTTCTAATCAAAAACATCATAAATAGGTACTCTTTCGTATATCTTAAGTAAATTTCCTTAAAAAATGAGATTTGGTTGATTAAAAATAAATATATATTTATTGGAACGAGAACCCGTATTAGTAGGTTCCGAATAAGGAAACACCGCACAAGTATTTTATAACAAATACATATATGCATACAACAATGTATACAATGGGCATAACTATTGAGCAGCATGTTTCTTTTATGACAATGTATAAAATGGGCATGGCTCCTTTATAGCAGGCAGGGGTTGTAAAAGAGTTTATTAAAGTAGAAGTACAATAACAACAATTTGTTTAAATTGGTTTACTTATCTGCAAAAGGTCTCCCATGAAAGTTACTTCTACAATTATGCTGAGATATGAAAAATCTTGAACGAACAAAACAAATTTATTTATTTTTTTTTGTAATCTCACAGTCAAAACAGGCAAGGATTTTATGCACATTTGACCAAGATATTATTTTCTCAACCCAAAATGAATACTCCCTCCGTCTCATTCGAAAAGACACAAGTTTATATTTTGGATGTATCATTTAAAAAGACACCCAAAATGAAAACATTTGTATACTTTTTTAATTTTTGGGATCCACTTGTCATACTCACAATAACTATACAGTTACCATCCCCTATCCTACTTTATCTTTCCTAACTCACTTTTTCTACTAACACCTACTCCACTATACATACTGTACTTAATTCCCATGCAAGACTAACTTTGTGTCTTTTCGGACGGAACGGAGGAAGCATTTAATTTTATCTTATTTTCCTTTTGTCCAAAAATAAATGTTCAATTTGTAGTGATCAGTTAATATAATTAAGTCTCTTAACCATCAATTCAGAATTTGTGCCTATGATTATTCTACTGTATGAACATTAAGAGAACTTGTGAACTTGTGTATATAATCTACTTATTGTACTTCAATTTGATGTCCTTATTTAAAATTTATATTTAAGGACAATTTTTTTTTTTGACAATAGACATTCATATGGATTTATTTTTTAAATATATATCTTTTAGGATTGAGGGATTAGTATTTTTTTTAATGATTTAAAAAGTACATAATTTCAGTTTTTGTTAAAACACAATTAAATTGATAATAAAATTAAAATACGACTATTTTTTCGAAACCATAATAATTGTTGACGATTATAGCAAGGTTAAAGTAGTTGTAACCGAAAAAGAAAAGTTAAAGAGGTTGTTGGGTTAAGGCTGTTAGGACCTAACTTCGTGTTTTGATGAAGATTGATCATTTAACAGGACAAATGTTAAATGGTCTAAAGTGTCAAGAGAGGAAAGTTGCATATGTTACATGAAGGCCCCTCCAAGTTTCCCATGTTTTTCAACATTGATTTTCACCTCTTATCAAGGCCACAAAATATTCAATATTAGACTTTATGGAAAGCTAATATGATGGTGTTCGAGAATATGCAATCGGATTTTGCATCCAAACACCCGGTAAAAAGCTTTATCCGGATTACCAAAATGGAGAGACAACGATTATCAAAAGCTAAGGGCTCAAAGTGAAAACCTGTTTATCATCGGTGAACTTGGAACTGCAAATGGAGATATAGCCAGCCAAGCCTTGTGTTTACACAAGAGAAGAAAAAAACATGTTTGCATAAAACATGGAAATTATGACAACCACTTTGAGTCAATTGCATTGAAGCCCCAACAAGAATAAATCTTCAACGGCTACTTCCTCTCTTTCACTATAAAGCCTTGTGTTCACACAGGAGAAGAAGAAAACATGTTTGCATAAAACATGGAAATTATGACAACCACTTTGAGTCAATTGCATTGAATATTGTATTGAAGCCCCAACAAGAATAAATCTTCAACGGCTACTTCCTCTCTTTCACTATAAATTAAAGTGAAGCCCTTCCACTATCAGTGCCTCTTAACCCCTTCTTTACCATTCCATTACAACCCTTCTTAACCCCTTTGATAACCTTCTGCAACCCTTCCTAACACCTCTTTACACATAGCCTTTTTACACCCCTCATATAACCTTGTGCAACCTCTTGACAACCTTCTGCAACCCTTCCTTACACCCTTTACCATTCTTTTACAACCCTTCTTAAGCCCTCAACACACAACCTTTTGCAACCTTTCTCAAACCCCTGCATACGTGCAAACCTGGGAAACAACACCAAACATGTTAGTCAAAAACAGCAGGCACTTGAGATCGAAATTCAAGTGTATGATTCAAAAGTTGTAAGCACTTAAGACTGTACTTTAAGTGTATAATCCGTAATTTGCTTAGTAAGAAGCAAATCCCTAATTGACTGTACTAATTAGGAAGAAGAAGTTCAAGGAACTTGCCTTCTCAATCTTTGTAACTCTTAAAGTGACCTAGAGTATAGTTGATTGAGCTCACTTGTCAAGATTGACAGTGGGGGTGGACGTAGGAGGAGTGAACTATGAACCACCTTAAAATTCTTGTGTCTTCTGGTATTTTTCACACACAAACACACACTCACACACACACTTACACTAATCACTTTGTCTTTACATTATTTCACTTTATTTATTCCGTTGAACATTACACTCTAGTTATCTAATCAGTTAATATCTAACAACTAAGAATTAACGTTAGTTGCCAAAGCTTAACTACCTGATCTTCTTTTAGTTGATCAAGTATACAGGGCTTTTCAAAGGCTAATACCAAAATAATGTCATAAACCTCATGACTTTTGTCTTAATGAGGGAGCCAAAGAAACCTAATGCACTTCAACAATGGGACTGTATATTTAAAATCGGGATAGAGAACGATGCTTATATCACAAGTGCACTACTTTTGAAATTATTTATTTAATTTAATGAAAAAAATATGAAAATATGATCATATATATATGTGTATTATTATTATGTAACGAAGGGGGTTTTTTCAATGCGAGATCTAAAAAATATCTTTCCATCGTGTTATCTTTCTAAAAGGTGTAATTGATGCAAAAAGATAATAACTTCAGAATTTCATGTAGATAATTAAAATCCTACACTCCATGACTCCCTTCGTCACAGACTAAAAGTTGTGCTTTGTTTTATTCTCAAAATGACAAATAATTTATAGTGTTTTCGATACTTATATTGATACAACATAATGAAACAGATAAATCTATCACTGTTGAATCGAACACAATTATCAGTAATAGATCTTTAATTATCGTCGAATCGTGCACGGCAATGAAGAGAGAAACTAAACTTTAGTAAACAGATAGCAACATCAAAATCTGACTGCAAATCTGGTAGGTTACATATATTTATACAATGATATTTATATTATATCAGTAGTGATTAGATCATTATGGTTTGGTGAAGAGTTAAGATATGAAGTGGCAAAACTTCACATAAAAAATACTATTATACCTTAGGTGTATAAGAGTAATTCTAGTATTACACCTTATTATATGAGAGGATTGGTTTATAAAAAATGAAATATTTTAATAATTTTTGAAGAAATGTGAAAAATATGAAAAAAAATTACTCTTATAACTAAATATAAGAGTAGTTATAGTCTTATACATTATGTTTAGGTATAGGAGTGGACTAGTTAATAATAAATTATGAGACTTTTTTATGATTTTTTTAAAAATGTGAAAAATTGCGATTTTTTACTCTTATACCTTATATATAAGAGTAATTATAATATTATAACTTAGATATAGGAGCGAACTCTAGAGGTACTCTTGTCTTTTGAAAAACAATGAGTTTTCATGAATTTTTCGATAAACCGTGAAATTTTATGAATTTTTCATATGGCTAAATATTAAACTATTATTCTTAATTACCCAATAAAATAAAGAATTAAACAAATTAAAAAAGATACACTCCTAATATAAAATATAAAAAGGACATCTTGCCAACAATAGTGACAAAAATATGCCTCTTTAGTCAATGTACTATAGCCCAAGAAACTAGGCACACACGTCAAAAGACCTGAATATAAAATAGGGAGAAGTTTGACCAAAATTTTCCTTATCCATGAAGAGTTAGGAAGACTTCTAGCTTGCAACAAGGATGAGCGAGGGAAATAAAGGTAATGGGAAGGAGACTCTTCTTTGGATGGATTGTTTGCTAAATGATTCCAAACTCTATGAGTTAGTATCTAAACCAATTCTTGTATCTTGGTTATCTCACACGGTGGATAAATATAGGAGTCAAACATATTGGAAATTTGAAGTATTAAAACACTATCTCCCTCCCTTTGTTCTTGAAAATTTAATGGGTGTTCCTTGGCCTCTCTATTCAAGGCAAGTTTCCAGGGTTTGGGCGCCAAGCAAAGGAGAGTTCTTTAACACGGACAAGACTTATAATTTGCTTTGGAGTCTTAACAACCGGCATATTGAATCTCCTTGTATTCCTTGGAAGAACCTGTGAAAATCCTTGGCCTAGAAAGCTGCTTTTGTTTCTCTGGATGCAAGAAAAATGGCTCTTTATCGACGCAACATTCTTAACACATTATTTCATGATTACACTACTCTTTGTCTCGCATTTGTGTTTTGATAAAAGCTCATTAGTTTCGCCACGTTTCGATAGGTTTTGACTAACTTTGTTAGTTTTGGAGTTAACTAACTAACTAACGGAATAACTGAAGAGGACAAGATAGTAAAATCTGGCTTGATGTCTCGCATGAGACTACATGTCTCGCACGAGACATCTTCTCTGCAGAATGTGCAGATTCACTTTCCTTATCCGTCTTGATCTCTTTCTTGGCCCTAATATAGGCCTTCCTAGAACCTTCCTATTGATTTCCTACCATACTTACAACTACTTTCTTGGGTCCTCCCTTGTATTTATGGACCATGAATCAAACCTTCTCCTACACACGTTTTTTTGGATTCTCTCCTATACAAATAACACAAAACAACCCTAATTCTCTCTCTAAATTCGTTCATCTCTCTCCTACAACGATCTCAAGAATTTATCAATGCTATCCATATACACCTATAATACCTTTATTTAATTTTCTTAACTAAAAACTACTCACAATAATAAAATAAATCTAGTTGATTTCATTTTAATTATGAGTTTTAAAAAGAAATTAAAATATATAAAACAATTATTTTAATCGACGAAAAAATGTAATTAGATATAAAATATCATGTGTAGCACGGGTTCATACCTAGTTTAGATTACAAATATGCAATTAATCTCCATTTAAATAAAATGAAACCTAATGAAATTTTTGGTGAAAAGTAAGTCAAATACCACTTTTTCAAATCCAAAATTCCAACCGTTATTATAAGAAAATTATATTAATAAAATTTTTAAATATTATTATTGATAATATTATCAATTAGTACTACTTTTATAATTTCATTAAGATTTTTTATATATATATTTGAGCAATTTTGATTAAATCAATCATGAAATATAAAATGAGACTATCTTTCTCAAATGGAGAGAGAGAGAGAGAGACGTTCATTCAAAAAAAATGAATTTACATTTTTGTCAACTCAAATAAACTCACCAAATTAAATTATGCAAATTAATCATCTGCAGTAAACGTAAGACATTGTTACTAATGTTTTTGATGGTTCATGTCACACCCACAAAAATAATCCCCTATTGGCACTCACTAGGGCATGAATGACGTCTATATGACATCAATAACAAAAAAAAACTATAAGTAAAAGAATCTTTTAACACACAACAATACAAACCATAAATCATACACAACTCTTGCACAACAACGATAACCACAACAAGGGTGTATCTAACTCTTGTACAACTAACTACAAGTACAATCCCACACATGCAACAACTGTTAAAATTACAAAGTTTACACAACAAGCAATGCATATGGCCTGTGTTCTAAAAAGAAGGCTAGGCACCCGCTTAGACGAGGCCTAGGCGCTAGGAGGGATTCGGGTGCCGCGATTTTTCACTATGAGGGTGACTGCTTTCAAGGACTCAGGTTAGATGTCATAAGGGCATTTAGTCTAAGATCCGTACGACACTAGAGTATAACACGCCTAATTTGAGTGGGAGTTTCGTCGTAGCATACATTTTATACTGTATGTGACTATAATACGACCTCAGAAAGTGATTGATTAATCTCTGCTTCATCACTGTGTGAGTTCTATTGATTATTAGGTGATCACTTTTATGGACTATGTGACTTAGAACTATGTTAATAATCTAAAGATTAATGATGCTACTTTGGCATGTCGACCAAAGGGCTTTGCACTTACAATCAGCCTCGCGGAGCATTGCTGAAAAGCTGTTAATCTAAAGATGATTGGCATGAGGGTATAAGGAAGATAATTATGATATAGATCTATGTTTATTGAATCAATATACGGACGATCATATTGAACATACGGTTCAAAAAGTTGATCTTGAGCACGTAAACTGATTGGGATTTAAGCATCGTTTATGAGGGGTTAAAGGTGTTTAAATTGATATAATCATATTGTCTAGGGCATTGAAGATATTTTTTACTAACAGGACGTGCTATGTTGGTAGATGGTTTATGATATAACACTCCTACCCTTTTTATACTTTCCTTGTCTGGTCACACGCCTCAGTTCGTGTATGAACAAATCAACATTGCATGGGCCTTGAGAATATATTGTGGTATGAGAGGCATTCCTATTTTGAACGAGTGAGAGATCGATGTTCGACTTGGACTCTTGGTACCTATCTTGATACGTTAAAAATAGGATACTACCAAGTTCTTGTTGGATTGTGACTGTGGCCAAGTTAACTATATAAAGGGTCTTTACCCTCATAATATTACACGTGAAAAATATATCTCTCCCAATATATTATCTCGGTTGGATTGCCTTCTCTAAGCTACCATCGAGACCTATGGATTTGAGAGTGGAATACATTATCAATATCAGTAATATTGATTGGACGAGAAACGCGTGGTGATTGCAGGATCGATAGAGATAATCAAGGGTTCGTATCACAAGCATAATTCTTTTGCACAACGAGCTTCGGATTTAATCCTACGTGGTAATCCTAGAACTTGTTATATGTATATTTCCATCAAGTTACATTCACATTAATAAAAATTCTTCTTCAATTAATACTCAATAACAAAAATACATCCAACCTTCAACATCATTAACAACAACAACAAAAACAAATGGCCAAAAATATTGGATATTGCTAAATCAGAGGTTTTTGCATTAACACATGTATACATAAGTCCTGATAATCTACTTAACAGTTAGATGGATAGAATGTGAAGACTCTCCTTTTGAACAGATAATTTGATAATCCCAATATCTCTTCTCAACCAGTTATAGATCAGAGTAAATCCAACGAAATTCATCGATTGGAGTTTCCGATAGTCCCTATGCCATCAAAGGCATCTACAGATATGTTTTAAGTTACATCATCAGACAAAGATGTAGCACATGCCTTGGAAGATTTATTGAAAGGTAAGACGACTGATACCAGAAGAAAAATAGATAAGGGGAAAAGAAAGCAAGATGCATATAAAGGTGGAAATGGTGATGGGGAAATAATTTGGGATATCGTAGGTTCAAAGCTTCCGATATACCCATAAATAATTGGTGTATACCAAAACCACCTTTATATGCTCTGAACAACGACCTTTTGATAATGCTAAGGATGTTTCATAGCATATCTGATATAGACTTTGTATGACCATTTTTAAACTGAAAATCCCCTCATAGCAAAATATATGCATTGAAAACAGAAAATGTATGAAATGACTGATCTGAAATTGGTAATGAAAGGTGTGTGAGTGTTTGGTGTGTGTGTGAGAGAGAGAGAGAAATCTGGAGAGAGAAAGGGATGTGGGAAGAGATGTACTTCGGAAAACTCTGCTGGAAGCCACTAGTTCGGCCACCGTTGGAGTTTTCTCAAGCAGAAAATATAAGAAAGAGGTTATCAAGGGGAAGATTGTTAAATGGAATTGGTGTGGTGAAACTGAAGGACAGGCTTCACTATTTATAATGCAAGATGATTGTTCACAAGTCCTTAGACTTTGCCTATATTATGTATTGATCGGTCGCTCAAGTAATAGATTATACTAATATGAACCAACAAGTTTATTAAGTTTCATTCTGATCAACTAACCTTATTCTCTCTTTTTTTAATCCTGCTTAACTGACTCATTTCCTTTCATTATAGCTGGTTAATGGTTTGTGTTAAAGTAATATTCTCAGCTTCTAGCCTAGACTTCATAGTTTATCAAAACAAATATTATCCAGAACATCAATTGTATATAAATTTTAATACTACCTTTCTAATCTCAAGTAATAATATTCGCTTCCTTCCATCCCACTTAATCAACAAGCTTTCCTCGATTATAGATGGCTAATGTTTTGTATAAACATAGTAATATTCACAAGTAGTATATGTTCCATGCCTACTTAGTCAAACTTTATTGTCCACGGCTGATAAGTACGTGATAATCAATCTTTAGATTATAGCTTTATATGACTACATAGGGCATAACCAGCACATCAAATGATTAAGGTTGGATGCGTAGTGTAGTTGACGGAGTGAAATCAATGCTTTCCAATTTTGTCGCTTAATATAAACAAAAACGTCATGCTTGGTTATCTAACCGGTACACGTGGAATTGTAATAACATAATTATTCTTGTAGCGTATAATATTCTAATCTTTAACCCCAAAAATAGGTACTCGTCTTTACAATTTAACTAAATTTATTTACAAATGAATATTTAGTTTATTGATAACAAATGTATTCCCGTTGAAACGTGAACCTGTATTATTAGATTTAAGTTAGTAACGTACATTACATGAGTAGATTTTTTGTACACCTTCTTACTATCATAATAAGTGCATACTTCTACACATAGAAGAGTCATCAACACAAAGCTAAAGTGTTTGCTTGAGGATGTTTAGAGTTTTCAAGATGACAAATTGAAAATGTATAAAATGGACATGACTCATGAACAGTTCACTATATTGGCCCGGGGGTTGTCAGGGAGTTTATTAAAGTAGAAGTGTAATGTCATCAATTTATATAAATTGGTATACTCATCAGCAAGTCTCAATTAAAAAAAAAGATTGAATATATCAATAAAGATTTTTTCTAGCAAATATATCAATATAGATTTTGGTAATCTCAATATCTCACGTCTAAATACACAAGGATTTTAAGCACATTTGACCAAATGTGTTATTTTCTCTGCCGAAAAGGAAAAAGTACAATAAACATCTTTGATGGATTAGCAAAATTAAGAAAATCTAGTAAAGAAAAGAAGTCAAAGTCTCATTTTTCCTCGGTTTGTATTACCTTCATTTTAAGAATGATTTGTTCTTTAGCATTGCTATAAATAAAATTTGTATGGTACATCAAAAACAATGTTAATGTGGACTATCAAAACTGAAAGGCCCTTGCTTGGTATGTAGATGATCAGACAGCTATGGTATTGGCTTAGCTGTCAGATGATAATTTAATTTGTGCAGCGGAATAAAAGTGATTTGAAATAATGGTAGGACAACAAACACAAGGAGATAATGCAAGTGTGTGAATGTGATTGCAAAAATGTAATAACACAGAGAATTTAAAGTGGTTCAGAGTTCACTCCTCCTACATCCACCCTCACTGTCAAACTTGACAAGTGAGATCAATTTTATTATAATCTTTAATCAACAAAAATTACAAATGATTGATTTAGGCAAGTTCCTTGAACTTCCTCTTCCTAATTAGTACAGTCAACTAGGGATACACTTAAAGTACAATCTTAAGTGCTTTTACAACTTGAAGTACAGTCTCAAGATTTTACAAAATAACTAATACACTCAAAGTACAGTCTTGAGTGATTACAAACTTATTCTACACCTAAAGTACAGTCTTAGGTGGATGGGGTTTGTGAATTAACACACTGGGGTTGTTTTTGTTGGTGAAGAGGTTTAGGGGTGAAGGTTTTGGTTTGGAACAGGGTTTTAAAGGTAAGGATTGGTGTGTGTGTGTGTGGATTACAGAAGGTGTGTGTGGGTGTTTGGAAAGGGTTTTTGACTGGGAAAATGAGTATTTTTCAGTGAATTTGTTAGAGGAAGAGATCCTCTATTTATACCCTTCAATGTAGCCGTTGGAATATGACTGTTGCAGCTACATTAATGAGCTTTGACTGGTCTTTGTCCCACTTGTCCACATGCGAGTCTTCATGAGCCGTCTTGAGCTGTGAGCTTGAACTGAGAGCTTCTAGAAGGTCTTCAGTGGTCTTCATTGGTCTTCATTGATGGACTTGATAGCTGTGAAGATGCAGGATCTAACATGGTTGAGTTTGTGGTAACATGGTGTGAGGCAGGGAGATGGTCAGTCTCGAGGACCGAAGTCATAGCCGTCGATCATGGCAATGCTTAGCTATCGAGAGGATCTCTAATAAGGACTGAGATGCACTTGATGATCTTGATGACTTAGAGAGTGACTATGATTCATGTTTTTGATTGATTGTAAACATTGTATAAGAAAGAATCATAGCTGTCAGACTCATAGCTGTCAAAGAGAAGAATTATGACAGATAACATCTTTTGATATAAACCCTGTTCTATATATATATTCCTTTATCAAAACCAACTAACTAAGACATTGATCAAAGTTAGGTCCTAACAATTTCCCCCTTTTTGGTAAAGGAAGATTTATTTAGAACAAGTTTTCACAGTTTTGATAAGAGAAATAATAAAAGAAGTAATCCAAGGAATCATATCAGGCAGAGGTAATCAAACTGAGATTGAATACTTGGAATTAATCTCAAGATGAGAAGAGTTCACAAAATATTGTCATACAAACTGAGGCAAACAAAACAAATTGTTTTTAACAAAAAAAAATGTTCCATAACAAATACAATTATTCATCAGCCAATTGATCATAGAATTCATCTCTTTCTTGTCTAGCTGATAGAATCTGATTTCTTTCATCCTCTAACTCTCTTCTCATTTCAGGCTCAACTCCTCTGTAGAAGAACTCATTGTTCCACTCCCAGGACATCCTTTCATCATACTTGAAGAATTTGTCTTCCTTTGACTTCAGTTGAGATCTTCTAAGGGGTATTTGATCATTTCTGATTCTCATTGTGCCCCACAAATGTTTTTTCTTGTTCCTGGTCTTCTTGCTCTGCATGGGCACACTGGACTGATCTGGTTGTGGCTGAACTGATGCTTGAGCATGAGTGAATTGCTGAGGAGGATTGGAAACCGTAGGGGTGGAAATATTGTTGGAGAGTCTTGATCGGGGCTTGAGGGAGCATCATTATCACTATCAATATCATAGCCGTCGTGAGTCCGATGAAAGATCAATAACGGTTACGCTCTGCTTTGACTCGAGCCTATGGAAGATCTGAATTCTTTGATCTCGGGAATAGAGACCAAGTTTTTGAAATGAGAGTTTTCATTGGGTGAGGTGAAGTTAATAGGATCTACGGTGATGAAGGGTGAGAGGTATGGCTCAATTCTGGATTAAGAGTTGGGGAAAAGATGTTGACAGCTTTGCTTAATAGAAGCATAATGGCACACTTTTGTTCAAACAAAGTGAAAGGAAAAGTGTTTTTGCAAGGTCAATGCACAGGAGAAGACTAAACCCTTTGGCATATACAAGCAAGAATTGAGTGATGGAGAGATGAGTTGGGTGAAAAGAATTTCCCAATCAAGAAGAGTATTGGGAGTGATGAACTTTGGGAAGGATGGGATTTGATGAACAAAGTTGGAGGTGGATGAGGTTCTTGACAACGCCATTTTTCATAGGCAAAGAACACTAACCCTGCCAGGTTTCTTGCTACAACAATCAAGCCATTCCTTGACGGTTCCCGAGAATTTTGGATAGATGAAGGGATTTGCAATTTCTGGGATGTGAGTTACATGGGGTAACCTTGTGCTTCTTGCTTTGATGGAGGACATAGAGAAATCAATTCCACGGCTAAGCATCCGAGGTTCCCTTTTGGGAAGGAAGGATTGATTTGGATTTGGAGGAATAGAATGACTTGGAGAAGCTGTGAGGATTTGTTAGGAATGGGATCAGCTGTCGGATATGTCTTGACCTTGTCCGGCCCGATATTGGACTTTGTGGAGAGGCTTCAAAAGGTTCATTTTCGGGAATTGGAGAAGGTGGCTTGGAAGGTGGAGAGGATTGGGTTGAAACAAGTTGGGATTGGCTCGAGAGGTTTGGCCAAGACTTTGATTTAGAGACCTGGAAGTGAATTGAGATTTGAGGAGATTCAAGGCGCCCTTACTTCACTTTTTGCCAACCTTTTCTCAAGGATAGCTATCATAGCTTCCTCATTTTCCCGAGTTCCATCAAGCTCAAGACCTTTGCAAGCATTCACAATTGAGTCTCCTTTTGAGACCGAGAATGGGATTAATCTCAACTCCAACCTTCTTGAGTTTTGAATGACCTTAGAAGTATCATCAAGATTCCCCTTTCGGTTTCAACGGTTGGGCGGGATTATTCACGGAGTTCGGTCTCGGGAATGGAAGGGAAGGGATGGCTATCAACATTCATAGTTTGTCACCTTTGGGTTTCTAGATGACTCACCCGGTCCACTTCTTTTGCATTAACCTAAGCCACGAGTTCATCTAGGGCCACTACTGATTCTTCCTCACTCGTAAAGTCCTTAAGATAAAAAAGAATGTGCCTTTTCGGTATCTGGGTTCCCATCCAACTCAATAGCCTCAATTGCTCTCATGATTTTAGCTAACTGTTGAGGTTGGGTAGAGGGGATATTCTCATCAGTGTTCCCCCTTAAAGGTTGCTTATCTAAGGGTTCTTTGAGATTGAGGATAGCTTCAATGGCCGATTGATGTCCCGAGTGGGTGTGGATTTTGGGGAAATGGAAGGGGTAGATATTTTGGTTTTCTTTGATTTGGGGGTTTTCTTTTCAATTTTTCTTTTCTTTGGTAATGATCTAGAAGGAATGGTTAAGGAAGATTGTACCTTTGATCGGTAGGCTGTCATTTGGAGGGGATAGGCTGCGATGTTGCTTTCCTTTGTGAAGGGTTTTGGATAGGGCAAGAGCTGCCTGAAGCTCTTGAGAATCTATGTTAGCATCACCAGCATCATCTTGATTCATAGTGTCAACCTCATGGCCATCAACATCACCTCTTTCTTCAGTATTCATAGCATGGGCATCAGAGATGGTTCCTTGGCATCGGCTATCGAGATCATCCTTGCTTTTGCTCTTTTTGCTAGGAGATACCACAGTTCTCTTGAGCACTCCAGTCTTCTTGACATTGGTTTTTACTCCTCTTTTCATTCTCCTACTAGTAGCCAAAGCTATCAAATCTTTCCAATGATTAAGCTTTATTCTTTTCTCTTCAATCCTTCTCCTTTGCTGTCAGACATTCTTTGGAAATGTCACAGTCTCCCCAGACCCTCCACCAGCACTCATTCCTTCAATTCTAGCCTCCTGAGTTGATTGCAAGGTTTGTTGGTACCTCTGCAACCACACTGGATGCCTCTCCAAGAAAGGATCAATGGAAGTGACTGAATATTGGAGAGAAGGACTTGCTCTTCTAGGCCACCACTCTTCAACTGGATCATATGGCTGAAGCAATCCCTCCATTGGAGTAACAAAGCTAAATTCTCCTGAAAAAGAACCATTCCCTGTGATTGCAAATGGTTGACCAACATTTGACTCCACCCTCTCCACAGATTTTGTTGTTTTTGGTTTTCAAGGCTTTTGGAATGATAGCTGTCAGTGGATGAAGATGGAAGGAGGTTAGAAGATAGATTAGATGAGGAATTGGGATGGCTGTCAGCTAAGGGTTGAGTTTGTCGGCTAAGGGTTAATTTGTCGGCTAAGTGAGGATTTTGAGGAAGATCGATCGAGGATGACTATTTATTTGAATATTTTCTTCCTCATCCATTGGATTGAAGGAGGGAGAGATTTACTTGACTTTGTTGGCTTGATTGGTTGTTGATGAGAGTGGGATGGTTGATGGTATGCGGCATAGGATGGCCGTCGAGATGAATTTCTTGGAACCATGTATGGAAGGTTTGATGAATCTTGTTCATGACTGAGAATAGTTGAATCAAGAATGGGGATGATTCAGGGAGATTATCTAGATTTCCCAATCCTTCATCAAAATCACATAATTCAGCTTATACTTTGATCATTGTTTTCATCAAAGTCAACATGAATAGATTCTTCCACAACAAGTCTTCTTTTGTTGTACACTCTATAAGCTTTGCTTGTGTTAGAGTATCCAAGAAAAATTCCTTCATCACTTTTGGAGTCAAATTTGTCCAAATTGTTCTTGCCATTGTTGTGGATGAAGCATCTACTTCCAAAGCCGTGAAAGTAGGAAATGGTAGGGACTTTGTTGTTCCATAATTCATATGGAGTCTTCTTGTGAAATTTGTTGATCGGGGTTTTGTTTTGAACATACAGCAGTGGTAACGCTTCACCCCAAAAATATTTTGGGAGATTATGTTACGGACATTGTTCTTCTTTGCCTCACAGTTGTTCCTGTTTTCCTTTACGCAACACCATTTTCTTTGTGGAGTTCTTGGGGCTGAAAAATTGTGATCTATGCCTTTTGAATCACAATATTCTTCCACTCCAAAGTTGTTCTCAAATTCCTTTCCATGGTCCATCTGATCTTGATGATGGATGTCCCTTTTTGATTTTGAATTTTGTTGAATAGCTTTATCGAGACGGCTAAGGGTGTCACTTTTGGATTCAAGAAGAATGATCCAAGTGAATCTTGTGAAATCATCAACACCAACTAGGGAGTATCTTTTTCCTCCTAAAGATCTAGTTCTTATGGGTCCAAAAAGATCCATATGAAGCGATTCAATAGGTCTTGAGGTGTCCAACTTGATCTTGGGTTTGAATGAGGATTTCTTTTGCTTCCCACATTGGCATGCTTTGCACAGTTTATCCTTTTTGAATGGGATCTTTGGTAGACCTCTGACAAGATTGGAATTTGCAAGCTTGGAAATGGTTTTGTGATTGAGGTGAGCCAATCTCTTGTGCCATAGCCATGACATATCGAGAATTGATTGAAAGACGAAGCGGTGAGCTGAAGTTTCCACAATCTCTAAGCTCAAGCAATAGAGATTTCCTTTTCTTGATCCAGTTAGGATGACTTTATTGTTTTTATCTTTAACGGTGCATTTGTCTTTAGTACAAACAACATGATATCCCTTGTCCACGAGATTTGACTAATGCTGATCGGATTGTGTTTGAGACCTTCCACATAGGATACATTTGTAAAAATGATATCTTTTGTAACAAGATTTCTGATCCTTTGACCTTAGCTTGGGAATTGTCACCAAAGGTTACATTTGGACCATTTTTAGGGAATATTGTTGCAACCAATCTTTATTGAAGGTCATATGTCTACTACAACCACTATCTAAGTACCGAGACCTTTCTGGATACTGCCAAAATGAAAAATAAGATTTATGGTACCCTTTTTATTCTTTTGGGTCCAAAGGATTAGTTTTTCTTTGGAGCCCTAACATTGTTCATTGATCCCTTATTGAAGAAGCTGGTTTAGGGTATGGTAATATGACATGATTTGCATCATGTAAGGTGTAAGAACAAAGTGGATTGGGAAGGATTGAAGTAGTGGTTTGGGTTCTTTGTATTGGGGTTGAAAGCGAAAATTGTTTGAATGGGATGACCTTGGAGAGTCATTTTGATGAGCATGGCTTCTTCCATTTGAATACCGCCATTGAGGTTTTTGTTTTTGGTGTATTTATGCTTGTTGTAGAATCTTTGTTGCCTTGGGGTTCTTTGTTGTTTGGAGGAACTTGGCCGCATGCTGTCATGCCTTGGGCCGTCACATCGACCCTTGTCAGACGTGGCTTGACCGACTAGCACCTTTTTGCGGCTTGACTTCTTCCTTTATATTGGCCCCTTTTTGAACCCAAATAAACTTGCTTCCTAGAACTTTATTTGGTCCTTCCTTTGATTGACTAGGGCCACCCAAGATTTCCTTTTCTTTTCCTTTGGTTTGAATGGGATAGGTTTGAGTTTGATAGTTGCCCGAGCTCGGGTTTTCTAGAACCATTTTTTCAATTGCCCTTTCACCGAGTGGGAGGAGTGTACACTTTTTGTGTAGGATCATCGGCTCAATCCCTGTTTTGTCACTTGGACGCCTTTGGGTGTAGGTGAAAAGAGATAATGCTTTGCTTGACATGTTCCATGAATCTATTTTCTTTTAAGAGCATCATTTTCTTTTTCAAGATTACTGAGTTTTTGACAATTTTCATGATTGTTAGATGTCTCACTTGTCGAGATCCATGTTTTGTTTTTCAAGCATGATGCATTGATCTCTTAGCCCTTGGCATGCTTTTTCAAGCTCGAAATGGTTTTTGTGAGGTTGTCAATGGTTAAGGATTGGGAAAGGTTCTCATTGACCAATGAAGCAAAGCTAGTTTTGTTTTTTGGTTTGAATTAAAAGAGTGCAAACTAATTGTTTAAAACCATCAATATTTAAAGAGTTAAAATCATGTACCTCTTTTAGTTCATCGCGAGCAAGTGCTTCCATCTCTTCCTCATTGTCGAGATTCTTCATCATCTTCAGCCATAAGGCATATCATGGCTTCTTCTCCTTCAATTTCAGTAGTCATCACTTGACATATACTCTTCATCACCGAATTTTGATGAGTCGGCAATCATGACTTGCTCTTTGTTTTTGTCATGTTTATTTTTGGAGCAATTGTAGCAGTTGCACTTAGAGCCGTGAATGATCTCTTTTGAGTATGTCATCTTCTTAGCCGTCCGATTGTCCCTAGGTTTCCTTGGTTCAGGGCAATCGAGATGAGTAATGTCCTTGCTTTCCACAATTGAAGCAATCAATTGTCTTCTTGTAGCTGTCTTGTTGGGCATTAGAGGTGGAGGGATTGAATTTCTTGTCAAAAGACTTCTTTTGAAATTTCATGGCATTTCAGCTGACCATGGAAATGAGGCTTGGAATGTCTTCTTGGGAGATCTGTTTCTTGACAGATTTGGAGCCGATGTTTATCTTTTGAAGAGCATTGTTGACAATGGTCTCAATGTCATGGTGAGTGATTGGCTTGTTGGCGAGGTTCTTGTGCGATTAAAGCTAAGGTTTGTGAAATGGAGGGGACTCGATGGAATTTTTATCATACCTTCCAGTTCATAAGCTTCAAGCTTTCCAAAATATTGCTCAACCGTCATGGTGCTCCATTCGAGATCCTTCTCTAATAGGTAATGCTACCTTCTCATATTCTTGAGGGAGATTTGAGTAAATCTTGAGGCGAGAGATCTTGCTGTTCAAATGTTTTTCCATGATCGGTAATTGATCTAACAAGGTTCTCAAACCTTGGTGGCGAGCACTCACCTTTTCTCCAGGGTAGAACTTGAAATTGTCTAATTGCCTAAGCAAGTTGTACAAGTTTTGTGTCCTAACACTGGAGTGTTTAGTGAACTTGGTTTGAATAAGAGCCCATGCAGTTCTGGCATTTGGTTCCTTAGCAATTTCTTGGGCTAGAGAGTCATTTACACTCTTTTGAAGAATGTTCTTGACTTTCAAGTTTGCACTTACTAATTGCTTTTCAGCTTCAGACCAAGTTTCTGGGGATTTGATTTTACTTGGTCCTCCATCAGTACAGACTTGAGTTGGGTATGACACTTCATTTTCTAGAACATACCGGTTCCTAAATGCCGTTTGCATCAAGATAAGTTTTTATCTTTGATGCATAGATCTCAAAGGATCCACAGTCATCAATGTGTGGGATGTCTTTCTCATTATTTCTTCTTGGTTGAGGCATGGTGGGTTTGAAGAGAATCCTTCACAAGTTGTTAGACTTTTAAGTGTGAAGACAAGCTTTGATACCAATTGAAAGGCCCTTGCTTGGTATGTAGATGATCAGACAGCTATGGTATTGGCTTAGCTGTCAGATGATAATTTAATTTGTGCAGCGGAATAAAAGTGATTTGAAATAATGGTAGGACAACAAACACAAGGAGATAATGCAAGTGTGTGAATGTGATTGCAAAAATGTAATAACACAGAGAATTTAAAGTGGTTCGTAGTTCACTCCTCCTACATCCACCCTCACTGTCAAACTTGACAAGTGAGATCAATTTTATTATAATCTTTAATCAACAAAAATTACAAATGATTGATTTAGGCAAGTTCCTTGAACTTCCTCTTCCTAATTAGTACAGTCAACTAGGGATACACTTAAAGTACAATCTTAAGTGCTTTTACAACTTGAAGTACAGTCTCAAGATTTTACAAAATAACTAATACACTCAAAGTACGATCTTGAGTGATTACAAACTTATTCTACACCTAAATTACAGTCTTAGGTGGATGGGGTTTGTGAATTAACACAGGGGTTGTTTTTGTTGGTGAAGAGGTTTAGGGGTGAAGGTTTTGGTTTGGAACAGGGTTTTAAAGGTAAGGATTGGTGTGTGTGTGTGTGGATTACGGAAGGTGTGTGTGGGTGTTTGGAAAGGGTTTTTGGTAGGAAAATGAGTATTTTTCAGTGAATTTGTTAGAGGAAGAGATCCTCTATTTATCCCCTTCAATGTAGCCGTTGGAATATGACTGTTGCAGCTACATTAATGAGCTTTGATCGGTCTTTGTCCCACTTGTCCACATGCAGTCTTCATGAGCTGTCTTGAGCTGTGAGCTTGAACTGAGAGCTTCTAGAAGGTCTTCAGTGGTCTTCATTGGTCTTCATTGATGGACTTGATAGCTGTGAAGATGCAGGATCTAACATGGTTGAGTTTGTGGTAACATGGTGTGAGGCAGGGAGATGGGCATGCGAGGACCGAAGTCATAGCCGTCGAGATCATGGCAATGCTTAGCTATCAGAGAGGATCTCTAATAAGGACTGAGATGCACTTGATGATCTTGATGACTTAGAGAGTGACTATGATTCATGTTTTTGATTGATTGTAAACATTGTATAAGAAAGAATCATAGCTGTCAGACTCATAGCTGTCAAAGAGAAGAATTATGACAGATAACATCTTTTGATATAAACCCTGTTCTATATATATATTCCTTTATCAAAACCAACTAACTAAGACATTGATCAAAGTTAGGTCCTAACAAAAACTAAAATGAATCTGTTTGAAACAATTGATCCAACTGCAACATCCTTCCCATTAAGTTCCCATTAAGTTGGGGTTTATTTATTTTTAGTGTTTTCAAAGTAAAATTATGAGTTAGGGTTTCACCATTTGAAGTTGTTAAAGATTTATTTTTCACATATTGATCCACCTCAAAATAATAATATTATGCAGAGGATTCTTAAACCCACCAAGGATTTATCCTTGCCTGTCCCAAGTCAGGATAAAGGGCGAGGGTTGCGGTAGGCATGTGACAGCCAGCGTAAAAATTTGTCACATTAACATGACATGAATCGGATTATGAATATCGTTGGGGCGTTTCCTCAGCAGCGACGCGCTACACTTTAAAGACCTGGGTTTAGTGATAAGTATGCAAAGGTTGCTAGGTCGTCGCCCGGAAGCGACGCGCCATCTCTTCGCCCGGGAGTGGTGTCAAATATGCAAGGGTGCGCTACACTTCAAAGACCTGGGTGTAGTGATAAGTATGCAAAGGTTGCTAGGTCGTCGCCCGGAAGCGACGCGCCATCTCTTCGCACGGGGGTGGTGTCAAATATGCAAGGGTTCCCGCATTGCGGACGAGTGCGGGTAAAGAAGCTAGTCCATGGTAGGTGTAAGGGTAGTGGGATGCGCTTTGGAACTTGGAACATTGGATCATTGACAGGGAGATCAGCAGAGGTGGTGGAAGTTATGAGGAGAAGGAAGATTCACATAATGTGTTTACAGGAAACTAAGTGGGTTGGAGAGAAAGCAAAAGAAATATCGCCTTGGGGTTTTAAGCTTTGGTACTCAGGAAAGGATAAGGGTAGAAATGGAGTGGGTATCATTATTGATAAGGAGTATATTAATGATGTGGTGGAAGTGTACAGGAAGAGTGATCGAATTATGGGCATTAAACTGGTGATACGTGATGAGATTATAACTATTATTTCTGCATATGCACCACAAGTAGGGTTGGATGCATCTATTAAACAAGTGTTCTGGGAAGATTTGGAGGAGGTAGTGCAACGAGTACCTAGTGGTGAGAAATTAGTGATTGGTGGTGATCTGAACGGACATGTGGGGTCTAGTCGATATGGCTTTGAGAGCATACATGGAGGTTTTGGTTTTGGAGAGAGGAATGAAGCAGGAAATAGTATCATGGACTTTGCGTTGGCATATGACTTGAGTATAATGAACACTTGGTTCAAGAAGAGAGAATCTCACTTGGTGTCCTATAGGAGTGGAGGTAATGCGAGTCAGATTGACTTCTTCTTAGTAAGAAATACTTGTAGAAAGAGTTATACAGATTGCAAGGTTGTTCCGGGTGAGAGCACAGCAACTCAACATAGACTGGTGGTACTTGATTTTCGAAGTAAGAGAATTTCGAGGAAGAGAAAATTACAGGTAGACCCTAGAATCAAGTGGTGGAGACTTCAAGGGGAAAATCAACTGAAATTTGCAGCTAAGATGGTCGATACCGGTATTTGGGTGGATAATATGGAGGATATGGATATAGATTCGACTTGGACTAAGATGGTACATACCATAAAGGAGGTGGCGAAAGAAGTCCTTGGAGAATCTAGAGAAAATGGGCCACCAAGTAAGGACACATCATGGTGGAACGAGGAAGTAAAACAAGCAATAAAGGGCAAGCGAGAATGCTACAAATTATTGGGGAAATGTAGGAGCGACGAGAACTATGAGAAGTATAAGGAAGCTAGAAGAGATGCTAAGAAAGCAAAAGAAGAGACGCAAGAGCAAAGGTGAATCAGAAACTTTATGATAAGTTGGATACAAAAGAAGGGGAAAAGGACATCTACAGACTCGCTCGTATGAGGGATAAGAGGACACGAGATATTGGGACGGTTAAATGTGTGAAGGATGTAGACCAAAGAGTTTTAGTCGGGGATAAAGAGATAAAAGATAGATGGAGTTCGTACTTTGATAACTTGTTCAATGGCGGTCAAGAGCAGGATGTTGGAGATTTAAATATCTCTTCGAGTATGGTTAATCGAGATTTTATGCGGAGAATTCGAAAGAGTGAAGTGGAAATGGCAATGAAAAAGATGAGATTGAAGAAAACCGTTGGACCGGATGGTATACCAATTGAGGTTTGGAGATGTTTCGGGGAGAGGGGAGTAGATTGGTTAACAATGCTATTTAACAAGATATGGAGAGTTAACACAATGCCATTGGAGTGGCGGAAGAGTACTCTGATCCCTTTGTATAAGAATAAAGGTGATGTCCAAGATTGTGCCAACTATCGGGGGATCAAACTAATGAGCCATACTATGAAACTTTAGGAAAGAGTGATTGCACAAAGGCTGAGAAAAATTGTGGATATTTCGGATAACCAATTTGGGTTTATGCCAGGAAGATCGACTATGGAGGCAATATATCTTATGAGACAAACCATGGAGAAATATCGGGATCAAAAGAAAGATTTGCATATGGTTTTCATTGATTTGGAGAAGGCATATGATAAAGTGCCAAGAGAGGTACTTTGGTGGGCATTAGCAAAGAAGGGTGTTTCAAAGAAATATATTGATATTATCAAGGACATGTATAATGGAGTTAGTACTTGTGTACAAACTAGTGTTGGGAAAGACCGAAGAGTTCCCTATAAAGATTGGAGTGCATCAAGGTTCCGCACTTAGCCCCTTTCTTTTTGCTTTGATAATGGACGAATTGACGAGGTCGGTCAAGATGATATACCAAAGTGTATGCCGTTCGCAGATGATATTGTGCTTCGATTGATGAGACAAGAGAGGGTGTTGAAAGTAAATTGGAGTTGTGGAGACACACTATGGAATCTCGAGGTTTTCGATTAGCTGAAGCAAGGCTGAATATTTGGAGTGTAAGTTTAGCGAGTTGGAAGTAGGGAGGCGGGGCGGTCACATTTGATGGAAATATTATCCAAGCTTCTGAGTTTTTTCGCTATCTTGGATCCATTATCCAAAAGGATGGAGAATTAGATGGAGATGTGGCTCATAGGATTAAAGCGGGTTGGTTGAAGTGGAAGAGTGCTACAGGGTTTCTATGTGATCGCGGCATGCCCAATAGATTAAAGGAAAAATTCTACCGCACGGCAATTAGGCCGGCATTGCTTTACGGCACCGAATGTTGGGCCGTGAAACAGTGTCACGTGCATAAGATGAATGTGGCGGAGATGCGTATGCTTCGATGGATGTGCGGTCATACAAGAAAGGATCGGTTGGGAATGAGGTGATCAGAGGTAAAGTAGGAGTTGCGCCCATTGAGGATAAGATGAGGGAAAATCGTCTACGGTGGTTTGGACATGTGAGAAGGAGACCGAGTGATGCACCTGTTAGGAGGCCGGAACAGTGGAGAAATGATATAATGGCGAGGGGTAGGGGAAGACCCAAACAAACTTGGATTAGAGTAATTGAAAATGATATGAATTTACTTGGAGTGGATGAAAGTATGGTGTTGAAGAGGCCGGAGTGGAGGGCAAAAATCCATGTGGGGGTTGATTTTTATTTTTTATTTATTTTTTATTTTTTTTATATTTTTATTTTTTTATATTTTTTTTATTTTATTTATTTATTTATTTATTTTATTTTATTTTATTTTATTTTATTTTTTTATTTTATTTTATTTTATTTTATTATTATTATTATTATTATTATTTTTTATTTTTTTTAATTTAATTTTTTTATTTATTTATTTTTTTCACGATAACATATGAGGATTCATGTTAGCCGACCCCAAATTATTTTGGGACTAAGGCTTTGTTGTTGTTGTTGTTGTTGTATGCAGAGGATTCTTGCTGGGTTTTGGATAATCTTGGTGTTCTTTAACTAATTTTTTTCCTCTGCCATTGTGCCTACTATTATCCCATATTGGGAATTGACAAACCTTGCCTATAATATATAAAAATCCTGGGCCACTCCCCTTAACACCAATTGATTTTAAGGTGAAAACTCATACTTTAAGACCTACTTCTTATTTTTTGATATTAGATTAGAATCTGTAAAATACTATTATTCTGGCATAATTTTATTCCTGATTTAATGAATTCTTAATCAACTTTCTCTATAGGATTATGTGGTTTGTTCAGTTGCAATAGAACTTGACACACATTGGATTTCTCTGTTAAAATTAGAGAATGCTTGAGATCTTAAAGGTCCTGTTTTGCTTAATCGGTTAAAAGGATTAGGCAGTTAAGCTTTGACAGCTGAGGAAGAATCTTAGCTGTCAGATATTAACTGATCTAAAAGCTAGAGTATAAAGTGCAGCGGAATGAATAAAGTGAAATAATGTAAAGACAACGTGATTGATGTAAGTGTGTGTAGGTATGTGTCTGTTTGTGTGTGATAATACCAAATGACACAAGAATTTTAAGGTGGTTCAGAGTTCACTCCTCCTATGTCCACCCTCACTATCAATCTTGACAAGTGAGATCAATCCACTAAATCTAGTTCCCTATAAGATTTACAATGATTGATTAGGCAAATTCCTTGAACTTCCTCTTCCTAATTAGTACAATCAATTAGGGATTTACTTGTTACGAAGCAAATTACAGAACACACTTAAAGTCAGTCTTAAGTGGTTTACAATATTGTTTATACACCTGAAGTACAGTCTCAAGTGTCTAAGAATTGTTTGATTGTTGGTTGCAGGTATGCAAGAGTAAAGGGGAAGTTTGTAAAAGTTGTGTGTGGAAGGGCAGTGTCTTCAGTCTTGGTGGTTTCCTTTTATAAGATGGAATATAGCAATTGGAGGAAACAAGTCAGTAAATGAATGTGGGTGAAACAGTGTTTGCATTTAGGGCCTTGTTGACTGGATGATAACAGGCTGGAATATGCAACCCTTGTGTAGAGGATCTTCATGGAGATGACCTGGCAACATCTGTTGAGGGATTTGGGCAAGGCACACCTTGGTCATCACAGAGATAACACATTGCTGTTGTCTTTGAAGATCATAGTTGTCAGAGGGATGAGACCTCTGCTGTAGAGATTCTTAGCTGTCAGGAATAGCTCTTTGATTTGGATGATTAGGAGTCAAGGAATTAGATGGGTGACATGTAATGATCACTTTGTAATTAAATACATTGATTTATTTTATTGGTCTTTGTTTGATCGTTGCTGTCAAGATGATTAATGGGATGTGCAGGTTGAGTCTTTGTCTTGGCTGTCCAATGTTTATGAGTTATCTTGGCTGTCAGATAACATTGGATATGTTTCTTTGTCAAAACGATATATAACTATGTGGTTTACATAGTTAGGTCCTAACAATTTCCCCCTTTTTTGGCAAAGTAATATATCTAATAAAGATATGACCTGCAAGATAGCTTATGAATTGAATATACGAATGAAGATAAAATCAATCTTCTTGATTCAATCACAAGAGCCAAAACACAAACATTATCCAAAATAAAATGTGTTTAAGACAGGGGATAAAAAGAAGAGATTAAAAGACTTAGCCAAAAAAAAAAATTCTAATCAGAAAATTCTTCTCTTACTCTTCTTGTTGCAAGGATTTCATCTCTTTCAGATAGTAGCTCCTTCCACATCTTTTCTTATACACCTCTGTAGTACATTTTATTGTTCCATTCCCAGCTCATCTCATCATCATAGGTGAAGGTGTGATCTTGTCTTGCCTTGAGCACAGCTTTGGACAATGGTTCTTGATCATCCCTTATCTTTAAAGTACCCCATTTGGGAGCACTCTTTCCTCTAGAGCTTTGACCTCTGGTTCCTGAAAATAAGTTATAGAAGAAAGGATTTGACTGCAAAGAGAGGGTTAGTTGAGCTAGATAGTGATGAGGTTCTGATGGGACAGTGAGAATAACTGAGGTTGTAGGCTGATGCACATGCTTTACTGGCTCATCTTCTTCATCATCACTTGACACAATAACATTAGCAGCAGCACCAGAACCTCTTTTTCCCAGGTTGATGGCTTCCTCATCTGAATCAATTAGCTTTCCCTTGGATTTCTTCTTTTCTGGCTTGGCACCAACTGAGACTTCCATGATGTGCCTCATTTTGGTGATCATGGTCCTTGTGAATTTTTGCATGTCAGTGATGGTTACATGATAGGGAGGCACATATGCAGAGGGATTGAAGTTTGGTGGGAGGTTTAGTTGGAGAGATCTAGTGTTTGGGGGAATAAAGGGAGGTGGTTCTGAAGTGGTTGGAGGAAACATGGATGTCAGTTTTGGCTTGGCAATGACAGCCATGATTTTGACTTTATTGCTGCAGATTCTCCAATACAATTCTTTGGTCAGGTCCACACAGAGAGCATAGACAAGGGAGGAGGGCATGTAGATGCATTCATTGAGGTTGGTTGACAGGAATTGGGAGAACAAAACTTCCCAGTCAATGATGGTTGATAAATCCATGAAATTGGGTAATCTGGGGGCAGTATGAAAGAAGGATGAGGGGAGAGCAGATCTGTATTTCTTCCATTCCTCATGCCCAAACATGATGAGCCCACTTCTGTTTCTGGCATGGATTATGATGGCATTCTTCCTTAACAGCCAAGGATTGGGAATGATGTTGGGATTGGCAATTTCAGGGAAGTGAGTGATTCCCTTGAATCTTTTGTGGGCAGCCATGATTGAGGGAAATCAGAAATCAATTTCACAATCAAGAATCCAGAGCTCACAAGCTGGAAGGGGTTCACTGTCAGAGGAAGATGTAGGGGAAGATTGAGGTTCAACAACTTCAACAGGTTTAGATGGGGTTTCACTATCAGGCTTACTTGACATTTTGGCCCTATCTCTAGTTTTGATCAAATCTAGAGCTTTTAACATATCATCCTCAGTCAGCAATTGTCTCAAATAGGTGATGGCTGTGGGAAGCACTTCAGGGGGTCCTTCAAAGGTTAATCCTTTAGCAGCTCTAAGGATATGTTAAAGAATGGGTGATGGATCAGAAGGACTGGAAATGGGTGAAGATTGGGATGGGGAAGGCTTAGCTATCAGATTAGGAGATAGGTGACTGTTGTTCCCCCTTAACTGAAGGTCATCTTTTCAGAATCAGAGGCGTTCCCCCTTTCATTTTCAATACTTGGCTGATTTGAGCTCAGGTTGGAAGAATTCAGGTTTAGTATTTCTTGGGCTATAGAGATAGGGGGTGAACTGGATTGCTCTTTGGTTAGTAAGGGATGAGGGGTATTTGGTTTCACCTTTTTGGAGAGGGGAGCATTCTTATCCAATTTTCTCTTCCTAGAGAAGGTGTTTACTGAAGGAGAGGGGATAGGAGTTACCTCAGTTGAAGTTCTAGCAGGTTCAGAAACCTTAGCTGTCAGACCTTGGGCATTCATAGTTGTCCCAGAAGTTTGCCCTGTCTTGGTTGTTTTATGCATAGCATCAACTAGGGATTCAGCAAGGGCTCTCCTTAGCTGTTCTTCATACTCATCATCTTGAGTAGCTTCATCTTCACCAACAAATTCATCAATATCTTTAAAAATGGGGTCTGAGTGAGTTTCTTCACTGTCAGCAGGTTGTTCTTCAGTAATCTGTTTCCCTTTGTCAATTAATTGAACATCCACTTTCTCAGCCACTTGTTCAACAACATCTTGCACCTTCTTTCTCTTGAATAGCTTCTTTTCTTTCCCAGTTTTCTTCATTTCAGCTTTGGCAATCCTCTTTCCAATTTTTCTAGGAGTAGTCCCTTGAGGCTTTTCTTTGATCACAACTCCTTTGTCATGCTTTCTCTTTGACCTCTTGTCATTTACCATGTGGACCAATGATCTCCTTTGTAGAACTCTTCCAAGGTATTGTCTTTTCTGTCCCAAAGGTTACTGAGACTTCCATCTTTCATTGGGATGTTGTAGATTTTGGACACAACTTTGGGAGACACATGAATCTCAGTCCCCTCAATGTTGGCTCGAATGGCTCCACTTAACAGTCTTTCTCCAGTCATGCAAATTTCTCTGCACAATTTTTTGTAAATGGGAGGTTGAGCTTCCATCATTTTGCATAGATGGTTGGATTCCAGCAGGGTTTTGATGAGGTCACCAACTTCATGATTATAAAAATCAGGCTTGATAAAATAGCTATGTGCTTCAGTATATGCCATTGCTGTAAGAACAGAGATTTAGGATTTTTCGAAAAACAGAGAGATTTGAAGAGTTGATTTAGGAGGGTAGAGAGTGTTTGAAGAAGATGGATTAGTTTCGCAAGATTAGAGGTTAATGAGGAGGGAATGTGTATAGTTAAACGGCTAAATCGAGGTTTGGGCAACAGTTAAAAAATTGCATTTAAGAATGTGACTGTTCATGAACAGTGTATTTTGTCCCCCACTCATTTCTTGCAATAACTTCCCTTAAAACATGGGAGTAAATTCTGTACACAGAGGCGAATTTTCAGAGGGAGTTATCATAGAAGTAAATGAGTATTTGTTAGTGGCAAGTTCCAATAACCTCGATTTGGCAAGAGCTCAAATCATAGCTGTCAGACTTAATGACCAGCCAAGTCTATTTTGAATGATCATTGCCTCTATATTGACTGAAACTAAACTTGTCTATAAAAGGAAATGAATCAGATGATGAGTTTTATCAAATTCATTTCAGTCATATAGTAAATGGGAAGGTTGGTTTCAATGTTTTGTCCTAGCAAGATGGCTAAGACAACAAAGAAATTGGTTTTCAAGAGTCCAAGGTTAGAGGAAACTAGGGAGGAGAAGTTTGAGAGGGAGTTTTTGTCATATCAAATACAAAGAGATAATGGTCTAGAACAGGAGGTGGATCAACTGCATAGTGATGATCCAAGTAAGGAAGAAGAGTTAAGAGAGAGGGAGATGAGGAGAAAGTTTTGGGAAGAAGAGAGGCTAGCATTGTTAGAGGGTGAGAGGAATAGATTGAAGGAGACATCTAGGGATAAGGGTAAGGCTAAGATGGTTTGTGAGGGTCAAGTTGGTCAGACAGCTAAGGTTAAGCTGTTTGGAAAGGGGAATGAGGGTGAATCTAGTAAGCAGGTTGGGGCAGGTGTAGAGAGAGTCTACACATTAGGAGAGCTTGTGAAGCTTGACAGCCAGGAAAGGATTAAGATTGACACTCCTATTGGTCAACCTGAGTTCTTAGCTGTCAGAGAATTCACAGCAGTAACTAGGGATTCACTCTTATTGAGTCAAGCAGTTCTTGAGGGAACTGGAGACAATTTTGCAGGAGTGCACAGTTCTCCTTCAAAGGCATATATGAGATTGTTCTCACAGTTTCTGAAGCGTTTGAGTCCAGCAGTGATGAATGAGGTAAGAGGTGTAGGTCCTCAGTCACATCAAGCAATTATTGTACAGGAGAGTGCAAACACTTCAGGGACATTCAGCTTTGTTTCTCCACTAAGTGAATATCCACCTTACAATGCTGTAGAGGAATGGTGGCCAAGGAGGGTGTGTCCTTCTTTAAAATTTTCAACATCAGCCATTGACCCTTTCATGAAGAGACACCCAGTGGGGCTTGAGAGGTATGGGGACATCAAGGAGCATGTTTATGAGGCTCCTGATGTTGCCTATATAGGCAACATCAGCTAAGGAACAGTCAAGGATAGAATTCTTAGCTGTCAGATCCTGTATGTGAGGATCAGCTGTGTGAGAAAGGAGAGGTTATGAAGCTTTTAGTAATAGGAATTTGTGGTTGCTTTTGTGTTTTGAAAACTAAGGTGTTTGGTAGGATGAAGTTTGGCTTAAGATGTTGTAGGTTTTTATGTAAGATTATGGTTAGCTGTCAGATCCTCAACTATTGACAGTAACCATTTGTAATGTTGCTTTGATTAATGAAAATCTTTTATTTTGGCAAATTAATCATTCCCAGCATTGCCCTTAGCATCTCAAATCTCTTTTCATCCATGGCTTTTGTTAGGATGTCAGACATATTGTCTTCAGTGCATACCTTAGCTAAGTTGATATTTCCTTTTTCAATATGGTCCCTAATGAAAGTGATGCCTAACTTCAATATGTTTGGTCTTGGAGTGTTGAACTGGATTTTCTGTCATGGCAATGGTGCTTAAATTGTCACAGAAAATGAGATTGTTTGACATGTCCATCCCAAAGTCTTGGAGTTGACTTTTGAGATAAAGAATTTGAGAGTAACACAGACCAGCAACAATATACTCAGCCTCAGCTGTTGAGGTAGCTACTGAGGTTTGTTTCTTGCTTGACCAAGAGATTATTCTTGATCCAATGAATTGACATCCACCACTTGTGGATTTTCTATCCAGATTGCATCCAACATAATCTGAGTCAGTGAAACCAATTAGGGAGAATGGGAATTCAGTGGGATACCACAAACCATAGTCAGGTGTTCCTTTGAGATGTCTCAACATTCTCTTGACAGCAGAGAGATGAAATTCTTTAGGATTTGCTTGGAATCTTGCACAAAGGCAAACACTAAACATGATATCAGGTCTGGAGCCTGTCACATATAGGAGGGATCCAATATAGCTCCTATATAGTGTTTGATTCACACTCTGGCCATCAGGATCAGCATGGAGTTTGGTTGTTTTTGACAGAGGGGTTCTATCAGGAGAAGCAGTTTGCATATCAAACTTTTTGATCATGTCCCTTGTATACTTGGCTTGGTTAATGAAGATTTCTTATTTCATTCATTTGTTTGACTTGAAGACCTAAGAAGAATGTGAGCTCACCAATCATGCTCACCTCAAACTGATTCTTCATGATTTCCCCAAATTTTGTGCACAAGTCATCATTTGATGAACAAAAAATAATGTCATCAACATAGACTTGGATGAGTAATTGGTCTTCTCCATATTTCTTGATAAACAGAGTGTTATCAATATGGCCCTTGGTAAATCCTTTGCCGAGGAGATATTTAGATAGAGTGTCATACCAAGCTCTAGATGCTTGCTTAAGCCCATACAAGGCTTTGTCCAGTTTATATACATGATCTGGAAACTTTGGATGCTCAAAACCAGGAGGTTGAGACACAAATACCTTCTCATTTAGAACTCCATTCAAGAAGGCACTTTTGACATCCATTTGGAACACTTTCATCTTCTTGAATGAGGCATAGGCAAGGAATAGCCTTATAGCTTCCAATCTTGCAACAGGGGCAAAGGTTTCATCATAGTCAATTCCCTCTTCTTGTCTGTACCCTTGAGCAATAAGTCTAGCTTTGTTTCTTACCACAATGCCCTCTTCATTCATTTTGTTTCTAAAAACCCATTTTGTCCCAATGACAGTTTGGTTTTTTTGGTTTGGGAACAAGCTTCCAAACTTTATTCCTTTCAAATTGTTCCAGTTCTTCTTCCATTGATTCAATCCAATCAGGTTCTTGAAGAGCTTCATTTATTTTCTTGGGTTTTATTTGGGAGATGAAGGCACTCAATAATGAGTCATAAACAGGCATATTTGGAGGAATGTCCATTTTGTGAATGGGAAGATCAATATAGATGTTGTTGTTAGGTGGAATGTTATGGGTGATAGGTTCAGGTTGAGGAATTGAGTGATTGGTGTTGCAGCATGGTTGGATGGGGTTATTTATAAGGGTATTTTGTTGGCTTGATGAGAGTAAGCTGTCAGGTGCATCATAGCTGTCAGATGCACCTTTGCTGTTGAGAAGGGATTCTTGGCTGTCAGATACAATAGGGTTTGCATTAATGTCTTTGGGCACCATATAGGGAAGGGAAGGTGAATCTTCTTCAGGAATGAGGATTGAAGGGTCATGCACAGGGGACACCTCAGGTAGGTTGTCTGAATTGCCAACAGCTTCATCAAAATCACACAATTCAGTGTGGCTTTGATCATTGTTTTCATCAAAGTCAACATGGATTGATTCTTCTACAACAAGTCTCCTTTTGTTGTAAACTCTGTAGGCATTGCTGGTGTTAGAGTATCCAAGAAAGATTCCTTCATCACTTTTGGAATCAAATTTATCAAGGTTGTTTTTCCCATTGTTATGAATAAAGCATCTACTTCCAAAGCCATGGAAGTATGAAATGGTTGGAGTTCTACCATTCCATAACTCATAGGGAGTCTTGGTGTGAAACTTGTTGATGAAAGTCTTGTTCTGGACATACACAGCTGTGGTGACAGCTTCTCCCCAAAAGTATTTAGGAAGATTGTTTTCTGACAGCATAGTTCTTGCTGCTTCACATATTGTTCTGTTCTTTCTTTCAGCAACACCATTTTGCAGTGGTGTTCTAGGAGTAGAAAAGTTATGCTCAATCCCTTTCTGATCACAATATTCCTCAACACCAGTGTTCTCAAACTGTTTACCATGGTCAGATCTAATTTTAATGATAGATAGACCCTTTTGGTTTTGAATTTTGTTGAACAATTTGACCAGTTGTTCTAAGGTTTCCCTTTTGGATTCAAGAAGGATGATCCAAGTGAATCTAGTGTAGTCATCAACTACCACTAGTGAGTATCTCTTTCCACCAAGAGACCTAGTTCTAATGGGTCCAAAAAGATCCATGTGGAGTAGTTGAAGGGTTTTTGAAGTATCTAATCTGGTTTTGGCAATAAAGGAGATTTTCTTTTGCTTGCCACATTGACAGGCTTTGCACTGCTTGTACTTTTTGAAGGGAATTTTGGGTAGGCCTTTGACTAGGTTTGAATTGCCTAGTTTGGAGATACTTTTGGGGTTGAGGTGAGCCAGTCTTTTGTGCCATAGCCATGACATATCAGACTGACTATAGGAGAGTAGGCAATGAGCATTTGAGGATTCCATAACTTCCAGATTTAGACAGTAGAGGTTTCCCTTTCTGATTCCAGTGAGAATGGATTTGTTGTTGACATCTTTGACAGTACAGTGGTTTTTGGAACATACAACATAATATCTCTTATCACAAATTTGACTAATGCTAATAAAATTGTGCTTGAGACCTTCTACATAAGACACATTAGTAAAAATAATGTCTTTAGTAACAAGTTTTCCTGATTCTTTGACTTTAGCTTAAGAGTTATCACCAAAAGTTACATTTGGACCATTCTTAGGGACATATTGTTGCAACCACTCTTTGTTGAAGGTCATGTGTCTGCTGCATTCACTATCCAAATACCATATTCCTTTCCTAGGTTCCTACAAAACGGAAAAATAAATTTATGGTACCCTTTTATTCTTTTGGGTCCAAAGGATTAGAATTTCTTTGGTACCCTAGCTTTGTTCATTGCCCTCTTTCCAAAATACTGGTTTAGGGCATTCTAATATCCCATGATCTGCATCATATGAGGTGTGGGAGCAGTAGGTTGGGATTGGTTAAAAAAATGGTTGGGAGAGAAGGATTGGTTTTGGTTATGATGAAACTGAGTGTGGCTATGAAAGTTGTTTGAATGGGGTGATCTAGGTGAGTTGTTTTGACTGGCATGACTCTTTCTATTTGAGTACTGCCAGTTGGGTTTTTGCTGTTTCGAGTATGAGTGATGGTTATAGAATCTTTGCTGTCGGGGTGATCTCTACTGTCCATCAAATCTTGGTTGTCTGGGGAATCTTGGCTGTCTAGAAGATCTCTGCTGTCCAGTGGATTTTTGCTGATTGTTCTTCACTTGCTCCTTGATTCCTTTTCTTTCCAAGATGTATTTGCCTTTATTTGCTTGTTTTTATTTCCCTTTAGGTTGGCTTGAGCTAGCTTCATGGGTTTTATTGATGTGACTGGAGCTAGCTTCATTGGCTTCATTGATTTCTCCTTTTTTCTTTGAGTCCTCCTTTGTCTGAATGGGATAGACATTTTGTTGGGCTTTGACATAGTTCATGCTTTCAAGAACTATTTTGTCAATAGCCATTTCATCAGTGATAGGAGTATAGGTTTTCAGAGTGGGATTGTTGGCTCTAATCCCTGACTTGTCACTAAGATGTCTCTAGTTGTAGCTGAACAATGACACAGCTTCTCATGACTTGTTCCAGGACTCAATCTTCTTTCTAAGAGATTCATTTTCCTTTTCAAGGTTGATGGTTTTTTGGTTGTTTTCTAGAGATCTAGAATTCTCAGCTGTCAGCTCACCATTAGCCTTTTCAAGTATAAGGCATTGTTCTTTCAGCCCTTGGTTGGTTCTTTCAAGGTTTTCAATGGTTTTTCTTTGGGATAGGTTATCAGTGAGCAATGAAGAAAATCTAGTTTGGTGTCTCTTTAATTGAATTAAGAGAGTGCTAACTAATTGTTTAAATTCTTCATTATTTTAAGAGTTAAAATTGGGTACCTGTTTTAATTCTTCAGCAACAGCTAAGGCTTCAAGGTCTTCTTCATTGTCTGATTCTTCATCATCTCCTGCCATTAGGCATATCATTGCTTCTTCTCCTTCACTTTCAGAGTCACTGAAATCAAATTCCTCATCACTGAACTTTGATGAGTCTGCAATCATTACTTGTTCTTTGTTTTTCTCATTCTTCTTTTTGGTGCAGTTGTAGCAGCTGCATCTTGAACTGTGAATGATCTCCTTTGAGTAGGAGAATTTCTTAGCTATCTGATTTTCCTTAGGTTTCTTTGGTTCAGGACATTCAGATGAGTAGTGACCAAGTTTTTTACAGTTGAAGCATTCAACTTTCTTTTTGTGATTCTCTTGATCAGAAGTGGATGGACTGTAGCTTCTCTCAAATGTCTTCTTATGAGCTCTCAGGGTATTTCTGACAGCCATGGATATGAGACTTGGTAGGTCTCCTTGAGAGATGTTGTTTGAGGGGTGGTTTACTTTCTGAAGGGAGATGAGAACCATGGAGTCAATATCTTGTTGTGTAATGGGTTTGTGAGGGGTTTCTTGGGCAGCTAAGGCAAGGGTTTGTGAGATAGAAGGAAGATGTTGAAGTTTTATCATTCCTTCTAGTTCATATGCCTCAAGTTTTCCAAAGTATTGCTTAACAGTCATGGTGCTCCATTCTGCACCTTCTCTTATAGGCAGGGCTACCTTCTCATATTCTTGGGGAAGGTTGGAATATATTTTCAGGCATAGATCTTGGTTCTCAAATGTTTTTCCATGGTCAGCAATGGATCTGACCAGATCTTCAAACCTTGGTCTAGCAGCACTGACTTTTTCACCAGGGTAGAACTTGAAGTTGTCAAGTTGTCTAAGAAGATTATACAAGTTTTGGGTTCTAACACTGGTGTGTTTCTGGAATTTGGTATGGATGAGTTCCCAAGCTGATTTTGCAGTTGGTTCTTTAGCAATCTCTTGTGCTAAGGAGTCATTTACACTCTTTTGGAGTATGTTTTTGACTTTAAGATTAGCACTAATTAATTGCCTTTCTGATTCAGTCCAGCATTCTGGGGATTTCATTTTACTGCCCCCACCATTTGAATCTAGTGTGACAGGGCAGGTGACTTCATTTTCTAGAATATACCACTTCCAGATACTGTTTGTATCAAGGTAGGTTTTGATTTTTGATGCATAGATTTCAAAGGATCCATAGTCATCAATGTGTGGAATGTCTTTCTCATTATTTCTTCTTGGTTGAGGCATGGTGGGTTGAGAATTGATCCTTCACAAGTTGTTAGACTTTTGGTGGTGAAGACAAGCTCTGATACCAATTGAAAGGTCCTGTTTTGCTTAATCAGTTAAAAGGATTAGGCAGTTAAGCTTTGATAGCTGAGGATGAATCTTAGCTGTTAGATATTAACTGATCTAAAAGCAAGAGTATAAAGTGCAGCGGAATGAATAAAGTGAAATAATGTAAAGACAAAGTGATTGGTGTAAGTGTGTGTAGGTGTGTGTGTGTTTGTGTGTGATAATACCAAATGACACAAGAATTTTAAGGTGGTTCAGAGCTCATTCCTCCTACGTCCACCCTCACTGTCAACCTTGACAAGTGAGATCAATCCACTAAATCTAGTTCCCTTTAAGATTTACAATGATTGATTAGGCAAGTTCCTTGAACTTCCTCTTCCTAATTAGTACAGTCAATTAGGGATTTGCTTGTTACGAAGCAAATTACAGAACACACTTAAAGTCAGTCTTAAGTGGTTTACAATATTTTTATACACCTGAAGTACAGTCTATAGTATCTCAGAATTGTTTGATTGTTGGTTGCAGGTTTGCAGGTATGCAAGGGTGAAGGGGAAGGTTGTAAAAATTGTGTGTGGAAGGGCAGTGTCTTCAGTCTTGGAGGTTTCCTTTTATAAGCTGGAATATAGCCGTTGGAGGAGACAAGGCAGTAAATGAATGTGGATGAAACAGTGTTTGCATTTAGGGCCTTATTGACTGGATGATAACAGGCTGGAATATGCAACCCTTGTGTAGAGGATCTTCATGGAGATGACCTGGCAACATCTGTTGAGGGATTTGGGCAAGGCACACCTTGGTCATCACAGAGATAACACATTGTTGTTGTCTTTGAAGATCATAGCTGTCAGAGGGATGAGACCTCTGCTGTAGAGATTCTTAGCTGTCAGGAATAGCTCTTTGATTTGGATGATTAGGAGTCAAGGAATTGGATGGTTGACATGTAATGATCACTTTGTAATTAAATACATTGATTTATTTGATTGGTCTTTGTTTGATCGTTGCTATCAAGATGATTAATGGGATGTGTAGGTTGAGTCTTTGTCTTGGCTGTCCAATGTTCATGAGTTATCTTGGCTGTCAGATAACATTGGATATGTTTCTTTGTCAAAACCATATATAACTATGTGGTTTGCATAGTTAGGTCCTAACAAGATCAAAGTCTAACTATCCCTTTTCCTTGCATCACTTGGCTTTCGAGTTCTGTCCCGATTCCCTTTTGTGTGTTTAGATGTAATCTTGAAATTTCTGGAAAAAAAAACGTTGTTGGTAAATCTTCTTGCAAAGAATTCTATCTAGGTCAGTACTTTTGTTTCCACCATAAGGTCACTGTTTGATTGCTTGAGTCAGATCATAGGCTAATTGAACCGTAATATGGCAAAAACAAAAATTGGTCGTTCATTTTGGGACGGAGGGAGTAAGTAATTTGATTGTCTTGTACTTAGCAGAGATAGAGTGACTGACCAATCGTTGTGTAACACAACAATGTCAGTTATATTAAACTTCAATAGCATCTCTTTTTCAACATTTTACATTGTTTTTAGAAAGTAATATAAGTTCAGTAGTTGAGGAAATTGAGAAAAATCTGAGATAGCAGTTGATAAATGAGTTTCCTGACCAAAGAGGACATTGAGGCTTATTTTTTTAATTTGTTTGAATGTATTTCCTGTGATATTTGAGTTCACACGGTCATGTACGTGACCTTGGTAAGGAGGAAATTTGTTTCCATTAGTTATAGATTTCACAACGGTATGTTCTATGAAAAGAGTTTTGCTGGAAGGAGAGAAATTGAGAGGGATATATAGGATGAGAAATGGGCCAGATGTGTTTGAGATCGATGAGAAGATCAGGAAAGATTTTTATGATCATAGGTTAAAGTAAGTGGGAAAACCATTTCGGAACTGATGGAGTACATGCATAATGCATAGCTTTAGGCTTTTCAGATCAGAGAAGATTTTTGAGGTGTAATAGAAAAGAAGAAAAAAGGAACTACCAAACTATTAAGGGCCTCCAGTAATTGAGAAGCAAATGGAGAGACGACAGGGCGTATGTATAAGTGACATAGGCTTAGTTGTTGAAGAACTTTTGGTTTAGGATTTGAGTACATAGTGGTCAAATGAATTTTATCACACCAAGAAATTTGTTCACTACAAGGAAAATCCATTTTAGCTACGGCAAATTTCGTAGCTAAAATGAAGATTTCGTAGCTAAATCGTGTTTAGCTACGGATTTGTTCCGTAGCTATTCGGTGGGTGCAGGTTTGTCGCTAAATTGGGCGTCGCTATTTTGTAGCTATTTTAGAGACAGATATGTTCGTCTCTAATTTAGAGACAGATATGTCCGTCTCTAAATTAGAGACAGATATGTCCGTCTCTAAATTAGAGACAGATATGTCCGTGTCTAAATTTGCTACAGATATGACCGTCTACGGATTTGCGACAAATTTTCCGTCTCTATTTAAATTCTCATTTTATTTTCGAACCATTTTAGCGACGGATATTTCCGTCGCTAAATTGATAATTTTTTTTAAAAAATATATATATATTTAAAAATATATATTAATATATTTTAAATATATATATATATATATATATATATATATTTAAAATATATTAATATATATTTTTAAATATATTAATATATATTTTTAAATATATATTAAATCAATCCCTTAACTTTACTTATTCTCATATTAGTCCCTTAATTTTTATTAATTTCAAATCAGTCCTTGATACTTCATAGTTACCATTTGCACCCCTAAACTTCTATTATACTCAAATCAGTCCTCACAAACTTCCACCACCACCAGCAGCAACCTCACCGCCGTCTAACCACCAGCAACACACCACCGTCTAACCACCAACAACAATCGCAATCCACCATCTAGCACCACAACAACCAGCAACTTCAAAAAAATCAGATCTACAATTGATTTAGATCTTGTGAGGGAGAAACATAAAAAAGAAAAAAGAAAAACACAACAAAGTTGACGAATTGAACAGCCATAGCCATAGCCATAGCCATAGCCATAGCCATAGCCACTGCCGGAAATCCATTGCTTCAAATGCCATGTTCGGATTGTCGCTCGCCGGGAAATAGAGAGGGAGAGGGAGGCGTATTGTGATGAACAGCCATAGCCATATCCATCGCCGGAAACCGTTTGCTTCAAATGCTCTGTGGGGATTGATAAATGTCGCCGGCCGAAAAATAGAGAGGGAGAGGGAGGCGTATTATGAGTGACGGAGGGCGAAGGAAATGGAGAAAGAGAGAGAGAGTGACGGAGGGCGAAGATGACTGTGGTTGTGTTGCGCCGGAGGACGACATCGGAGAAGAGACCGGTGAGGGAGACGGCGAGCCTCTGAAGAGACGGTGAGAGAGAGAGATCTGGTTTGGGAGATTTAATTTTAAAATGAAGAGAGAGAGATATAGGGAAAGGAAGTATTTGGTTTTGTTTAAAGTAGTATGGGCCGTTTGATCAAATGGATTGAAGGGTCCGATCTTGCTTTGGCACTTGATCCCCGTGAAATTTTAAAACCCAATCAAACAATGCCACATCACACGTACTTATATTTATTTCACACTATATTATACACTAACTAAAATATTTATGTCTAATATTAAGAATAATAATATTTATTATTAATAATATTTATTAATTAATTATTAATTAATTACTATTAATATTAATATTAATTATATAATCAGTAATAATATTAATAATAGTATTAATAATAATTAGTAATTTTTATTATATTTTATTGAATAGGAAAAAATATTTTAGATTTTTTTTATTACTGAAATTTATAAAAAGTTATCTAAAATATTTACATGCTTTTATTTGATTTATTCAAAATTTTAGTTATAGTAGTATGCCTAATATCAAGAATAATAACATTACCATTTAATTTTTTTATACATTATAAATGACATTTAAAGTGTTTTTCATCTTTATGACTTTCCTCAAAATTCAAATGGAAATTGAGTTATAAATATGTACCATTATTTAGGGTTCTAAGGAATGTGTCCCGATCTTGTGAAAATTGTATACGGCTACCTCGTTTATTTTTTTTTTAATTTTTTTCTACATTCTAAATGACATTTAAAGTGTTTTTCATCTTTATGACTTTCCTCAAAATCCAAATGGAAATTGAGTTACAAATATGTGCCATTATTTAGGGTTTTAAGGAATGTGTCCCGATCTTGTGAAAATGGTATACGGCTACCTCGTTTATTTTTTTTTAATTTTTTTCTACATTATAAATGACATTTAAAGTGTTTTTCATCTTTATGACTTTCCTCAAAATCCAAATGGAAATTGAGTTACAAATATGTGCCATTATTTAGGGTTTTAAGGAATGTGTCCCGATCTTGTGAAAATGGTATACGGCTACCTCGTTTATTTTTTTTAATTTTTTTCTACATTATAAATGACATTTAAAGTGTTTTTCATCTTTATGACTTTCCTCAAAATCCAAATGGAAATTGAGTTACAAATATGTGCCATTATTTAGGATTTTAAGGAATGTGTCCCGATCTTGTGAAAATGGTATACGGCTACCTCGTTAATTTTTTTTTAATTTTTTTCTACATTGTAAATGACATTTAAAGTGTTTTTCATCTCTATGACTTTTCTCAAAATCCAAATGGAAATTGAGTTACAAATATGTGCCATTATTTAGGGTTTTAAGGAATGTGTCCCGATCTTGTGAAAATGGTATACGGCTACCTCGTTTATTTTTTTTTTAATTTTTTTCTAAATTCTAAATGACATTTAAAGTGTTTTTCATCTTTATGACTTTCCTCAAGGTATAGGGTTTAGAGTTTAGGGGTTAGGGTTCAAGGTATAGGGTTTAGGGTATAGGGTTTAGGGTTTAGGGTATAGGGTATAGGGTTTAGAGTTTAGGGGTTAGGGGTCAAGGTATAGGGTTTAGGGTTTAAGGGTTAGGGTTTAGGGTTTAGGGGTTAGGGGTTAGGGTTTAGGGGTTAGGGTTTAGGGGTTAGGGTTTAGGGTATAGGGTATAGGGTATATATATTTTTTAGAAAAAGTTATATAAAAAAAGATAGAAAAAAACTAAACAAATGAAAGTATATAGAAGAAAAGTCAAAAGAGGGACGGACTACCCTATATTTATTTTTTATTTTTTTTTTAAATTTTTTATTGACTAGAAAATAATATTTTAGCCTTTGTTAATCAGTGTTTTTTTTTTTAGAAAAAGTTATATAAAAAAACATAGAAAAAAACTAAACAAATGAAAGTATATAGAAGAAAAGTCAAAAGATGGACGGACTACCCTATATTTATTTTTTATTTTTTAAAAATAATTTTATTGACTAGAAAACAATATTTTAGCCTTTGTTAATCAGTGGTTTTTTTTTAGAAAAAGTTATATAAAAAAAGATAGAAAAAAACTAAACAAATGAAAGTATATAGAAGAAAAGTCAAAAAGGGACGGACTACCCTATATTTATTTTTTATTTTTTTAAATTTTTTTTATTGACTAGAAAAAATATTTTAGCCTTTGTTAATCAGTGGTTTTTTTTAGAAATAGTTATATAAAAAAAGATAGAAAAAAACTAAACAAATGAAAGTATATAGAAGAAAAGTCAAAAGAGGGACGGACTACCCTATATTTATTTTTTATTTTTTAAAAAAAATTTTATTGACTAGAAAACAATATTTTAGCCTTTGTTAATTAGTGTTTTTTTTTAGAAAAAGTTATATATTAGAGAACAAATTTAGAGACGGACACTAAATCTGTCTCTAAATTTTAGAGACGGATACTAAATCTGTCTCTAAATTTTAGAGACAGATGTTGAATCTGTCACTAAATTAGAGACAGATTAAAAAATCTGTCTCTAAATTAGAGACGGGTTAAAATCTGTCTCTAAAGTTTAGAGACGAAATCTGATTCCGTCTCTAATTTAGAGACGGATTCAGATTCCGTCTCTTAATTTTAGAGACGGATTCATATTCCGCCTCTAAATTAGAGACAGATTCATATTCCGCCTCTGAATTAGAGACGGAATCTGAATCCGTCTCTAATTCAGAGACGGAATCGGAATCCGTCTCTGATTTTTGGTTCTGTTTCTAATCTGTCGCCAAATTAGCTACGGATTCCGTCCGTCTCTAAATTTTCGTCTCTAAATCCGGGTTTCCTTGTAGTGGTTTATTGGACATAAAAGCTAACAAAGTACATTTTATATTGATTAATATATGTTTGTTTTCATGTGAATTTATAATTGATAATTGTATATTTGGAAAATTTGTGAGTCAAAAGCTCAGTTCTACATTCTGCTCTGAGAATTGAATCTTGATTGACTTTTTTGGGTGGTTTGGGGTGCAGTGTGTTCACTAAAGCACGGGTCCTTTACTACTGATTGCAATTGAAGTGGGGTTGATTACAAGTGTGTAAATTTAATATAGTATCCTGCTATTATTATTACTTTTTTTTTGTAATTTATTTGAATCCAAATTGCATACTCTTTTATCACTTTATTTGAGAACATAAGTAACTAAAATATTTGGGTTGACAACAAGTGCCCAACCAAATATCCCAAATAACAAAACATGATCCATTTACTAGAAGAAAGTAATATCTCGGCGATTATTGATTCCATTTACTTATTCGATCTAACTAAAAATCAAAACCAAAGAAATAAAAAAGAAAATCTAAAAAGTAATCTCCAATTTTACATTTATTAATTGGCAAATTGATAATTAATAAATGCAACATTTGAGATTCTACCAAGTAATCAGATTAGAAAAAGAATAATCGAAGATACGAGATGGAAGAGATCGAAGGAAGAAAAGAAAGAAACGAAGAAAAAGATGGAAGAAACAAATTAAGTAGTTGATGTATTAATAATGCAAAGTTAAAGTTAAAAGTACTGTAACCGAAAAATAAAAATAAAATAAAAAAGAGCAAGTTTTGGGAGAAACTAGTTTCTCCGTAAATTATAAAAAGTCCACTTTTTTTCTACTTGCAAGTAGTTAGCGAATATTTAAGAACAGTTTATAAAACAGGACTTTCTATAACTTAAGGAGAAACTAGTTTCCCCCAAAATATTGTGAATAAAAAATTGTTGGGTCAATAGCCCAAATAAACTTGGCATGTAGTTAACATCAACATTGAACTCGTGACTTTTGCCTCATATCATATTCAATGTAATGTAACACCTAATTCACCAAAGCAATTAACGTTAATCTCAACTACATTTAAATTTAATGTTGGGAAATATGCTTGTCCCTCAATAATCTCAACCCCCTCCCCACCACACACAAAAATTTAAACTTTGATTTCTTATGCCAACTTAATCAAATAATAACGGAAAAAAAAATATTCCCTCCGTCCCTGAATGAATGTCATAAACTTTTCAAATTTTCTTTCGATAAAGAGCAAATTTGAAATGTTTTTGTAGATTCATTTAGAGACTGAGGTAGTTTGTAAATTTAACTACTACATACAAAAATGAATGTCTATTTCCATTTTAAAGAAATTAAAAAAATACAACTTTTTGTATATTTTAATCGCACAAGTTTATGAAAATCTTTATCTACATTTAAACTTTTAGGTTTGGAAATATATAATGGATAATGAATTTTTTTGGCAAAATAACATTAAAAGATAATTTTAGCAAACATATCATTCATTTTGGGACAAAGTTTTCCAAAAAGTGGTCATTTATTTTGGGATAAAGGGAGAATCATTTTTTTTGTTTGATGTGCACCAATAAGAATTTGTTATATCAATCTTAATTTTCAGTTTTTTTTTTAGGATACGTAAATTTTCATATTTTGTTTGTTAAAGTTCAAACTAGTACTGGACTTAAAAATCAAAGTAAGATTTTCGTTTAATATTCACTAGGTAAAATGTTATTTTATGCTTTGTCATAAATAATTTCACATCCATCAATTTATTACAATCTATATTTTATTTTATATCTTGTATTTATTGTAGCAACTGCAATTTTGCACCAAATTCCATCCACAATACCATGAGCATTACCAATCTCTTTGCCTCAATCTGAACGTATGGTACAGATATTATTTTTAATTAGATTGGTTAATGTTCAATCAAATAATAATTGTTATGCTATTTCAAGAAACGTCAAGTGACCAAATCATCATTAATT
Source organism: Adenophora triphylla var. japonica (assembly GCA_022495995.1). Lineage (NCBI taxonomy): Eukaryota > Viridiplantae > Streptophyta > Magnoliopsida > Asterales > Campanulaceae > Adenophora > Adenophora triphylla. The sequence continues at coordinate 371,820 of JAFEMH010001314.1, forward strand.
AAAAAGTATGACTTGTCAAATGATACTATATTTTTCCGGGCGGATGGAGTATGGCTTTTACATTCACAATAATAAAAGTTCTTCTAAAATACCCAATTACTTAAACAATAAACACAACAACAACAATGTAAAAATAGAAATACGATATTGCTAAATCAAAGACTTTTCCAATGACATATAAGTCCTGATAATCTACTTACAATTGGATTGATACAATAAATGACAAAGAGAAAAGAGAAATGGAAGGTATTAACTTGGATATTATTTTTCATTTATACTAGTCCAACAACAACAACAACCAACATCAACAACAAAAAAATTACATGGACAGCTCTACTCAGATCTTCTTCTACTTGTTTGAGACGCCTCAAAGATAGACAAAAACACCATGAAGACTCTTCTTTTTAGCAGAAGACAAGCAGTGATTTGAACAGAGGGAGTTGAGGGACACACAAATCTAGTACACCATTGAAGAGAAAAAGTCGTCTACCCATCTTCTAAGCTCCCACCATCAGGATTTGAAAATTGTACAAACTAGCTTCGTCTTCTGAGCTCTCACCACCTTCATGCCATCATTTATGTTTGGGTATACCAAACCTCATTGAAATGCTATGAACAACGACCTTTTGATGATACTATGGATGGTCCATAGAATATCGTATGACTCGCGTTGTTTCAGAAACAAATTTCATTTGAAAATTTTATAAATAGCAAACGCCCCAAAAACTCAAAAGAAATACAAAAATATATGCATTTAGAACATAAAATTGAAAGAAAAATGGATGTGATATTGGAAGTGAAGGCTCTAGAGTGGTGTGGGGGTGTGTGAGAAAAAGAGATATATATACATATATTAATTAGAGAGAAAGAGAGGAAGAGACCTCCGTTGGAAGGCCACACTAGTGCGGCGGTTGCTGGAGAGAGAAAGAAGGAAATGAGAATTAGGGCAAGTTTCTTAAATGGATGTGATTCCCATTTTGGAATTGGTGTGGAGAAAACCAAAGGAGAGGCCACTCAATTTATAAGGCAAAATGGTTGCTCAGAAATCATTTGGCTTTTTGTATTTTATACTTTGACCAGTCCTTCAAGGACTATATTATACTAAAGAGAACGGCATGCTTGGTTAGCCGACCAGTACTTGTGGTGGAGCTGTAATAGTATACATGTGGAGTTGTAATATCATCATTAATCTTGTAGAGTTTTGTTGGAGTATTCTAATCTTTAATCTCATAGTTAGGTAATTTCATCATTAATCTTGTAGAGTTTTGTTGGAGTCTTCTAATCTTTAATCTCATAGTTAGGTACGTACTCATTTTTACATCTTATGTAAATTCTCTTAAAAAATAAAGATTTAGTTGATCGGAAATAAATGTATGTTCAATGAAATGAGAGTTCATATTATTATATTTAAAATAAGCAACACTGCACAAGTAACTTTTCTATTTATCATCTATCTATCAAAGTGGTTAGTAATTAATTACTTGAGCATGATTCATGAGCACCACATTATAGTGGTTAGAGGTTATAAAAGAATTTTAAGTATAATATTAATAATTCGTATAAATTGGTATATAGTCATCTGCAATAAGTATCAAATGAAAGTTAGTAATTAATTACCTGTTAAGTGGATATATATGAATATTATTGACTGAAATTTATCAATAGATTTTCATAATCTAACTAACAGACAAACTCATAAGATTGTTTGCACATTTGAGTGAATATGTTATTTTCTTGGCTCAAAATGAATATTATTTTTCTTTTTCAATAATAATAGTGAAGTTACTATTATTATTGAAACATGATTTATTTACTTAAAACAAATATTTAGTGACAATTATTTAAAAAATAATAAACATTCATTTTGAGATTTTTTTTCTTTCTAAAAGTAAACATTTACTTTGGGATGAACGGAGTATTAAGTTGACGAGCTTTTAATGTAAAGTTAACAAAAGTTGTAACTCAAAAAGAAATGTTATTGGTTGGCTAAATACCAAAAAAAAACAAAAACGTGATATATAATAGCGATGAACCTTCGTGAGTAGAAAACAAAGATGCTAATATAAAACAACAACTTGACTCTATGTCGGTACTAGGAATAGAGAACGACGCTTAGGGTATCTACAATAATCCATAAAGTTACACAATTTTGATATCTATATATCACTATCAAATTACCATTTCCAATGTTAGGGATCAAAATCAAATTATAATACCCATGTAAAAAGTACTAAATGTGTTAGGATCTTCAATAGATAGTATCAAATTAATGACTCAAATATTTATTTTCATATGGTTAAATTTATTTCACATTTAAAATATTTTAACTAATTAAATATTTTTAATAATTAAAAATAAAATGAAAAGAGAATAAGAAATAAAAAAGACATGGAAAAACATCTACACTACATGCACTTTCATAGTTTCTTGTACTCCCTCCGTCCCAGACCAAGGGTTCATCTTTCCCTTTTGGGACGTCCCAGACCAAGAGTTCATTTCCAAAAAAGGCAAGTTTTTGAATATATTAATACCCTTATCATCTTCATATATTTACAAAAAAACCATTCATTATATCCTTATACATTCTCTCTCCTATTTCCTACCACACATTTAACTACTATTCCTCCCACTCATTCTCTCTCCTATTAAATATTTTTAACTTTTACATTCTCTCTCCTATTCCCTATCACACATTTAACTTTTACATTATCTCTCATATTTCCTACCACACATTTAATTACTATTCCCTATCTCACATTTAACTTTTATTCATTTTTTAAAAAATTTCTTAAGAAGCGTGAAATCCCCCCATATACCCTTGGTCTGGGACGGAGGGAGTATATTTTATGAACAGTCACTTAAAATTGCGGCTGATTAGAAAACATTTTAAGCTTAACCACTTGTATACTCCTTCCGTCCCACTATACTTGACACTTCTTTCCATTTTGGGCCGTCTCACTATACTTGACACCTTCCAAAAATAACCAAATTTTTATATTTTTATATTCACTCTACCCCACCACTCATTCTCTCTCTTCATTTTCTACCACATATTTATTCAACCAACACTACTATTTACCCCACTCATTCTCTCTCTTCATTTTTCACCACACATTTTTTTTATTTTATTCTTTTTCCTTGGTTTTTGAACCCACCCCTTGGGTGTCAAGTATAGTGGGACGGAGGGAGTATTTGATTTGACATTGATAACATTGACTGGAAAATTATTTCTTATGGATAATGAAGGAATATTTATATACTCCCTCCGTCCCAGCGAAAGAGCCATTTATTTCCTTTTTGGGCGTCCCATTTAAAAAGTCACTTTCCCAAAAAGGAAACCTTAAATCACTATTCTCTCCACTCATTCTCTCTCCTACTTTACTTTTACACTCACAACATTATCTTTCTTACATCACCTCCCACTCATTCTCTCTCCTATTTAATTTTTCATACTCACAACATTTAAACTTTTTCTCTTTCCTACATCACATTTCTTATTTTGCGTGTCGGACAAATTTACCGACTCTTTCGCTGGGACGGAGGGAGTAGTTCTTAGTATCTTACATATCAGCAATTTTAATATTTAATCAAAGTACTCCGCCCGGGTAACCTCAGGTCCAATAGGGTCACTACACATTTAAGTTTATTTAAATTTCTTTTTGCTTTATCAAGAACTCACATTGCAGACATCAGTGTTCCTTTGATACATATAAATGGTCATTCTAATGTTGTGTTACAAATTTTATTTCAAGAAAGTAGAAATTAATTTTAATAACTAAAAAAACAACAGTAATTATTTTGTACGAAGTGATGCACCGATTAGAAGGTTTAAATAGTGTAAAAGTGATAATATGTTGAGGGGTAGGAGAAGGCCTAAGAAAATTTTGATAAGAATGATCGAAAATTATACGAGTTTATAGGATTGGATGATAATATGGCATTGACATGTGGGTGATGAGGTTTGATTTTTCTCCCCTATTCTCTATTATATATATATATATATATATATATATATATATATATATATATATATATATATATATATATATATATATATATATATATATATATATATATATATATATATATATATATATATATATATATATGTGTGTGTGTGTGTGTGTGTGTGTGTGTGTGTGTGTGTGTGTCTACACTATCATTTTTATTATTTTTTTATTCAAATTTTATTTCCACCTATATTTTTTATTATTATATTTTTATTATTATTATTGTTAGGGAGGGGATATTGCCACTACAATGATTATTTATCCACTACATTTATTTTATTTTTAGTAAGTTAATTATTTACTAGACACATTTTCCCTTAATATAGACTATTTATACTACAAAATATACTAATTCATTACATCAATTAATGCTCGTTAATACAATATAATTTTGTTATTTTTTCATATCCAAAATAATTCATTTTAATCATGTTAAAATGATAAACTTTATATGCAAAGAAATTATAATATAAGTATGAAATTGCTTATATGAAATAATTTTTTTTTTAATTGTCCCCTAGTTCTTTTATATGCAATAAATTAAATATATTGATTAATTTTCCGTATTTTTTTCTTTATCGTGTTTCAATCAAAAAAAAAACTTTAGCTTTATTTTTGATCTGTAAAATAAAACATTAGTTAAAAGTGAAAATTAAGATATTTGCTTACTTTAAAAAAATAATTAATTGTTAAATAAAGTATATAATTATTTAAGGTATGTATTTTTAAGCAAAAAATTCCATGATTATAATTAACCAAGAATTTAATTAGGACATGTGGACAAGTAAGACTTGTAGGGTAGATAACATCTCCCTAAGATATTTCATTAATTCTTTAAATATTTAAGGACAATTAAGTCAATTTACAACGGGAATCTATTTTAAAATTCGAGAACGATGCTTATAGCACAAGTTCCCTACTTATTGCCCCTATCCCATTTAACAATTTGTTATACTTCAATTTATTTTGAATTAATTTATTTAATTGTATGGAAAAAAATATGATCATATATCTATAATTACGTAACGAAGGGGGTTTCCAATGCGAGATCTAAAAACTTATCTTTCCGTCGCATTATCTTTCTAAAAAGTTGTAATTGATGCAAAAATAAGATAACAACTTCAGAATTTCGTGTAGATAATTAAAATTTTACACTCCATGACTCCCTTCGTCCCAGATTAAAAGTCTCAATTTGCTTTATTCTTAAAATTACAAATAATGAATAGTGTTTTGGATACTTATATTGACACAGCGTAATAAAGCGTAATAACACAGATAAATATATCACTGTTGTATCTTGCATAATTATCAGTAATGCATATTGAAAGGTCCAGTTTACTTGATAAACTAAAATAAGATCAGACAGTTAAGCTTTGGCAGCTAAGGTGAATTCTTAGCTATCAGATATTAACTGATTAGATGACAAGAGTATAATGTGCAGCGGAATAAATAGAGGTGAAATAATGTAAAGACAAGTGATTAGTGTATGTGTGTGTAAGTGAGTGTGTGTTTGTGTGTGATAATACAAAATGACACAAGGGTTTAAAGTGGTTCAGAGTTCACTCCTCCTACGTCCACTCTTACTGTCAATCTTGACAAGTGAGCTCAATCCACTATACTCTAGTTTCCTTTAAGAGTTACAAGATTGAATAGGCAAGTTCCTTGAACCTCCTCTTCCTAATTTGTACAGTCAATTAGGGATTTGCTTGTTACGAAACAAATTACAATGCACACTTAAAGTCAGTCTTAAGTGGTTTACAAAGTTGTTTATACACTTGAAGCACAGTCTCAAGTGTCTGAGAATTGTTTGAAAATGGTTTGCAGGTATGCAAGGGTGAAGGGAAGGTTGCAAAAGTTGTAGGTTGAAGGGCAGTAGCTTTAGTCAAGGAGGCTTCCTTTTATAAGCTGTAATACAGCCGTTGGGGAGACAATGCAGTAAATGAATGTGGGTGGAATAGTGTTTGCATTTAGAGCATTGTTGACTGGATAAGAACAGCTGAAATTTGCAACCCTTGTTCAGAGGATCTTCATGGAGATGACAAGGCAATGTTTGTTGAGTGTTTTGGGCAAGGCACATCTTGGTCATCACAGAGATAAATCATTGCTGTTGTCTTTGAAGATCATAGTTGTCAGAGGGATGAGACCTCTACTGTTGAGATTCTTAGCTGCCAGGTTTAGCTATTTGATCTAGATGAGTAGGAGTCAAGTATTGAGATAGATGACGTGTAATGATCTCTTTGTAAAGAAATACATTTGATTTATTTGATTGGTCTTTATTGATCATTGATGTCAGGTTGATTTATAAGTTGTACAGGTTATGTCTTGGCTGTCCAATATCCATTGAGTGTATCTTGGCTGTCAGATAACATTGGATATGTTTCTTTGTCAAAAGCATATATAACTATGCATCTTCATAGTTAGGCATTGTTGAATCGTGCACGGCAACGAAGAGAGAAACTAAACTTTCGAAAAAAGATAGCAATATCAAAATCTGACTGTAAATCCCGTAGATTACATATATTCATACTATGATATTTATACTATTGTAGCCCTAATCAAAATAAAAGGAAACCAATCCTAACTAAATTATGTTTATTCTAAATTACCTATCTGATAAGGTAATTTACATGTCCCTTCAGCCCAAACCATTCTACATAAAAATTAATGATTTTTCCAGAGCCCTCATACAATCTTTAACCCAAATCCATATTCCATATAAACCCAAAGCCCCTTTAACCCAATCAGATATATTTTCTAAATACCTAAAATGCCCCACCCCCTTCACACAAAACCCTAAACTCCCTCCCTTTATATAATTCAAACACACACTTACAGACACTTTCTCTCTTATCTCTCAATCTTACTCTCTCTCTTTATACAACTAGCGGATTATCTCAATTTTTCCAATTTGTAGATGAAATACCAGATTTTTTAAGAATTATTTTTGTTCATTTTTGAGTTTTTTGTTTCAAAATATGAGTCTTAAGAGGTTATGGGATGTGAGAAATGGCAAAACTTCCCATACACCGGAGACAAGATGACCGGTGATTCATTTTGGTTGATGAATAGTTATGATATGAAGTGGCAAAACTGCTTATAAAATTTACTATTTTACATTAGTTATAAGAGTAATTATAGTATTACACCTAATATATGAGTGGATTGATTGATAAATAATAAAATATTTTTATAATTTTTTAAGAAATGTGAAAATGTGATTTTTTTTCTTATACCTAAATTTAAAAGTAATTATAGTCTTATAGATTATGTTTTGGTATAGGAGCCGACCGGTTAATTAGTAAATTATGATACTTTTTAATTATTTTTTTAAATATGAAAAATTGCTATTTTTTTACTCTAAAATGGCGACTCGTTGAATATCAAAAATTTACCATTGATACAGTGGCGACTCCGCCGTGGATGGTTAAATTAAAGAGGGCATGCAATTAGGTGTAATTAATCTTTTAATTTTCTGTAAAATTTGATTTTTTTATTTTATCTGGATTTCCAAAGTTTATTTACAATGTTTTTGTCAAAAAAATCCAGAATGCTTGCCTCGTACACGAGACGAATTGTCTCGTATGAGACAAGGCTACAAAAAAGTTCAACTAGTTGAAAAAGTTAAGGTGCCATCTTGATTCCATGATTGTCAATCATTATCTTGTCACTATCAATAATCACCTCATGATTGCATATTTATGATTACCTAATGATTGGAATCATTATTAAAAAAAATCCGAAAAATTCAGAAAAAAATAAATATATTCTTTGTTCTAAATCTTTTTTGCAGAGTTACATTGATTAATATATGATTAAATGTATGAATGTTTTAGATTGAACTTTTAATTTTTACCGGTCATCGATTGACTCGGTCTTGTAGTTAATTAATTAATTCTCTCTCTCTCTGTGTGAACTATGATGGCCTGAGTCCTCCTAATTTGGGGAAAACGTAGGCAATTACTTGTTGCGGTCATTGCTTATTTTTATTTTTGTTTTCAAAAAGAAAAAAAAGCTATTTTTTCTATCACCTATACTTGACAATCACACACGTGCATATAATGATATAACTCTTTGTTTATCACTTGCATACCATATTTAACCCGGGGTCCCACAATAAGAACGGATGCCGGTCACCTATGTCCCCGATCTCTCCGATGTTGGTGCACCCTACTCTGTGATTCGCTCATATACAACTGTCGTACTGCAGGGTCCCACAATAATTATTTCCTGAATTGGGAAGGTTTTTGGCTTCAAACGGTTAACTTCGTCGTTAATGCTTAAAATGGTTCCCAAGGCGGTTGCCCAAACGTCAAAATAGGCAATGATTACGAAAATATGGCGCTTTTGCTGATCCAGCCGTCCATTATCAACGATTGAGATTAAGCCACATCATTACGGTCGATCATCTATCAAATTCTATCATCGATCTGCGACCTACTGCAGATTTCATCAAAATCACTTATAACTTCCTGGTCGACAAAAATCAACTCAGAAAGTTGAGGGCCACTGAACGGAATTAAAGTGATGGGCTAGGCCCAACAAGCAGCCCAATTATTTATATTTTATTGCCACCACATTCTCAGTGAGCTAGGCCCAATTATTACCAGGCCCAAGGCCCATCAACGAGATCAGTCGACCTAGCTCATTGTCCGACCTACGTGTCCCGACCTAGCTATCGTCTGACATACGATCCAGGTTCTAGTTCGAGCATGATCCGACCCTATCCATCAGTCAGGTCGACTTGGATCCAAACAGGCGACCTCGACCTACGAATTACGTCGACCTACATAGTCCAGGCATATTTACAATTCTTCTCTTAACAAAATTCCTACAAAACAGGAGTTATTTATGGACACGATATCTTATACCAATTTGATCCGTAATTCAAGGGATTTCATACAATCCTATTACAAATATAACTCTCATCTACAACTATAAATAAATGACAACATCAACCGTTCCAAGGTAATTGCTATTTGTTATTCTGAATACATTGTTCTTTATAACTTATCAGCTCTCATATACACCGTACTTACTCTCACGCCCGACGGTCTTCGCCGGAGACCATTCCGGCTAGTCGTGGGTTCTATTTTCAGGTCAAAAGCCAGGTGATCATTCTTGCAGCTGGACGGAGATTGATTACAGCACGATTCCTGAAGCATCAATAATTATACTATATTAGTCCTAATCAAAATAAAAGGAAACAAATCCTAACTAAATTATTTTTATTCTAAATTACCTATGTGATAAGGTAATTTACGTATCCCCTTCAGCCCATACCATTCTACATAAAAATTAATGATTTTTCCAGAAGCCCTCATACAATCTTTAACCCAAATTCATATTCCATATAAGCCCGAAGCCCCTTTAACCCAACAAGATATATTTTCTAAATACCAAAAATGCCCCACCCCCTTCACACAAAACCCTAAACTCCCTCCCTTTCTCTAATTCAAACACACACTTACTTACAGATACTTTCTCTCTTAACTCTCAATCTTACCCTCTCTTTATACAACTAGCGGATTATCTCAATTTTTCCAATTAAATTTATGTATAAAATTTGTAGATGAAATACCATATTTTTTAAGAATTATTTTTGTTCATTTTTGAGTTTTTGTTTTAAAATATGAGTCTTAAGAGGTTATGGGACGTGAGAAATGGCAAAACTTCCCATACACCGGAGACAAGAAGACCGGTGATTAATTTTGTTTGGTGAATAGTTATGATATGATGTGGGTGCCTCCCAACTCCCATACCTATAAACCGTGTCCCAGGATGGAGGGTCCCAAAATATACCATTTCTAAAAAAACTTTTCTTTACTTTAACTTGAAAAGTAAACAACAATTTTACAAAACAATTTCAAAATAACCTCTCTACACGGAGGTGATATATAACCTTGTTTTAAATCAAACACAACCTGTTTTTATAAATAATACAACTGGAAAGGCTTACACAAGCCAACCATAAAACAAACCAAGTTTAAGTTACTTACAGCACAATACAACTGAAACATGTTTGTAAAACTTTATATACAAAACATTTCCTAAAGGAATAACAACCATAGTCCAGCCCCAACTCCCAAATCAACACATACCCTGACAACCCAAAAAAAGTCCAAACTCTACCCCCGGCCTCACTGGTCCGGTCCTCCTATCTCAGCGGGATCTAAAAACAATAAAGGGAGAAGGGGTGAGATAAAATCTCAGCAAGCTATTATGTATGCAGCAATATGCCATACAATATGCAACACATAACAGGCTGCTCAATATCAAGTATGCAACACATAAATAGGTTGCGAATATCACATTGGGAAAACAATAAACACTTTACGTTACCTTTCCCTTACCATTCCCATCTGAATCATATGTCATATAACGGTGGGAGTAATCCTCCTCTCATTCATGAACTGCTGATTGCATATTCACGGCTTATACGATCTCTATCGGAGACCCATATAAGTTATCACTATTCAGAATCGACTCGTACATATGCACAGAAGCTGCGCACCCCCAAACCGTGGCCACAGAAGGGGGAGTGGTCACAGGTATAAGGCAATCTAACCACCTTATGAAATATTTTCTCATAAGTGGTAGTATTCCATATACCCCCACAATGATCAGCTGATACCACCATATCCAAGCACATAACAGATACTTGAAAGTAAGTCCACCCCATGGGACATCAATATACATAATATGTAACTATAACTCATGTTAAACCAATCACAATAGTGCATATGTATTTCAACACTATTGAATAATAACACAATCCAAGGACATGGTATTAAAACTCATGCTCAACCAAATAAATAGTGCAACAAGTATTAAACACTATGTGCACACCAATATTGAATATGTAAACACTTATGGCACAATGTATATTACATAAATCCTACATAATCATTACACAATTTATAATCCAATAACAAGGTGTTATTACTCCTCTCCAAACCAAGGAAGTAATGCATTATTCATTTTTAGGCACTATAAGAACAATTAACCCTACACAAGTCACCACGTAGAAGTACAATATCATATACGCCACCCTACGCGTTCATCATACAACCTTAGACACCTTCTCTTAAGGTTCCAAGTTCAAATACCATGTTTTATAACCTTTGGTTCAAGTTTCATAATTGCCTTTCAAGCATTTTCAGGTCAATATTTAAAGACCTTCCCATTATCCAATTGGACCATTTCAAGTTCCATTGTTGTGAATGTGTGCCCAAATTTTTGTGTTTGTTGGATTCACGCAAGTTTGAAGACATCCGGTTTAATTTGAAAAACGGAGTCGCCACGCCATTTTGATTACCTCAAAACTTTGAAAAAAAGGTTTTATGGGTTCGGAGGTTAAGTTACCCCTTTGGAAGAACGGATCGTCGTTCACCCAAGGTGCCTTGCCGGAGCAAGTCTCCCAAGATCCCATTAATCGTGCTTGCTTGCGTGTTTTCTTGTGTGCATGTGTTTGAAAATAAGGAGGGAATGTCCCAAGTCGTCTTCCGGACGTACAAACCATTTGTTGGTTGTCGCTCGGGATTTCTAGGATTTTATGTATTCGGGATTATGATCCCGTCCTCATCTTGGACTTGTGATCATCGCATTTTTGGACCTTGGGACTTGCGTCATCGAGAGAATGACTCTCTTTATAGTCAAAGATGAGGTTCCTTAGAAAAGGAGGGTCCTTAGCCCATCAATCCTACACTTTAAGATGGTCGAGCTCATATAGATGCTTCATACTCATCTTAAGTGATAATCGGAGATATAGGGTTCAAAGGTGTCCCTTTCTACAGAGATTATGAAACCTTTATGGAAGGAACGATGTAAAGATAGGATCTTTTACACCGGTCCGTTCCTAGGTTACTAATGGGGGAATGGGGGAATGCATGTAAAAATGACATTTTTAATGAAAAGATGACATTTTTGGGTTGCAAAGGATGCATTTGGTTTAAAGAAATGATCTTTATTGCAAAGGATGCATTTGGTTTAAAGAAATGATCTTTATTGCAAAGGATGCATAAAGACACAATTTTTATGCAAATGATGCATTTTTATGAAGAAATTGGAATTCAATATGCAAAGGATGCATAAAGATTGCATTTTGAAAAGCATAGGATGTTAGTTTATGGTAAAGACATGATCTTTAAAGCAAATGATGCTTGGAAAAGGGATTTTGAATGCAAAGGATGCATTTTGATTGAAAAGATTTGATTTTTGTATGCAAAGGATGCATAAAGATGACTTTTTTATGGAAAATAGGGGTTTTAGGTGCAAAGGATGCACCTTCATGGATAAAGACTACATTTTTAATGGCAAATGATGCCTAATGCATGCAAAGGGGAAGGGGGAATATAAAGATATGATCTTTAATCTACCAAGTCCCAAGCAAGATAAAAGCAATGCAATGAGCAATTATAGAGCAATTAAGATGCAAGGTTAGGGCGTGCGAGGTTACCGATGGCTTCCTTTTCTTCTTTGGATGAAGCTAGGAGGAGAGGATTGATCTTGAGCCTTCAAGGAGGAGGGAGATAACTTCTTGAGCTTCTTCTTCACCTTCTTGAACTTCCAGCTGCTCTTGGGAGGTTTCTTCACGTATATGAGTATTTGTGGGTGATTTTGTTCATGATCAAAATGGGTAGAGGAGGGCTCTATTTATAGGCAGTCTGGAAATCGCCAATGAAGCCGTGCGGCTAGGGACCTCGAGCTAATGCAGCCGTGCGGCATTATCCCTTATGACTCAGCATTTCAAGAACCATATAAGGTGGCAATATCTAGAAGCTTCCTCCCAATTAAGAAAAACGTGTTTCTTAATTGGGAAGGCTCCCTTTCAGCCTTTAATCAATTTGGAACAGTTCCGGAATATTTCCGGAACACTAGGAAGGTCCGGGGAATTACCGGGAAACTTACCGAAATTGCCGGGAAATTTAACCGGAAGGCATGAGCCAGATTTGGGTACTTACAGAAGCCCCTCGGAAACGTCACTTGCAAGGCGAGTGGGGTTGTCGATAGAAAAGGATCCGATCTGGCGAATGCCGAGACGGATTGAGAGACCGAAGTGGTCGAGTGGCTGAACCTCTGGAAGGCTACCTACGTATCTCGAGTGGGAATCAAGCCAGGCCGTAGTTCAGAATAGATCCGCTGAGGAATGGAGAAAGGAAACTGGTCTCTTGCTGGGGAAGTAAAAGAAAATGACCTAAGAGGTCTAGCAATTGATCCTACTGGGGATATGCTAGGAGTGACCAATGTGGTCAGATATCTGAACCTCTATGAGGGATTACTTCATCGCTGATGAGTGACGAAGGAACAGGGTGACCAAAGTGGTCGGATGGCTGGACCTTTTTATAAAAGGCTACCTACGTATCCCGGAGGAATCAAGCCTTGATCGTAGTTCAAGCATCACTAGATAGTTAGGAACGATGTCTAGGATCCTTGAAGGTTTTGACAATTAATGGAGGCTGTCACCTGAGGAAACTAGAGCTTACGTCACTATCGAGGAGATAGAGGTAGCTAAAGTTGAGAGAAACTTGAGCGTACGTCACTATCTGGGATAGAGGTAGCTTAAGTTTAGAGAACTTAGCATACGTCACTATCCGGGATAGAGGTAGCTTAAGTTTAGAGAACTTAGCATACGTCACTATTCGGGATAGAGGTAGCTTAAGTTTAGAGAACTTAGCATACGTCACTATTCGGGATAGAGGTAGCTTAAGTTAAGAGGAACTCGAGCATACGTCACTATTCGGGATAGAGGTAGCTTAAGTTTAGAGTTTTTGACAATTCGGAGGTTTTCACCTAGCATTATCCCGTTATAACGGAATTAACGGAGGCGACTGGGAAGAAAGCTCAATTGCTTAGGAGATAAGGGATATCTTCTGAAAAAGATGTTATCTTAGTTAAAAGATAACGGGAATTGCATGCCCAAGTGGAAGGTCCAGGGGCAGGATTGTAATTTTCTGCTCAGAGCGAATGAGGCCGCCCGGCATGAGATGGAGAAAAAGAAGCCGTACGGCTAAAAGCTTGATTTTTCCAGATTATTTAAAACAGATTTGAACGGGCATTGGGCATTATTGCCGCCCAAGAGCTGCCGAGGAAGAGAGAGAAGAGGGAGAGAATTTCTTCAAAATCCTTCAATTCCCTTTGCTTCTATCGATTGGAATGGATCCGGAGGGCAATCCTCTACCGAGGCAAGCAAGAAGAAATATCTCCGCGGCTGCGAGAAGGAGGAGGAAAGAGCTCGTTCGGACGGAGAGAAAGTATGACTTTCTTACGCCTCCGTCGGAGCTTTACCCGGGGAGAAGGGAGCACAAATCGACGAACCCGCGTCCGGTTGGGGTAAGCATTCTTATTTGGCTCAATTCCGTCGATTTTGATTGAGTTTTCATTGATTTAGGGCTTGACCCGAATTTTAGGAATTTTCTAGGATTTTCCTAGGATTTTTGAATGACTTTGAGACATTGACGATGAACCTATGAGGCTAAGAATATGCAATGTGCAATTTGTTTGACAAAATTAATGGGAATGACCCACTTTTTTCTCGAAAATAAAATAAGAATGATAATTGTCTAAAGTGAGACGGAGTTCTTGCATGTGCTAGAACTAGGTCAAAATTTTGATTATCAAGATTTTTGGAAGATGAAAAGGATTCATGCATGCCATTTTTGAAAGAATAATGCTTTTGTGCAAAGAATTGTGAAAATTGTGATTTTGTGCTTTAGGAAAGCAATGGGACTTGACATGACGTGTTTCAAGTGATGAAAGACGCTTTTTTGATGCAAATGATGCTAGAAAACTTTTGTGAATGCTTTTCTTTTGAAAATATGTGCACTTTTTTTAATATATGCATGCTTTTGAAAATGATGAATGATTGACACACTTCTTTGTTGTGCTTGTCTACAGGAGAACAAATCCAGGGGACCATCTGAGATAGCAGTCAGACTTTGGCAGAGGATGCCAGATTTCGAGAAGAATGGGGTGAATCCCAAGCAGCTAGTGCGGGCTACCGGCCTAGATCTATTCATCGAGGCTATCGGCAGGGGATCCACATCACCTCTAAGAGCAAGGGCTTGGTCCAGGCCCTATCTGAGTTTTGGTGGGATAGCACCCATAGCTTCCATCTGAGCTAGGGAGAGCTGACAGTGACTCCCGCTGATTTCACGGCTATCACTGGTCTACAGTTCACGGGGAGGCCCGTGACTTGGAGGGACCACATTACGGCTGAGGAGTTCCGAGCTTTGGTCGGGTTTGAGCTGATTCCCAAGGGGCTAGGGATGGAGACGCGGAATGTCGAGGTGGCAGTCCAGAACTGCATTCGGGACTTTGCCATTAGCGATGTGACTTCCCAGCAGCTGGCTAGAGCCTTTGTGTGGTTGATGCTGTCGGTCACCATTTTTGCTAATTCTGGGACGCTGGCCATGACTTGCCTCCTCGACTCTCTGGAGAATGTGGATGGGATTGGGACGGTCTTGTGGGGCGAGGCCGGATTGGCGGAGTTGTACTTCTCCCTGGATCTGTACAGCCGGAACAAGGCTGCTTCTATGGACTGTTTCTCCTTTGCTCTTGTGGTAGTCCCTCTTTGTTTTCTCTTTCTACTTTCTACCTTTGAGACTTTTATGAAAGAGAAATGACCCTTTTGATGTTTTGAACATGCAGGTCTGGTTCTATGAGGTGATCAGGTTCTTTCCGTGGAACCAACAGAGTGATATCACCATCTTTCCTGCTATGGTTCGCTGGAGGGGAGATGCGAGAGATAAGTTCATGGGAAAGACCCGGATTACCTTCGACTACAAGATGGTGAGGCCGGTCATCAAAAGGGATGGGCACGACGGAGTGGACTTCTACCCTCAAAGGGCAGGTATCCGGAGATCTTGGCCGGGAGAGGCCATTGAGGCGACGAGGCAATGAGATGGTCGACGGGCCGACATGTGATGTCATATATTTGGGGGACCGCTTTCTCAAGGCAAGCATGGCCATGTCCCTCCATTGGACGCCATTACTCCTCGGGATCCTCCAAGACGGATGCCGCAGCCTGTGGATTGGGCCGAGAGGATGAGATTGCTAGGTACTGTGCAGGCGTGGCCGCCGAGGAGTACTTTGACATGGATACCCCTACGCCGTGTTTGTGAAGCAACGCCGAGGACGCCACGTGCTAGTGAAGCCGGCGGTCACTCGGGGATATGGGGAGGATGAGCCCATCGACCCACCGATCCCTCCCGCGCATCTGTCCTATGTGGTCCATGGAGTTCCGAGGAGGATGAGGATTCCCCGTCCCCGACACTAGGGAGCCCCAGCATACCCCGCCGCCCGACAAAGACTGTAAGTATACTTTTAGGGTCTTTCCTTTTTCAGCCTTTCTTTGCTTTTTTGCAATTCTCGAGATTTTCTCGAGATTTTTCTTCTTTTTCTCAGTGTTCCAACTCGCACTTATGATAGGTGGTCGTGCAGAATAGGGGCTGAAAGGACATGTGCCGGTCCTTCGAGGATGATGGCTGCGCTTCAAAGGCGGCAATGCCGGATGCAGGAGCCCGGCGCAAGAGACGGCATGTCGGGGCACAGCGTCTACCTCATCGGCCTCGGAGTACTCTTCCAAAGGCATGCCTCGGGCGGGGACCCAACGCTGACATTCTGGAGCAGGCCGAGTACGGGCACGATAATGTCCATTTGTCTCGATGTGAGCGACTGTGGAGGACTTGATGAGGGAGGCTAGCGTCTACGAGCTGAGCAGTGATGAGGAAGAGGAAGAATCGGAGGCCTAGGAGGTCTCTAGAGTGGATTTAGGAACAAAACAAACAATGAACAAATTTTATGCACATTTTGTTTATTTTTTGCTTTATTTGGGCGCCGATGGGGCGAAGACATTGTATTAATGCTTTATTTACTTTCCTAATTTATGCTTTTTGAATTTGCATATTATCTGAGCCTCGGGGCAGCTTTTTGCTTGGAATTGGGGCTGAAACTGGGCCAAAATGATTTATAATGGTATATAAATGCTTGAATGTCTTCTGGATATGTTTTTGTACAGGTTTTGGTTGAAAAAGTGGGGTGAAAACTCCCTTGGGCAGCAACTTGGTTGCTGCAGAATTTTTTTCTGCAGATTTCTCTGGAAGAGGCTGAGGGGATGATGATAGCCCCGGACAGGATTGACCTTTCTGATATCCCGGGCAGGTTTGGGTCTCCGGCTATGGCTGCGACCATGGTGGCTATGGATGCCTTCATTCTCTGCATATTTTCTCGCCTTGTTCACCGGCTGAGTCCGCTGGGATCCTGTCATGGTGGTCTCTCGGACATGGTCGAGTGCGGGGGTATTGGGAAGGATATTGTCCCATTGGTTTTGGAGAGAGACACTTCATGGCATCGACGGGATGGCTAGGGAGACCATTTCATGAGGTCTCGGGAGTCCAGTGCCAGTGCTTGACTTTGGTATGGCTGCGGGGAGAGGCTCGGGGCTTTGCGGGGCTTTGGCTTCTTGGACTCGGTGCCCTTGGGTGATTTCTTGAAGAGGTGCACCGAGGCAGGATGCGGGACTGTGGGGAGCCGAGCCGATGATGGCTAGGCTATCCACTTCGGACATCGTTGGTGGATACCTCACCGGGAGTGCGGCATCTGTGAGGATATTTCAGGAGTCTTATGCGCTGAGGGTTCCAGGGGTTATCTTTGGTCATCCTTCTACATTCCCGCTTGGTATCCGAGCAGTTTGGGCTTTACGAGAAGCCATTGAATTGGGAGGACATCCGGACCATGGAGGTGGTGCCATTTGGACATGAGAGATCCAACCGGCTTCTCATTCTTCTCGAGGGCTTGGACATATGCCCTTTCCCACCCAGGTGGCTATCTTCAGGGAGCAGGAAAGAGTACCATCTTGACCACTGCCTACTTGGGATCGGTACGAGAGGGAAATGGGATCGACTCAGTGTCATTCTGGGGGAGAGACGTCAGGCTTTATCGAGCCGACCGCGACTCGAGTAGGACTCTGAGGGAGACCGAGACTAAGAGCGAGTCGCCATAACCGGCCAGTGACCTCGATCGGGG
This sequence comes from Adenophora triphylla var. japonica, assembly GCA_022495995.1. Taxonomy (NCBI): domain Eukaryota; kingdom Viridiplantae; phylum Streptophyta; class Magnoliopsida; order Asterales; family Campanulaceae; genus Adenophora; species Adenophora triphylla. The sequence goes on from JAFEMH010001314.1 coordinate 389,852, forward strand.
ATATGGAGGCTCGATACAAGAGATTGTCCGAGGTCGCTCCTTTCTGGGACCGAGGCTCAGAGGGAGGAAGTGCGGACTCGTGCTCGTAGAGAGGGCACTTATTGACACGGGTTTGATAGAGGCTCCAGTTAGGATACCGGAGATCGGGATAAGGGATACCGACCTTATAGAAAAGAAGTGAAAGAAAACTCGACGGGGTCGAGGTAAAGGGAAGAAGACCAAAGAAGACTCAGCGAATGACGAACGGATCTTTCTTAGGATTCCCTTATTGCCATTTTCTGCAAACACATTAGTTTATTTAGGCATTTTTTTGTATTTTAGATCTTTGTAGCAGTTAGCAGAGTCAAGAGTAGACCGTGCTTGAACTCATCAAGAAATTTTTAACTTGTAATGAACAAGAAATATTATCTTAGAAATTAATCAAGACACATTTCATGGAAATTCAAATGTCTTATTGATTGGGACCCGTTTTATGAAAACTGAAATACCCTTTATTATTTAGGACGCACTTCATGGAAGCTTGATTGTCCTTTTTATTGTTTAGACCGAACCATATATGGTTGCCTACGTTCCCCTTTTACAAGAAAGACTAAGGGGCTCAGGTCTTCGTAGTTCATTCTCGGTGAACTATTCTTTTTTTTTTTTTATGTGCACTCGTTTTTTGCCTAGACCGCCCTTTTTGGGGTTTTCGGCTTTAGCCGGGCATTACTCTTTTTGCACTAAGATTTTTTTTTTCTCTCTTTTTTTTTATGTGCAACCCTGTCTTTTGCCTAGACCGCCCTTTTTGGGATTTTCAAATTTAGCCGGGTATTACTCTTTTGCACTTTTTTTTTTTCTTTTAGACATAGTATCTTTTGAGCTTATCACCGTTGACCGGGTGGACAAAGGGATTGCGGAGTCCAGGTCTGCAAGCTTCATGGCTCCTCCCGATAGTATCTTCCCGCACCACATAAGGGCCGATCCAAACGGGTTCCCATTTTCCCAGGGGGTTGTCTCGGTAGGGGCTTCACTTTCAACACTAAGTCACCCTCTTTGATGTCTCTGTCCTTGACCTTTTATCAAACGCTCTGGCCATCCGCCTCTGGTAGGCTCGGGTGTGTTCCATGGCTTTTAGCCTTCTTTCATCAAGCAGGCCAACTCATCATGCCGGCCGCGCAACCATTCTACTTCATTGACACTGTTTTTCCAGGAGGACCCTTAATGACGGGATTTCCAACTCCACCGGTAACACCGCTTCCATCCCGTAGGTTAAGGCAAAAGGAGTTTCTCCCGTAGCTGTTCGATGGACGTTCAGAGCCCCGAGGTGCCAAGTGCAGCTTTTCGGGCCAATCGCGATCACGGGTGGCCATTTTCCTGATGATCCGTTCGAGCGTCTTATTAGCAAATACCTTCCACGGTTCCATTAGTCCGAGGTCCGTACGGAGACGACTTGTGGCGAGTGATTCTGAATTCTCGACAAAGAACCTATCACGGTCCCTTAAAAGTGTGACCCATTATCGGAAATGATCTCATTGGGCACCCCATATACGCACATTATGTTTTCTTTGATGAACTGGGCAACCTTCTTGGAAGTGAGGACTTTGTAGGACTTGGCCTCTACCCGCTTGGTGAAGTAGTCGATGGCTACTAGCACAAATTCATGTCCATTGCTTCTGCCGCTATTTTCCCTATCACGTCAATACCCCAAGTTGCAAACGGCCAAGGAGTCGTCATGCGATGTGTCATGAGGCGGGGAGATGGTTGAGGTTGGCAAACCGCCGGCACTTGTCGCATGCTCGGACGTGTCCGGACACACTGCTTCCATGGAAATCCAAAGAGTAACCCATTCCGAGGATCACTTGCATCGGGGTTCGGCATTCATACGAGGACCGCAGGGACCATTGTGGACTTCGGTCATCAACTCTTTGGCCTTTTCTCGAGTGACGCACAAGAGGAGTGGTCCTTGGTACCGCTTCTTGTATAGTTGCCTCCTAGAATGACATAATGGGAGGCCAACCTTTTCGTGGCTTGTAAGCTCTTGGTTCGACTCCTTCTTTTGGTCTACCTTCTTTGTCTCTCGAAAGCCGACTCTCCATCTTTGAGGAACTCGGTAAATTTGATTGTACCAGGGTTCCTTTATAGGCTCGGGTCCAGTGTCTACTTCACAAATGTAAGGCCGGGGCTTCTCTTCTACCCACTCGGAAGGGTTTTATGGCTTTTCCTGGGATCTCTACCAATGAGGCTAGAGTAGCTAGGGCATCTCGCGAATCTGTTTCTTTTCCCTTGGCAAGTAGTAGAAGGTCATTTCTCCGAACCGTCCAAGTCAACTCCTCCATACGGGCATGATACCGCCGCAGTTAGGGTCCACAGCCTTCCATTTGTTGGAAACCTGGTTGATGATCGTGGCCGAGTCTCCGTAAACTTCTAGCTCCTTGGCGTTCCTTTCTAAGGCAATTTTCCAAACCAAGAATGCAAAGCTTCGTACTCGGCAACATTGTTCGTGGCGGGAAGTTCAACTTGAGGGCTATAGGCGTATGCTCATCTTTCGGATCGACTAAGAGCATCCCGATACCGTTTGTTAGCGGCTCCGTCAAAGAACAATTGCCATCGGTTTTCGTGCTCGACCGCAAAGATCCCTTCATCTCGGGAATTGGGGTTCGTGCCCTCTCGTCTTCATTACCGGGAAGTTTGCCAGTGGTCTCGACAACGCTTGACCCTTGATGGCCTTTCTCGGTCACATAGTTGATGTCGTACTCGCTAAGAAGAAAGACCACTTTGCTAGACGCATCGAGAGGGAAGGCTTATCAAAGATGTACTTGATGGGGTCCATTTTTGAGACCAAATTCACAGGTGGGCTTGCATATAATGCTTCAACTTGCCGACTACCTGCACTCGATCCGCATGGTGTCTTTTCACATGCCGAGTAATTGAGCTCACTTCCCCGCAGCCTTCCGGCCGACAAAGTAAATGGCATTCTCTACCCGAGAGTCTTTCTTCTCCCGAGCAAGCATAGCCCCAACCGCCGTATCGTTGACAAATGTTGAGATAGAGCGTAAGAGGTTTCGTCTATGTGGGGGCATAGTACCGGAGGATGTACCAAGTATGCCTTGATCTCGGTCAAAGGCATCCCGGCATTCTTCGGTCCATTCTCAGTGTCTACGTTCTTCTTCATGAGCTTGAAGATGGGCTCGCACATAGTGGTCAACTCGATTGACGAAACGGCTAATGTACCGCAGCTTTCCCATAAAGCTCTTGACTTCGTCCGGGTTTGAGGTGGCCTCATATCCATAATGGCTTTGATCTTTTGGGGGTCAACTTCGATACCTCGCTCCGTGACCATATACCCAAGCACTTTTCCCTTTGTCACTCCGAAGGTGCATTTAGCAGTGGTTTAGTCTCATGGAATGTTGTCTCACTCTCTCAAAGAACTTCCGCAGTCAACAAAGTGCCGCCCGTCCTTGCCTTTGGAGTGGATTATCATGTCGTCTACGTAGACCTCAATCTCCTTGTGGATCATGTCATGAAAAAGCGCGGCCGCTGCCCTTCGGGTAAGTAGCCCCGACGTTCTTAAGCCCAAATGGCATCACCGTATAACAAGAAGTTCCCCACGGTGTGGTGAAGGCCGTCTTTTCTTGGTCATCCTCGGCCATCTTGATCTCGGGTTGTAGCTCGCAAAGCCATCGACGAAGGATTTGACTTCGTAGTTGGCGGTTGAGTCCACCAGATGTCTATGTTTGGCAAAGGGTAATCGTCCTTGGGCCGGCCTTGTTCAGTATCTCGGAAATCCACACAAAGCCGCACCTTCCCATTGGCCTTGGTGACGGTCACAATATTGGATAACCATGTCGGATATTCGATGACTCGATGAATCCTACCCGCAGTAGCTTCCTCAATTTCTTCTTTGACTGTAGAGACCATTCTGGCTTCGATCTTCCTCGGTTTGTTTATTGGCTTAGCATCTCGGCTGCTAGAGGGATTCTCGTGCTCTACTATCGAACCGTCTAGCCCCGCATATCCCTGTATGACCATGCAAGCACGTCGATGTATTCCCCGAGCAGATCGATCACCTGTCCCGTTCAACCCCCTAGAAGAAGTTTCCGATCTCGTGTCTCTTTAGGTTCCTCGACGGCACCCAAGTTCACACTTGTCAAAACCTCCTCGCGCTTGGGCCCGGTTTTCCTCTTTTTCTGAAACCTGCTTAAAGATTTCTTTAATGTATTGTTCATTTAGTGTGTTTGCATCTTGTTCAAATGATTCATTATTAACTGTTGTTAAGTTTTGAGTTAATTTATCATTTGTTAAGTTGGCAATAAGAGGATACTTAGAAAGATTTGTCATTTCATTCAAAATAAGGGGAAAGATGACATCGATTACATTTTGATCGTCCTCAGGCGTGAGGCCTTCTGGATGACTCGTAGGATCGTAATTCAAAGGTTCCTGACTCGACCGTATGGACAACAGGGTGTTTGACACGACTGGGTTGAGAAGGACGAGGCACCAATCCAAGCTCCGATATCATTTGCCGTCTACGGCTATCTGGTCCTGAGAACGTCTCCCAATTCTTCAACGGCATCTCTGTCTTAGTTACCAAAGTGCGGGGATCAAAAGGATTTTCACCACCGTCTCCAATTACGGCAACTATCTCAGTATCTGAGCTGAAGTCGATCAAATCCGGGATCTGTGCTTCTTCATCAAACAACTGTAGCAAACCCCACTCACTGTCTTCACTATTGGCAGCTTCTATCTGGCTGATCTTCGGAAGAGCTAACTCGAAAGCAGAGAAGTCCATTACCCTGGATGCTGACTCTTTGACGCTGTCTGAGTTTCCTTTGAAGACATACTCGCTCGAACGGTAGTGGTAGCCCTGTGAATGTCTGGCAAGTCAAGGAACATTCTTCGAATAGGATTGGCTGGCTTTCCCCTCATTTTCTCAAGATTTTCCAGAAGGGTTTTCTGCAAGGAGATCTGGTGATCACTTTTATCATGTTGTGTCCCGCCTTTTGTAAAGTAATGGGTCAGGGATAAACTGTAGGGATGAAGCTGGGCCCCTTTAGCTTTTCTGCCATTTGGTTTGTACCCCAAGCCGTATCTGGTAGTCTGCTCCTTTACATCGATGATGGTATTGCGACCCTGAAGTCTTCTACCCAATCCAAGTCCCGGAAGATAACCCATTTTTCTCATCATTCTCATGGCAGGAGGGATTTTATCGGAAGTAGTAGTGAGGTCAGTGCAACACACTTGTGCTTTGGAAGGAGCTACAGAGAATCCTGTCAATGCCAACCCTTCGTCATCATGTTTGATTTCCAATATCGGGATGTCTCCAGTGCTGGTTCCTTCTACCGTGACACTGTCTCCATAAATGGTGGTGATAGTACCGTCATTTGACTGAAATTTGACGCACCGGGTGCAAAGTAGAGGCTACCCCATTTATCCGGTGGATCCAGGCCGTCCCAAGAAAGCAGTAGAATGAAATCGGAATATCAATCACTTGAAAATCAACGTCCATGACCTTTTTCCGAACCACGGCTTGAGAGTAGCAATCCCCAAACCGACTCAGTGCAGGTGGAGTCATAGGCTTTAATAGTCTCGACTAGAAGGCTTCAAATCGGTTGGCTTCAAGTCCAATAAGCCCATCATCTTGGCTGGCAAGACATTCATTGTAGACCCTCCATCGACTAATACCCATGGCAATCGACGCTCTTCTAACTGGACTGTGATGTAAAGAGGTTCGTTATGACTAGCCCCATACTTTGGCGGTGTCCAAGTCGGTGAAGGTAATGATGTTTCCGTAGTGGATACTTCCAATCATCTGGACGACCTCTTCTGGGGTGACATCTATGGGCACCATAGTCTTGGCCAAACTTTCTTCTAGCTTCAGCTTATGAGGGTATGAGGAGGTTAACAGGGACCACAAGGAGATATTGGCTTGGGTACACTTCAACTGAGTCAACACCGGATCCTCTTTGTCAGAGTCTGGTTTCTCTACTTCCGGCTTATAAGGCCTCTTATCTGTCTTTGGCTTCGAGATGGCATTCCTTTTGTCACCCTTAGGCTGCTCAATACTCATCTGTCAGGACCGAGTCATCACATAGACATTAGATTTTCCGGGTCATTATTCCTATTGGAGGATTCTGCTAGCTCTTTCAAAGTCGAGGCGGGCTCTTGTTTGGCGTATGGCCAGTGGCTGATTAATCGATTAATGGCACTCTTTGGAGGCGTAGGCTGCTTCTCGAATCTAATCCCAAGTTAACGGCTTTCGACCTTCTCGGGGTTCGACTCTCCGATTGGCTTAGCGGTTGGCTGGTTTCAGCTTTTCCTTCTCCATTTAGAGCCTTCACGGTCTCATTCAAACTTTTCAAAGTCAACATGCAACAGAGTTATCACCTTCAGGGTTTGGAGCACTGGCGACCGGCTTTCTCATCCGGGTCCAACAATTTTTTCAACGAGTGGGATCACATTCCTCATCACTGTCAAGCATGTCCCTTCTTTCTCTAGGGGTCAGCCTTTTGACGGCATCTTTGATATTGGCCAAACATTTTCTGAAGTGAGAAATTCCATCATCAATAAGGATTTCTTCGGGGTCAAACCTCATGGCGGGTTTCTGTTCTTCACTGTCGGGAAGGTTTTGCGGGCTTTTTGGCTTCCTGGGCTAACCACTCTTCTCTTGTTCCTTGGGTACTTCGACCAGTGTCTTCATCGGTATCAACCGCAGTAACTCTCGCGGGAACTTCGTCTTGACTCGATGACCAATGAGGGCAAAAGCAGAGTCGGGATACTTGACGCCATATAAGAGGTATCTTGGCCTCCTCCTCTGACTTGGGAATTACCAAGAAAACATCATTGTCGTCACGGGACATAAAGGGCCCGGAGTCGCCTCGAGACTTAAGACTCTTTCCAGGGCATCCATACACTCTTCTTCAGACAAGGTCTCAGGAGTGACTACTAACACCGTAACAGAGTCTACTCTCCCTGATGAGAGTTTGGCTTCCGCGATGCTGTAAGTACCCAAATCTGGCTCATGCCTTCCGGTTAATTTTCCCGGCAATTTCGGTAATTTTTCCGGTAATTCCTCGGACTTTCCTACAGTTCCGGAATAATTTCAGAAATGTTCCAAGCCTTTTAAGGGCTGAAGGGAATGCTTGGTGATTAAGAAACACGTTTTTCTTAATCCCAAAACCCTTCTAGAAGACTGCCACCTTGCATGTTTCTAGAAGGGACTGGAAGTGGCTACTTATGTCGTGCGACATAATAGGCCATGAAAACTTCTAGAAGCTTGCCACCTTGCATGTTTCTAGAAGAATCTGGAAGTGGCTACTTATGTCGTGTGACATAATAGGCCATGAAAAGTTCTAGAAGGCTGCCACCTTGCATGTTTCTAGAAGGGACTGGAAGTGGCTACTTATGTCGTGCGACATAACAAGCCCATGCAGGCAGCCTATAAATAGAGGCCTTCACCTCTCATTTGGGACACACCTTTTCCACCCCTCAGTCCCCCTCTATAGGGAATACGCCCAGGAAGCACTCTCCTCTCCTCACATACCTCCCAAACCACACTAATCCTCCCCAAATCACTTCCCACACACACATTTCCCACACATACAAAGAACCAAGGGTTCTCAAAGAACCAAGGCTCAATCTCGGCCCCGGAGGTTGCTGTTTTGAAGGCCCCTATATCTAACTTGATATAGGGAGTCGTGGTCTTCAAGGGTAACGATTTTCTACCCTTTTCCACTCTTTATTTTCCTTTGAATGTGAAATATCTATGCTAAATGCGTTGATAATATAGTATTCTGATTAAAGTTGCATGCTTTAGCATTATATTGCCCAGATCCACATCTGATTTCATCACATTTCATGTAAAAGTCCCGGTTTGGCTTGGTTTTGCATGAACACTCAAGATGAGTGTGGATCCCTCATATCCACACCCTCTTGAAGCGTTCATTATTGATAAACATGCTCTCTGAGATTTGTTTGTGAAGTAACTTGACCATTTTGGTGCCTTGTTACCTCTGCAAATCTCAGCTGTTTAGGCTTCTGCAAAATGGCTTGTTATGTCACGCGACATAGGCAGCCTATGTCACGCGACATAAGTAGCCCGGTTGCGCATTCCTCATCTTTTCAAATTTCGTAATCTGATGTTTGCCTTTTCTAATGCATCAATTTGCATTTAAACTAAAACATTTTCATACAGAGCAGCATCATTTGCATTAAAAGAATATCTTTTTCACCAAAATAACATCTTTGTTTTAAAGGTGCATCCTTTGCACTCAAAAAACCATTTTCATACATAAAAATGCATTCTTTGCATAAAAATCTTTTCTTTGCACAAAAAGCATCCCTTGCAACCAAAAGACATTCTTTACACCAAAAATGTCATCTTTTCACTAAAAGTATCATTTTTACATGCATTCCCCCATTCCCCATTAGTAACCTCGGAACGGACTGATGTAAAAGATCCTATCTTTACATCGTTCCTTCCATAAAGGTTTCATAATCTCTTTAGAAAAGGGACACCTTTGAACCCTATATCTCCGATTATCACTTAAGATGAGTATGAAGCATCTATACGAGCTCGACCATCTTAAAGTGTAGGATTGATGGGCTAAGGACCCTCCTTTTCTAAAGAACCTCATCTTTGACTACAAAGAGAGTCATTCTCTCGATCACGCAAGTCCCAAGGTCCAAAAAAAAAATGCGATGATCATAAGTCCAAGATGAGGGCGGGATCATAATCCCGAATACATAAAATCCAAGAAATCCCGAGCGACAACCAACAAATGGTTTGTACGTCCGGAAGACGACTTGGGACATTCCCTTCTTATCATCAAACACATGCACACAAGAAAGCACGCAAGCAAGCACGATTAATGGGATCTTGGGAGACTTGCTCCGGCAAGGCACCTTGGGTGAACGACGATCCGTTCTTCCCAAGGGGTAACTTAACCTCCGAACCCATAAAACTTTTTTTTCAAAATTTTGAGGTAATCAAAATGGCGTGGCGACTCCGTTTTTCAAATTAAACCGGATGTCTTCAAACTAGCGTGAATCCAACAAACACAAAATTTTGGGCACACATTCACAGATGCTTACGTTTTCCAGATCGACGGGTGGAGCCCACTTTCCTCTTTCAGCTAGGGCTTCAATTAAATCCCTCCATTCACCGACCAAGTCTTTGTAAGGAGTATTGAACTCTAGGATGTAGGACTCATATACTGCCTCATCTAAGCTAGCATCCTTTTCCTTTTTCGAGCCTTTACACAGGCTGCAAATACACTTTGAAGTGATTTCATCCCCTATTCCAGGTCTGTGGTTTTCTACCTCATCTTGCCCTTTAGGTTTCACTTCTGCTGACTCCAAGTCCATTCCTTCTACTGAACTGTCATCATCACTGTAAATCCATCCATTCCTATTCTCGTTTCCGACTGATTCTTCACTACCACAAGCGTTGACGAAATTAGAGAGGTCAGGGTGGTACTGGGATTCCAGAGTAAAGAGATTTGGATTAGGCTGAAAGGAGGGAAAGAGTCCCACGATGGAATGCAAAGGCTGTGAGGGTGTCGGGACCCTGACGGCTCGGGATGTTGGGGAAGACTGAAAAGGGACAGTCTTTGGCAGAGGCTCATATGTGGATGGAGGAGGGCACTGGTTATAGGCTAGGGGGGCTGAGATGGTTACTTCTGGAGTTTCATCTTCTACCATAACCAAGGAACCATTGGGCTCTACCACTATCTCGGACCCCATGACGGCGTAGCACATCAATGAGCATGGCTCTTTGCTCCTCATGGGCCTTACGATCGTTTTCCAAGGCTAAGGCTAGCTCTTCTTCCCTGGTCATCTCGGTTACCCAAACCAAGGCAGTCTTCATTCTCTGTCGAATCGGACATTCGACTCTCGGACTCGACAAAACCGAGGATTCTCGCGAACCTGCTCCGAGAATTCCCGCGCTAGCAAGTCGCTGACCCGATGTTCTCACCCACTTCTTTCTCGCTGCGGGAAAGGGATAGGAAAGGTTTAGACTCGGGGTAGGTGTTTAGGCTGAAGGCTTAGGCAATATGCAAATTAGAATCTTCCAGTTTACTTAAAACAGTGTCTTTTATTAATATCTATTTGGTTGGAAAAGGGGGATTTGCCCTTCTTTTTCGTAACTACTCTAGATCCTGGATCAGTGGGTTCCGTCACTACGTCTATAAGCCCCTCATATTCCACCTGTATTTCGACCTCCCAGGTGGGCGGCCCGGGCGAGGGTCCTATAGGGCACGCGGATCCCACCGACCGAGAGTAAAGAACGCTCCTAACGGGTCTAGCGGGTCATAGGAACTTTCAACGCACGAGCTACGGGGATTATAGTCAAGGCAATACCGGGAAAGTCTCGTCTTTCTGCCTTGATAGAATTTTGGCAGAATTTCGCTTGAGCGAATGACGTTTTGACTTTTGGTAATGTCCGAGAAGATAATAGGCATGGGTCGGGCGGCAAAAGCCGGATGACACAGTGTCACATTGAACTTCGTTGCATACGCCGGGCGTGAGTTAGAATCGAAGTCAATGCCGGGTCAAGATCTTGCCAATTTTTCCTTGTCGGAATTTTAGCAGAGCTTCGCTTGAGCGAAAGATCTTTTGATTTGTTGGCAAAGACTCGGTCTTGACTCTTACGCATTCCGTGCAGGTCAAGGTCAATAGTCAATGTCGGAGTCGAGATCTCGCCAATTTTTCCTTGTCGGAATTTTGGCAAAGTTCCTCTTCCGTTATGAACTAAGGCTTGACCTTTACGAGGGTATGCAACTGGGCTATATGACATGGACTAGACCAAAAACCAACCAAAAGTCACGGTTTTTTGAAACGTGTGACACGGGTGTGCATTGGTCGACAGCGGGCCGCCATGGGAGGTTGGGATGATTCCGTGCGCGCCGGGAGCATCGTAAGGTCAGTCTGCAGGACTGCACTGGAACCACCCTCGGGTTTGAAGGACGTGCGTGCAAAGTGTACGGTGATATATCGTGAGCGTAGTGTGCGGTCTCCTAAAAATGTTCCTTTTTGAGTTAACACAGAGATTTTCAAAATGTGTTTTAAAGGAATGATTTTCGGGACGGGGAAAATGCAAAGACATAAGCACGTAAATTTCGGGAGCCCCGGTCGAGTCATGGAGCTGAGTAGCCCCAAGCTACTAGGACCTGCGATTAACCTCAATTTTTCCTGGTGGAATTGCCACCGAGGTCGCCGGTCGGAATCCAAGGAGGATTGAGCCGTACGACTGCATTGATCAATTTTCCAGGTTCCACTCCTTTTGCTATTTTTCGGGTTGTTTCCCGTTCAAAGTATGCACAGATTCCAAGATGCAAATGATGCAATGCAAGGTAAAGAAAGCAAGCATGATTAATGAAATCAGCGACGGGAGTCTAACCCGCTCAAAGGGAAAAGCTTTCTTTTATATTTTTTTTTTCAAAATTTTTTTCGAAAAGGGATACTGGTACGTGGGATTGTTAAACCACCGGTTATCCCAACTCCCACATCAGGGAGTGTACAGGAAGGGCAAGTGGTTTCCACCTATATACCGAGTATCGATTTTTTGTTTTGAAAATAAAAGCTTTTCTCCTTTGGGATTTCCCCAGCGGAGTCGCCAAACTGTGAATGTGTGCCCAAATTTTTGTGTTTGTTGGATTCACGCGAGTTTGAAGACATCCGGTTTAATTTGAAAAACGGAGTCGCCACGCCATTTTGATTACCTCAAAACTTTGAAAAAAAGGTTTTATGGGTTCGGAGGTTAAGTTACCCCTTGGGACGAACGGATCGTCGTTCACCCAAGGTGTCTTGCCGGAGCAAGTCTCCCAAGATCCCATTAATCGTGCTTGCTTGCGTGTTTTCTTGTGTGCATGTGTTTGAAAATAAGGAGGGAATGTCCCAAGTCGTCTTCCGGACGTACAAACCATTTGTTGGTTGTCGCTCGGGATTTCTTGGATTTTATGTATTCGGGATTATGATCCCGTCCTCATCTTGGACTTGTGATCATCGCATTTTTGGACCTTGGGACTTGCGTGATCGAGAGAATGACTCTCTTTATAGTCAAAGATGAGGTTCCTTAGAAAAGGAGGGTCCTTATCCCATCAATCCTACACTTTAAGATGGTCGAGCTCATATAGATGCTTCATACTCATCTTAAGTGATAATCGGAGATATAGGGTTCAAAGGTGTCCCTTTCTAAAGAGATTATGAAACCTTTATGGAAGGAACGATGTAAAGATAGGATCTTTTACACCGGTCCGTTCCTAGGTTATTAATGGGGGAATGGGGGAATGCATGTAAAAATGACATTTTTAATGAAAAGATGACATTTTTGGGTTGCAAAGGATGCATTTGGTTTAAAGAAATGATCTTTATTGCAAAGGATGCATTTGGTTTAAAAAAATGATCTTTATTGCAAAGGATGCATAAAGACACAATTTTTATGCAAATGATGCATTTTTATGAAGAAATTGGAATTCAATATGCAAAGGATGCATAAAGATTGCATTTTGAAAAGCATAGGATGCTAGTTTATGGTAAAGACATGATCTTTAAAGCAAATGATGCTTGAAAAAGGGATTTTGAATGCAAAGGATGCATTTTGATTGAAAAGATTTGATTTTTGTATGCAAAGGATGCATAAAGATGACTTTTTTATGGAAAATAGGGGTTTTAGGTGCAAAGGATGCACCTTCATGGATAAAGACTACATTTTTAATGGCAAATGATGCCTAATGCATGCAAAGGGGAAGGGGGAATATAAAGATATGATCTTTAATCTACCAAGTCCCAAGCAAGATAAAAGCAATGCAATGAGCAATTATAGAGCAATTAAGATGCAAGGTTAGGGCGTGCGAGGTTACCAATGGCTTCCTTTTCTTCTTTGTATGAAGCTAGGAGGAGAGGATTGATCTTGAGCCTTCAAGGAGGAGGGAGATAACTTCTTGAGCTTCTTCTTCACCTTCTTGAACTTCCAGCTGCTCTTGGGAGGTTTCTTCACGTATATGAGTATTTGTGGGTGATTTTGTTCATGATCAAAATGGGTAGAGGAGGGCTCTATTTATAGGCAGTCTGGGAAGAGCGAATGAAGCCGTGCGGCTAGGGACCTCGAGCTAATGCAGTCGTGCGGCATTATCCCTTGTGACTCAGCATTTCTAGAATCATGCAAGGTGGCAATATCTAGAAGCTTCCTCCCAATTAAGAAAAACGTGTTTCTGAATTGGGAAGGCTCCCTTTCAGCCTTTAATCAATTTGGAACAGTTCCGGAATATTTCCGGAACACTAGGAAGGTTCGGGGAATTACCGGGAAACTTACCGAAATTGCCGGGAAATTTAACCGGAAGGCATGAGCCAGATTTGGGTACTTACAATTGTGTATTACTAAAATTGTACTAGATGCGTAGTTAAAGAGTGACTTAATCCGTACTCATTTACTTAGGTTAAAAAGCTTGCAAAGACAGCTCCAGAACACAGTCCTGGGCATGAGTCGTGATGGTTGGCACGAGTCGTGCTCAACCCCTGCACGTCTGATCCAGTCTCTACGACTCGTGACCATATTGGTCATCTATTGTCGCACGACTGCCCAGTGCAAGGTCACGACTCGTGCTTAAGAGCACGAGTCGTGCCCCAGTCCAGGAACTGCTGTTTATGCAGAATTCTTAGCAGCTCACAGCACAACTCATGTTCTTTCATACACCTTCTCTGTAGCTCACTTTTACCAAGTCTAGTCATCAGTATGTTGCTCCTAAACACAAATACAAACTCTCTCCAGGACACACAACATGTTAAACAACAACTATACCAAATCCAAACCAATTACTCAAGCCATGGCATGGAATTATTCAAGTTCTACCCAAATCATTTTCCTTTCCATTTTCAACACTCAGCTGATGATCCAACCTTTACCAAACTTATTCATAACATCAATATAACATCATTAGACATATTATGAACAAGTAAAGTAGGAAATCATAACAACTTATCACAATAAAAAGAGAATATAATCGGATAAACTTGCTCTACTCAACTCCCTTTGCAATAATTCAAGGTTGAAAACAACAAACAAAGAACTTAGGAATTTCTGGGATTTTAGGAGGTTAACTAGGGTTTAAGAATATTTATAGACTGAGAGAGAGAATGAGAAAGCTGTGGAAATGTATGGCTTCTTGGAGAAGCTAATGAAGAGATTTATATCAACAAAGTTACAAACAAGCTCCTTCAAGATTGAAAATCAACAAACGACTACCTTGAACTTAGAATTACACATAAGCTCCTCAACACTTTCATAACACTTTCAATTCAAAATTTCAAGTATTACTACTTTACTACTCAATTCTCCCATTTCCCTTATTTAGGCATTATATGATTCAAAATCACTTTAACAACATCTAAATCACATAATTCATCACAAGTATCAAAATGAACACTTAATCATTTCAAATGCCAACAAGTAAATGATGATATGTAAGGCATACCCAACTCCACGTCGTTCACGTGTGACCAAAATGTGCCTAGGTTTAGGATCGTGACACTCACTCCCCCTTAAATAAAATTTGTCTCGAATTTGGACTTCACTTACCTGAATGATCAAACAAATCCATATATTTCTGTCTCATCTCAAATTCCAATTCCCAAGTAGCTTCCTCAATGGTATGATTCTTCCAAAGAACTTTCACCACAGGAATACTCTTGGTAGGCAATTCCCGGACCTGCTTCTCCAGAATCCGCAAAGGTACCTCCACATAAGTCATATCTGCCTGAACATCCTCAGAAGGAAAACTCAACACATGAGAGGAATCATAGCAGTACTTCCTCAACATTGACACATGAAACACATCATGGAGAGAAGAGAGAGATGGAGGTAGGGCCAAACGATAGGCTAACTCACCTACCTTCTCTAAAATCTCAAAAGAACCAACAAATCAAGGAGCCAATTTCCCTTTGTTGCCAAACCTCTTGATCCCCGTTCTTGGTGAGATCTTCAAGAATACCAAGTCACCAACCTCAAAATGATAACTCCCTTCTTCTAGTGTCAGCATAGCTCTTCTGACGACTCTGGGCTGTCCTCAATCTGTCACGGATCACTTTGATCTTCTCAGTTGAGTCTCTAACCAAGTCTGGACCCCAAAGTCTAGCCTCTCCAACTTTGTCCCAACACATTGGGGACCTACATTTCCTCCCATACAGTGCCTCATATGGTGCCATCTCAATACTGGATTAGTAGCTATTGTTATATGCAAACTCCACTAAAGGCAAATGGTCTTCCCAAGATAACTGGAAGTCCATCACACAAGCCCGTAGCATATCCTCGAGAATCTGAATGGTCCTCTCTGTCTGCCCAACAGTCTGAGGATGAAATGCTGTACTGAAACTCAACTTAGACCCCAAGGCTTCATGCAAAGCCCTCCAAAACCGCGAGGTGAATCTCGGATCCCTATCAGAAACATGCTGACAGGTACTCCATGCAATCTAATAATCTCACGGATGTACAATTGAGCCAATCTCTCCAAGGAATACTTGGTTGAAATTGGTAGGAAATGAGCTGATTTGGTCAATCTATCCACAATCACCCATATAGCATCCATCTTCCTCGGAGTAGGAGGCAATCCAGTCACAAAATCCATAGAAATGCCCTCCCACTTCCATTCTGGAATATCCAGGGGTTGAAGCAATCCTGCTGGCCTCTGATGTTCCGCTTTGATCTGTTGACAAGTTAAACACTTTGATACAAATTCCGCGATCTCCTTTTTCATGCCATTCCACCAGTAACCCCTCTTCAAATCCTGATACATTTTGGTGCTTCCTGGATGAATAGCAAATCGGGACTTATGGCCATCCTCTAATACCTGCCTTTTGATCTCTGGGGAAGAAGGTACGCAAATCCTGCCTTTGAAGGTTAGAATTCCATCCTTGTTCAATGAAAACTCCCCAGACTTTCCATCTTGCAATTTCTCCCTGATTTTCTTCAACTCATCATCATTCAACTGAGCTTCCAGAAGATCTCCATATAGAGTAGGAACAGCTCTAACATTAGCAAACAACATATCACCTCTCAATTCCCGAGATACCAAGGACGATAAATGAGCCTTACGGCTAATAGCATCAGCCACCACGTTAGCTTTCCCGGGATGATAAGAAATGACACAATCATAATCCTTCAGAAGCTCCAACCAACGCCTCTGTCTGTTGTTCAGTTCCTTCTGAGTAAACAAGTACTTCAGGCTCTTATGATCTGTAAATATCTCAAACTTTGCCCCATACAAGTAATGTTTCCACTTATGCAATGCAAAAACAATAGCAGCTAACTCCATATCGTGGGTAGGATAATTCTGCTCCGCTGGTGATAACTTCCTCGAAGCATACGCAATTACCTTCCCATTTTGCATAAGTACACAACCCAATCCCTCTTTAGAAGCATCACTGAATATAACAAAGTTCTCACAACCCTCTGGAAGTGTAAGAATAGGAGCTGAAGTCAATCTCTTCTTCAGTTCAGTAAAGCCAGCTTCACACTTAGCATCCCATATAAATGGTACATCCTTCCGAGTCAATCTGGTCAACGGAGTTGCAATCCTAGAAAATCCCTTAATAAATCTTCGATAGTACCCCGCTAACCCAAGGAAACTACGAACCTCTGTCACAGTAGAAGGCTATTTCCAGTTGACAACGACATCAATCTTTGCAGGATCCACGACAATACCAGTATTGGATACCACGTGACCCAAGAAAGAAATCTGTTCCTGCCAAAACTCATACTTGCTGAACTTTGCAAACAACTGTTTCTCACGAAGCACGGATAAAACAGTTCTCAAGTGCCTCTCATGGTCCTCCCTAGATTTTGAGTATACCAGGATATCATCAATAATAACTACCACAATACTGTCAAGATACAGTTTGAAGATCCTGTTCATCATATCCATAAAGACTGCCGGTGCATTGGTCAATCCAAATGGCATAACAAGAAATTAATAATGCCCATACCTTGTTCTGAAAGCTGTTTTAGAAACATCATCTGGCTTGATCTTCAACTGATGGTATCCGCTACGTAAATCCAACATAGAATATATAACGGAACCTTAGAGTTGATCAAATAAATCATCAATGTGAGGAAGAGGATAGTTGTTCTTAATTGTAGCTTGATTCAGTAGTCTGTAATCAATACACAACCGCAATGTACCATACTTCTTCCTAACAAACAACACTGGTGCTCCCCAGGGTGACACACTGGGATGAATAAAACCCCTATACAGCAACTCTTGCAACTGAAGTTTCAACTCTTTCAACTCAGCTGGAGCCATTCTGTAGGGTGCCTTAGAAATTGGTGAAGTACCTGGCAATAAGTCATTACAAAACTCCACTTCTCTATCTGGAGGCATACTATACTCAGTTGAGAATACGTCACTGAACTCATTCACAACTGGAACACAAGCTAGTTCAGGAGACTTCTTATTTGAGTCTAACACATATGCCAAGTAACCCTCACACCCTTTTGATAACAACTTCCTAGCCTTTAGTGCAGAAATAACATAAATGTCAAATAAAGATTTATCAGCATCAAACATAAACACAGGCACATCAGGCATAAAAAAGGTGACTCACTTTCTGCGACAGTCTACCAAGGCATGACAAGAACTCAACCAGTTCATGCCTAAAATAACATCAAAATCTCGGATTGGTAACTCTACCAAATCCACTGGCAATACATGCCCACAAATAATCACCTCACAGTCATGATAGATCAGAGAGGATTCGAGGTGCTCTCCCACAGGAGTAGAAACCTCTAGCATATAAGGTAACAACTTAGGCAACTTATGCAATGTAAATGCAAAATGAGATACCACATATGAATGAGATGATCCAGGGTCGATAAGTACACGAGCCCTGACCCCTGATACAGGGACAATACCCACCTCGGCCTAAGGCAAACACTCTGACTTGCACTTTCTCTTTTGGTTTTCCCTCTATATCTCTTTTCACACCACCTCTGGGCTGGTCACCTTGCTGTTTACCACCCGGAGCTTAACCCTTTTTAAATTTAGGACAGTCCTTCTTGAAGTGCCCCATCTCTCCACAGTTCAGACATTTACCCTGTTTCCTCCAACAGTTATCTTCAGAATGCCCTATCTTGCAAAAGTTGCAAATAGTTCCAAATTGATGGGACACAGGCCTTGTTGAAACTATGACTGTTCCTCCCTTAGCCACTCCAGAAATTGAAGCTTTAGTCTGACTCTTACCCTGCCCTGAACACTGGCCTTGGAACTTAACCTTGCTTCCACTTGCCTCTGATTTACCCTTATGTTCATCAATATCATTCTCAATTTTGTAGGCCATATTAACTGCCGCCTGGTAGGTAGGAAAATCATGAGTCAACCATTTAACAAACCGGTAAACCCTCCTGCTTTCATCTGGTACAAGATGTTGGCAATACATGGCTAACTCTGTAAATTTTGCAGAATACTGGGATACTGACATTACCCCCTGCTCAAGCTTCAAGAACTCTACCTCTTTCTTATCTTTAGTAATCACTGGGATAAAATGCTCCTTGAATTTCTCAACAAAGTTGTCCCAAGTCTGGGGCGTATGATCCCGCTCCCAGCTTTCCTTAAGAATTTGCCACCAATATTCAGCAGGGCCCTCTAGCTTGAACACTGCACATCAAACTTTTTCTTCATCTGTACTCTCCAATGCCACAACGATTTTTGTCATGGCTTCCAGCCACCTCTCAGCTATCAATGGATCTGGATCCCCGTTAAAGCTTGGCGGAGATAATTTGATAAACTTTTCTAATCCCTGCGTTGGCCTTACCTCAGGTTGCTGCTGTGCTCTACCCTGAGCTGCCATATTCTGGAGGAATACCCGAAACATAGCCATCATCTCGGCATTCTGATCTCCCCCAGCACCCTGATCACTAATGTTTCCATGTTCCCTCTGCTGGTCACCACTAGTCCCAGCCATTACTGTAATCCTTGCATTAAACACTCGGCGTCAGATATCACACACTTCCCCTTAGACTAGACATCTACCCTTGACTTATAGCCAAAGCTCTAATACCAACTGTGGGCGCCTCCCAACTCCCGGACCTATAAACCGTGTCCCAGGATGGAGGGTCCCAAAATATACCATTTCTAAAAAAAACTTTTCTTTACTTTAACTTGAAAAGTAAACAACACTTTTTCAAAACAATTTCAAAATAACCTCTCTACACGGAGGTGATATATAACCCTGTTTTAAATGAAACACAGCCTGTTTTTACAAACTATACAACTGGAAAGGCTTACATAAGCCAACCATAAAACAAACCAAGTTTAAGTTACTTACAGCACAATACAACTGAAACATGTTTGTAAAACTTTATATACAAAACATTTCCCAAAAGAATAACAACCATAGTCCAGCCCCAACTCCCAAATCAACACATACCCTGACAACCCAAAAGAAGTCCAAACTCTTCCCCCGGCCTCACTGGTCCGGTCCTCCTGTCTCAGCGGGATCTAAAAACAATAAAGGGAGAAGGGGTGAGATAAAATCTTAGCAAGCTATTATGTATGCAGCAATATGCAACACATAACAGGTTGCTCAATATCAAGTATGCATCACATAAATAGGTTGCCAATATCACATTGGGAAAACAGTAAACACTTTACGTTACCTTTCCCTTACCATTCCCATCTGAATCATATGTCGTATAACGGTGGGAGTAATCCTCCTCTCATTCATGAACTGCTGATTGCATATTCACGGCTTATACGATCTCTATCGGAGACCCATATAAGTTATCAGCTATCTGTAACTAACTGCACATATATACAGAAGCTGCGCACCCCCATATCGTGGCCACAGAAGGGGGAGAGGTCACAGGTATAAGGCAATCTAACCACCTTATGAAATATTTTCTCATAAGTGGTAGTATTCCATATACCCCCACAATGATCATCTGATACCACCATATCCAAGCACATAACAGATGCTTGAAAGTAAGTCCACCCCATGGGACATTAATATACATAACATGGAACTATAACTCATGTTAAACCATTCACAATAGTTCACATGTATTTCAACACTATTGAATAATAACACAATCCAAGGACATGGTATTAAAACTCATGCTCAACCAAATAAATAGTGCAACACGTATTAAACACTATGTGCACACCAATATTGAATATGTAAACACTTATGGTACAATGTATATCACATAAGTCCTACATAATCATTACTCAATTTATAATCCAGTAACAAGGTATTATTACTCCTGTCCAAACCAAGGAAGTAATGCACTATTCATTTTTAGGCACTATAAGAACAATTAACCCTACACAGGTCACCACGTAGAAGTACAATATCACATATGCCACCCTACGCGTTCATCATACAACCTTAGACACCTTCTCTTAAGGTTCCAAGTTCAAATACCAAGTTTTATAACCTTTGGTTCAAGTTTCATAATTGCCTTTCAAGCATTTTCAGGTCAATATTTAAAGACCTTCCCACTATCCAATTGGATCATTTCAAGTTCCATTGTGTAGTACTAAACTTGTACTAGTTGCGTAGTTAAAGAGTGACTTAATCCGTACTCATTTACTTAGGTTAAAAATCTTGCAAAGATAGATCCAGAACACAGTCCTGGGCACGAGTCGTGATGGTTGGCACGAGTCGTGCTCAACCCCTGCACGACTGATCCAGTCTCTACGACTGGTGACCAAGTTGGTCATCTATTGTAGCACGACTGCCCAGTGCAAGGTCACGACTCGTGTTTAAGAGCACGAGTCGTGCCCCTATCCAGGAACTGCTGTTTATGAAGAATTCTTAGCAGCTCACAATATAACTCATGTTCTTTCATACACCTTCTCTGTAGCTCACTTTTACCAAGTCTAGGCATCAGTATGTTGCTCCTAAACACAAATACAAACTCTCTCCAGGACACACAACATGTTTAAACAATAACTATACCAAATCCAAACCAATTACTCAAGCCATGGCATGGAATTATTCAAGTTCTACCCAAATCATTTTCCTTTCCATTTTCAACACTTAGCTGATGATCCAACCTTTAACAAACTTATTAATTACATCAATATAACATCATTAGACATATTATGAACAACTAAAGAAGGAAATCATAACAACTTACCACAATAAAAAGAGAATATAATCGGATAAACTTGCTCTACTCAACTCCCTTTGCAATAATTCAAGGTTGAAAACAACAAACAAACAACTTAGGAATTTCTGGGATTTTAGGAGGTTAACTAGGGTTTAAGAACATTTCTAGACTGAGAGAGAGAATGAGAAAGCTGAGGAAACGTATGGCTTCTTGGAGAGGCTAATGAAGAGATTTATATCAACAAAGTTACAACCAAGCTCCTTCAAGATTGAAAATCAACAAACGACTACCTTGAACTTAGAATTACACATAAGCTCCTCAACACTTTCATAACACTTTCAATTCAAAATTTCAAGTATTACTACTTTACTACTCAATTCTCCCATTTCCCTTATTTAGGCATTATATGATTCAAAATCACTTTAACAACATCTAAATCACATAATTCATCACAAGTATCAAAATGAACACTTAATCATTTCAGATGCCAACAAGCAAAGGATGATATGCAAGGCATACCCAACCCCACATGCTTCACGTGTGATCAAAATGTACCTAGATTTAGGTTCGTGACATATGAAGTGGCAAAACTGCTTATAAAATTTGTATTATACATTAGTTATAAGAGTAATTATAGTATTACACCTAATATATGAGCGGATTGATTGATAAATAATGAAATATTTTTATAATTTTTTAAGAAATGTGAAAATTTGAATTTTTTTTCTTATACCTAAATTTAAAAGTAATTATAGTCTTATACATTATGTTTTGGTATAGGAGCCGACTGGTTAATTAGTAAATTATAATACTTTTTAAAGATTTTTTTAAAAACTATGAAAATTTGCAATTTTTTTTACTCTAAAATGGCGACTCGTTGAATATCAAAAATTTACCATTGATACAATGGCGACTCCGCTGTGGATGGTTAAATTAAAGTGGGCATGCAATTAAGTGTTATTAATCTTTTAATTTTCTATAAAATTTGATTTTTTTTTATTTTTTCTGGATTTTTCAAAGTTTATTTACAATGTTTTCTTCAAAAAAATTGGGAATGCTTGCCTCGTACACGAGATCAATTGTCTCTCTGAGACAAGGCTACGAAAAAGTTCCACAAGTTGAAAAAGTTAAGGTGCCATCTTGATTCCATGATTGTCAATCATTATCTTGTTTCTATCAATAATCAACTCATGATTGCATATTTATGATTACCTAATGATTGGCATCATTATTAAAAAAATCCAAAAAATTCCAAAACAAAAAAAAAAACTATATTCTTTGTTCTAACTCTTTTTTGCAGAGTTACTTTTATTAATGTATGATTAAATTTATGAATGTTCTAGATTTAACTTTTAATTTTTACCGGTCATCTGTTGACTCGGACTTGTAGTTAAATAATTAATTCTCTCTCTCTCTATGTGCGAACTATGATGGCCTG
The DNA here is from genome assembly GCA_022495995.1 of Adenophora triphylla var. japonica. Lineage (NCBI taxonomy): Eukaryota > Viridiplantae > Streptophyta > Magnoliopsida > Asterales > Campanulaceae > Adenophora > Adenophora triphylla. Next base: position 412,372 of record JAFEMH010001314.1, read on the forward strand.
AATCCTCCTAATTTGGGGAAAACGTAGGCAATTACTTGTTGCGGTCATTGCTTATTTTTATTTTGGTTTTCAAAAAGAAAAAAACAATTTTTTTCTATCTCCTATACTTGACACTCACACACGTGCATATCATGATATAACTCTTTGTATATCACTTGTATGCCCTATTTAACTCGAGGTCCCAGAATAAGGACGGATGTCGGTCACCTATGTCCCCGATCTCTCCGAAGTGGGTGCACCCTACTCTGCTATTCGCTCATATATGACTGTCATACTGCGGGGAGCCTAAGCATTAAGCCTGCATAAACCTCATGCATCATTCTAGGCATTTTAAGACACTCCTTTTATCGGTTGGTTTGATTTCGGGGATTTTTTTGTCTTTAACCAAAATAAAGTTATGTGAAATTTACCATGTAAAGTAACAAATAAATGTCCCTACGAAATGTCACTTCAGATTTGTCCCTATGAATCGTCCCTCAAGTAAAAATAAATCATTCACAAAGTTCATTACATATGGATTTCTTTACAAATAACTAAAATAATCACTAAATTGTAAGGTTTGGATTTGAATGGTGGATTCCGAAAAGAATGTGGGACCTTTGCCCAAAATTGTCCATTATGGGGAGTGCAATACAAGTGGAATACAAGGGGCTCACATTATAGGGGGATGAATCCACTGTTCCTGGATTTAGGTAGAAACCCCAAAACGGATTTACCTCCGTCCAACAAAAATAGGATTTAAAATCAATAGTTGTCGGTGGTGTTGTCTCGTGCGATATATGTCTTGTCTCGTGCTAGACATCTTCTCTGTTTGGGTGATTTGTGCCGTTTGGTCAAACCTCTAAGCCTTCATTCCCCTCATTCAGCCTACTTGTTGGGACCCAATCATGGTTTAACACAGTTGCTACACATATAGGTCCGACATCAAGGATACTAGCTCGCTTAAGACTTTCCCAACACAATGTACAACACTCAAGCTACAAAAGAGGTCCATGCTCTCAAGACCCGCCTAAAAGGGGAAGTGAATCAAATGGTTGAAGAATACGCCTCTGCCTTATACACCTACTTGAAGAGACAAATGGAGGGAGAATTCCAAACCCGCCAACGAGTGCAAGGGGATTAATATAAGAAGGAAATCGCTACTCTTCATGGCTACCTACAAGCTCAAGATGAATGCAATAAGAAAGAGATTGAAGCACTTCAAACCCGCCTACAAGCTCAAAAGGAATGCTATAGGAAGGAGGCCGAACCCCTTTGTGAGATAACCATACCTAAGAAGAAGAGACACTATGTCAAACTTGAAGGAATTAATCGAGAGGGTTTCTTTGACATCCTCGTAAAGAAAGGAAAATTCAAAACAAAGGTAGATGGTCCTCCCAAATATATGGGTCCTAACCATGCTTATCACCTCTTCTGCAAGTTCAACAACACCACCGGCCACGACACCAACTCTTGTTACTATTTGGAGGACATCATCCAAGACCTCATTGACTAGAAGGAAATCGGGCTACCCAATGTGATCTCCAACCCTCTCTCTTAGCTTGAAGAAGACGAAGCCTCCAAGATGAACTCAAGACTTACCACTTTGGTGTTACAACCATCCTCTCCCCTTTCTCCTTTGAAATATATTAGGTTTAAATTTTTAAGTATGAGCTCGAAGAGCTTTTCTGTCTTTCTAGTCCATCTCTTCCCTCCTTCTAGACTGTGTCAACTACAGAAATGTCAATCTCCACAGAGTCGATGCTTGGACCTTTCAAAGAAAAAAGATGCAAAATAGATGTCTGCTAGATTGAAAACCTGAAATGGCGGTCTAGGCAAAAACCAGGGTGCGTCAGAAAGGAAAAAAAATCAATGACAAAGGGAGAGCATTCTTCAACATTCTTCAAATCAAATAGCCTCATAAACCTGTTCACAAAGTCATTCATCCTTCTTCAAATCAAACAGCCTCATAAGCATGTTCACAAAGTTATCTACAACATGCAACATACTTGGCTCTTAATGTAGAGCATAGCCTTGGACAATCATGTTTAGAGCGAGCAACATAGCAAGAGGCATCAAAAAAGAAAAGCAAGAAGAATAAAGAAGGTATGCCTGATGGATCGACCGGTTAGGCTGATACCATATAGGAATTATGCAGCGGAGAGAAGCATTCCTTGATAAATCACTCAACAGAAGATTACATCAATATATACAAATGTATTGCCTCTATTCCTAAGGTATGTAAGACTCTTTCCTAATATATTATTGGCTAGAGAATGATAGCCTGAATATATACAATTCTATCAAATCTTTAAAATATTAATCTATATACTAATCTCCTAACTTTCGGTTGTGATCTCAGAATTTCTCGGCTAATAGAAGACACGAGCTCTGCATACACCCTTCCATGTCTTATGCTTTCTCGATGACACGGAATATGAAAACAGATTAATCCTGACCAAAGAGGACATTGAGGCTTTTTTTTAATTTTTTTTTTGAATGAGTTTCCTGTGATATTTGAGTTCACACGATCATGTATGTGGCCCTGGTAAGAGGAAATTTGTTTCATGTAGTTATAGATTTCACAACGGTATGTTCTATGAAAAGAGTTATGCTGGAAGTAGAGAAAATGAGAGGGATAGGATGAGAAATGGGTTAGATGTGATAGAGATCGATGAGAAGATTAGGAAGGATTTTTATGATCATAGGTTAAAGTAAGTGGTAAAACCATTTAGCAACTGATGGAGTACGTGCATAATGCATAGGTTTAGGCTTTCAGATCAAAGAAGATTTTTGAGGGGTAATAAAAAAGAAGAAAAAAGCAACTACCTAACTATTAAGGGCCTCTAGTACTTGGGAAGCAAATGGAAGACGATAGGGCATATGTATAAGTGACATAGGCTTAGTTGTTGAAGAACTTTGTACATAGTGGTCAAATGATTTTCATATTTTTTTTGTTAAAGTTCAAACTAGTGGACTTAAAAATCAAAGTAAGATTTTCTTTTAATATTCACTAGGCAAAATGTTATTTTATGCTTGGTCATAAATAATTTCACATCCATAAATTTCTATATTTATTGTAGGAACTGCAATTTTCACCAAATTCCATCCATTATACCCTTAGCATTATCAATATCTTTGCCTCAATCTGAACGTATGGTACATATCTTATTTTTAATTAGATTGGTTAATGTTCAATCAAATAATAATTGTTATGCTATTTCAAGAAATGTCAAGTGACCAAATCATCTTTAATTAGTAGTATGACTTGTCAAATGATACTATTTTTTTCCGGGCGGAGAGAGTATGCCTTTTCCAATGACATATACATAAGTCCTGATAATCTACTTAAAAATTCGATTGATACAATAACAACAACAACATCAACAACCAGAAAATTACATGGACAACTCTACTCATATCATCTTCTACTTGTTTGAGAAGCCTCTAAAAAGCACAAAAACTTCATGAAGACTCTTCTTTTTAACTGAAGACATGCAGTGATTTGATTAGAGGGAGTTGAGGGACACACAAATCTAGTTCACCATTGAAGTGAAAAGTCATCTACCCATCTTCTATGCTCCCATGCACCATCAAGATTTGAAAATTGTACAAACCAGCTTCGTCTTCTGAGCTCTCACCACCTTCATGCCATCATTTATGTTTGGGTATACCAAACCTCATTGAAATGCTCTGAACAATGACCTTTTGATGATTCTATGGATGGTCCATAGCATATCTGATGATAGAGACATCGTATGACCCGCGTTGTTTCAGAAATAAATTTCATTTGAAAATTTTATAAATAGCAAATGCCCCAAAAACTCTAAAGAAATACAAAAATATATGCATTCAGAACAGAAAATTGAAAGAAAAATGGGTGTGAATTTGGAAGTGAAGGATCTAGAGTGGTGTGTGTGTGTGAGAGAGAGACATAGAGATTTATATATTAATAAGAGAGAAAGAGAGGAAGAGACCTCCGCTAGAAGGCCACACTAGTGCGGCGGCGGCCGCCGGAGAGAGAAGAAAGAAGGAAATGAGATTTATGGCAAGCTTCTTAAAGGGATGTGGTGCCCATTTTGGAATTGGTGTGGAGAAAACCAAAGGAGAGGCCACTCAATTTAATTCCCGAGCCGAACCCATTTTGAGACATTTCGGTCGGGACGGAGGGAGTATAATGGTAATTTCATATTCATTTCAGCCCCAACACCACCGACCACTACCACTATTAGTACCACAGTCACCACATCTCACTAGTTTACGTGTTTTTTTAATTAATTTATATTTTTGGATCATTTTTTTTTATTCACCAAGTGTTATAAATCTATAACATTTTGATGTTAAAGAGTAATTTATTCCTTTTTTCCCTCCGAATTGATTAGCATGTCCATTAAAAAGTTATTTACATGTCACATAGTTTAATTCCGTTAAAAAATTAACAATTTCTTAGTTTTTATATCAATTTGCAACAAAATATCAATGCTAGAAATTGACTAGCAACCTTGAAAGGTCCTGTTTCCTTTAATCAGATTGAAAGGTTAGACAATTAAGCTTTGACAGCTGAGGGAGATCTTAGTTGTCAGATATTAACTGGTTTTAAAAGCAGGTTTTAAATGTGTAGCGGAATAATAAGTGTTTGAATAATGTAAAGACAAGTGAATAGTGTATGTGTGTGTAGATGTGTGTGTGTGTGTGTTGTGTAATAATACCAAATGAACACAAGGAATTTTAAGGTGGTTCAGAGTTTACTCCTCCTACGTCCACCCTCACTGTCAACCTTGACAAGTGAGATCAATCCACTTAAATCTAGTTCCCGTTAAGATTTACAAAGGATTGGATAGGCAAGTTCCTTGAACTTCCTCTTCCTAATAAGTACGGTCTATTAGGGATTATGCTCTATACTAAGCAAATTACAATACCCACTTAAAGTCAGTCTTAAGTGGTTTTACAAATCAGTTTATACACCTGAGGTCAGTTACAAGTGTCTTAATGTTGTTTTGATTGTTGGTTGCAGGTTGAGAAGGGTTGGAGGTAAGGTTGTAGAAGTTGTGTGTAAAAGGGGCATTGTCTTCAGTCTTGGAGGACTCCTTTTATAGGCTTGAATATAGCCGTTGGAGGGGACAAGGAGACAAGGTAGTAAGTGTATGTTGGAGATGCATTTAGAGCCTTTGTTGACTGGATAATAACATAGCTGGAATCTGCAACCATGGATGTGATCTTTATGGAGATGAGCTGGCAGCATCAGTTGAGAGAAGTTTGGGCAATGCACAACTTGATTATCACATAAGAACATCACTGCTGTTTGATTGAAGATCATAGCTGTCAGAGGGATGAAGCCTTTGCTGTTTGAGAACCTTAGCTGTCAGAGCTAAGTTCTTGATCTAGATGGTTTAGGCAATATGTAATGCTCCATATGTAAATAGATACATTAATGTATATGATTGGTTTTGAGTTGGATCATTGCAGATTGGTTGAATCATAGCTGTCCAGTTGATATATAAGATGTGCAGTTTGAGTTAAGGGCTCAGCTGTCCAGAGTCATATGTTATCTTGGCTGTCAGATAACATATGATATATTTCTTTGTCAAAACCTTTTATAACTATGTGGCTTACATAGTTAGGTCCTAACAATTTCCCCCTTTTTGGCAAAGTAATATATCTAATAAAGATATAACCTGCAAGATACTCATGAATTGAATATACCAATAAAGATGAGATCAATCTTCTTGATTCAATCAAAAGAGCTTTAAAACAAAACACATTATCCAAAATAAACATTGTTTTTAAAGCAGAAACTAAAGGTAGGGTTTAAAAAGACTTATCCAAATAAAAGACATAAAATTTTCTTAATCAGAAAATTCATCTCTTTCTCTTCTTGCTGCAAGGATCTCCTCTCTTTCAGCTAGCAGCACTTTCTTCATCTTGTCATCAACACCTCTGTAATACATCTCATTGTTCCATTCCCAGCTCATCTCATCATCATATGTGAAGGATTGATCTTGCCTTTCCTTGAGAACAGCCTTGGAGAGAGGTTCTTCATCATCTCTTAATCTCAGATTACCCCATTTGGGAGCCTTCTTAGGTTTTGAGCTTTGACCTTTGATTCCTGCAAATAGGTTAGAGAAGAAGGGGTTTGTTTGAAGAGAGATGGGTTGTGGAGCTTGATGAAGAGGAGGATCTGTAGTGATAGTGAGAACAGTAGAGGTTGAAAACTGATGCTGTTTCATCACAGGAGCAATATCTTCATCATCACTTGACAAGACAACATTGGGAGCAGCACCAGAGGATCTTTTTCCTAGGTTGACATCTTCTTCCTCAGACTCAACAGCTTTCCCTTTAAATGCCTTCTTATCAGACTTGGATCCAGATGAGACTTCCAAAATGTGTCTCATTTTGGTTATCATTGACCTGGTGAATTTCTGCATGTCTGAGATGGTCACATGATATGGAGGCACATAGGTTGAAGGGTTAAAGGTTGGAGGAAGGTTGGCTTAGAGAGATCTGGTGTTTAGGGGAATGAAAGAGGGAGGTACTGAGGAAGATGGGGGAAACATAGCTGTCAGGCTTGGCTTTGCAATGACAGCCATGATTATGGATTTATTGAGGCAAATCCTCCAGTACATTTCTTTGGCAAGCTCAATGCAAAGGGCATAAACCAGGGATGAGGGCATATAGATGCATTCATTGATATTTGAAGAGAGAAGCTGGGAGAACAAAATTTCCCAATCAATGATGGTGGCAATATCCATGAAGTTTGGTAGTCTGGGGGCTTTGTGAAAGAAGGAGTTTGGGAGAGCTATTCTGTACTTTTTCCATTCCTCATGGGCAAACATGATAAGCCCACATCTATTCCTTGCATGGATCATAATGGGATTTTTGCTCAACAGCTAAGGGTTGGGGATTAAGCTAGGATTGGCAATCTCAGGAAGGTGGGTAATCTCCTTCAATCTTTGGTGGGCAGCCATGATGGATGGTAAGGAAAAATCAATGTCACAGTCTAGAATCTAAGGTTCACAGGTTGGAAGATTTTCAAACTCAGGGGTAGGATTAGGTGGATCTTGTGTTACAGGTTCAGGTTGGGTTTCAGAATCATGGGTAGGATCAGTTGTTTCTTGGGTTTGAGCATGCTCAACAGGATTGGATTGAGGTTCAGGTTCAGGCATGCTAGCTTTCTTAGCACTATCTCTGGTTCTGATTAAATCCAAGGCTTTTTGGACATCTTCCTCGGTTAACAAGGATCTTAAGTAATAAAGAACAACAGGGAGATGCTTAGGATCTTCTAAAGATAGTCCTTCAGATGCTTTAAAGATGTTTTCAGGAATGGGGGAAGGATCTGAGGGGCTTGGAATGGGAGATGCATGACCAGAGAAGGGCATAGCTGTTAGAATGGGAGAGGGAGGACTGCTATTCCCCCTTAACTGAGGCTCATCCTTTTCAGATCTAGGACTATTCCCCCTTTCTTTTTCAACACTAGGCTCATTTGGACTAATGTTGAAGGGATTGAGGTTGAGGATGCCTTGAGCCACAGAGTCATGTGGTGAACTGGATTGGTCTTTAGATGAGGAGGGTTGAGGTGTGATTGGTTTCAACCTTTTGGATGGGGGAGTGTCTTTGTCTGATTTTCTCTTCCTAGAGAATGTATTGAGAGTTTGAGAGGGGGTAAAGATTACCTTAGATGTGGTGACAGCAACTGAGGTAACCTTAGCTATCAGAGAGGATGCTTCCATAGCTGTCCCAGATGACTGTCCAACCTTAGCTGTCCTCACTTCCATCAGAGACTCAGCAACAGCTCTTCTCAGGTTTTCTTCATACTCATCATCATGGCTTTCTTCCTCTTCACCAGCATACTCATCAATAGCTTTGAAGATAGTATCTGACTGGGTTTCTTCACTGTCAGCTTGTTCCTCAGCAATCATCTTTCCTTTGTCAGTCCCTTGAGCCTTTTCTTGCTCAAGAGTTTCCTCTACCTCTTCGTGTACTTTCTTTCCTTTGCTAAGCTTCTTTCCTTTTCCAGTTCTCTTCATCTTTGCTAGGCTTTTTCTCCTCTTGATCTTGCTAGGAGAGGTCTCTTGAGCTCTTTCTCTTATTATGACACCCTTGTCATGCTTTCTCTTGGATCTCTTGTCATTGACCATGTTCACCAATGACTTCCATATCTTCATATCTTTCTCAGATTTCTCTTTCAGTCTTTTTGAGGCTTCATCAAAGTTCTCAGAGCTGTCCCCAAGCTCCAACTTTTTCTTACTCTTGAGTTTGAATGTACTCAAGTTGAATCTTCTGGTAGGCACCAGAGATGTAGACTCAAGCCACTCATCTTTAAGAGGAGGATTCAATCTTGGAATTATTTGATGGAGGATTCTACTCATGAATCTGAAATTGTTCATTCTAGGGTTTTGCTTTTTGAATTTCCAAGGAGAAGGAGATATGGCAAGTTGGAAGTTGTGTAGCAGTGCAACACTCCAGTTTATCTCCTTGGTCATCAAACTGAGGGCTTGTTTCCATTCATTTGGACTGATTTGGTCAAAGGAGGATTGCTTTCCATCAAACCCTTTGATGAAAACATCCATTAGGGTTGATTTGAATAAATCAAGGTCTTTCTTTTTGATTGGTTTGTCCTGAACCAATTGATAGTTGCAGCTTGGTTTATCAAAGAATCTTTTGTAGAATGGTTCCAAGTTGTTGTCTTTTCTATTCCAGAGGTTGCTGAGGCCTTCATTCTTGATTGGGATGTTGTAACCTTTGGACACAACCTTGGGAGTCACATTGATCTCAGTCCCTTCAATGTTGATTCTTATTGCTCCAGATTGATGTCTTTCTCCTTTCATAAACATTTCTCTGCATAACTTCTCATAAATGGGAGGTTGAGCTTCCATCATGTTGCAGAGATGATTAGATTCTAAAAGTTTCTTGATTAGAGATCCAACCTCATGCTCATAGAATTCTGGTTTGATGAAGTAACCATGAGCTTCAGGGTAAGACATGGTTGAATGAAATAGAGTTTTAGGGTTTTGAAGAACAGAGGGAATCAGAGAGAGAAATTAGGAGGAAGAAGATAGTTTGAAGGAAGAGGGGTTAATTTCACAAGGTTAAATGGTAATTGATGTGAGAATTGGTGGAGTTCAACGGCTAATACGTGGGTTACTGCAACGGTTAAAAATGAACATTTAAGAGAGTGACTGTTCATGAACAGTGTTATTTGTCCCCCACTCATTACTTGTGCAATAACTTCCCATAAAACATGGGAGTTATTTCCGTACACAAAGACGAAATTTCAGAGGGAATAAACAGAGAAGTTAATAGATATGTGTTAGTGGCAAGTTCCAAAATTTCCTCGATTTGGCAAGAACTAAATTCATAGCTCGAGACTTGATGACCAGCCAAGCCTATTTTGAATGATCATTGCCACTAATTTGACTGAAACTAAATTTGTCTATAAAAGGAAATGGTTCAGATGATGAAATTTACCAAATTCATTTCATTTATAGCAAATGGGAAGATTAGTTTCAATGTTCATTCCTAGAAAAATGGCTAAGACAGCAAAGAAACTTGTCTTTCAAAGTCCAAGGGTAGATGAAACAAGAGAGGAAAGGTTTGAGAGAGAGTTTCTATCATACAGACTCCAAACTGATAATGGTTTGGAACAGGAAGTGGATCAATTGCTAAATGATAATCCACATAAGGAAGAGGAGTTGAGAGAGAGAGAGAGAGATAAGAAGGAAATTTTGGGAGGAGGAGAGACTAGCACTGTTGGAGGGTGAGAAAAACAGGTTAAGGGAGATAGCTAGGAACAAGGGTAAAGCTAAGATGCTTGGAGAGGGGCACAATGATCTGACAGCTAAGGTTAAGCTGTCAAGAAAAGATAAGGAAGGTGAATCAAGTAAGCATGTTAAGGAAGATGTAGAGAAGGTTTATACCTTGGGAGAGCTAGTGAAGCTTGACAGCAATTAAAGGATTAAGGTTGACACACAAATTGGTCAACCTGATTTCATAGCTGTCAAGAAGTACACAGCTGTAACCAGGGATTCACTTACTCTAGGTCAAACAGTTCTTGAGGGAACTGGAGACAACTTTGCAGGTGTGCAAAGTTCTCCTTCCAAGGTTTATATGAAGTTGTTTTCTCAGTTTCTCAAGTGTTTAAGTCCAACAGCTTTGAATGGTGATGAAGATGAAGGTCCTCAGTCCGATCAAGCTATTATTGCACAGGCCAGTGCAAACTCTTCAGGTACCTTCAGCTTTATCTCACCACTCAGTGAGTATCCTCCTTATAATGCATTGGAGGAATGGTGGCCCAGGAGGGTGTGTCCTTCTTTGCAGTTTTCAACCACAGCTATTGATCCTTTTATGGAAAGGCACCCTATGTGGCTAGAGAGGTATGGGGACTTCAAAGAGAATGCATATCAAGCTCCAGATATTATCTATAGTGATAATGGATGTGGAGGTGATTGCTTCCAAGATCGGTATGGAATAGTCAAGATTGACAATCCTTAGGCATCAAAGTATTCGGGAGGGCTAGGTTTGTGATGGGAAGGAGGATAGTGAAGCTTTTGATAAGGAAATTTGTGTTTGTGTTTGATGATTTGTGTTTTGAAGATTTGATGTAAGGTAGGAGTGTGTTTTGGTTTGATGTTTTAAGAAGGTTTTAGGGTAGGGTGATGGTTAATTTGTCGGATTCCACAATGTTGACAGCAGCCATAGGTAATGTTTTTCCTTGTTATCAATGAAAGCTCTTTATTTTGGCAAGTTAATCATCCCTAACATTGCTCTTAGCATTTCAAATCTCTTTTCATCCATGGTTTTTTTAGGATGTCAGAGACATTATCTTCTGTGCAAACTTTGGCCAAATTAATATTTCCCTTTTCTACATGGTCTCTAATGAAGTGATGCCTAACTTCAATGTGCTTGGTCTTGGAATGTTGAACAGGGTTTTCTGTCATTGCAATAGTGCTTGAGTTGTCACAGAAGATGAGAATGTTAGACAATTCTATTCCAAAGTCTTGAAGTTGACTTTTGAGGTAAAGAATTTGTGAACAGCATAAGCCAGCAGCAATATATTCATCCTCAGCTATTGAGGTAGCTACTGACGTTTGCTTTTTTCTTGACCATGAGATGATTCTTTATCCAATAAACTGGCATCCACCACTTGTGGATTTTCTATCTAGATTGCATCCAGCATAGTCTGAGTCAGTGAATCCAATTAGAGAGAATGGGGATTCAGTGGGATACCACAAACCATAATCAGGGGTTCCTTTGAGATATCTCAAAATTCTCTTGACAGCAGAGAGATGAGATTCCTTCGGATTGGCATGAAATATTGCACAAAGACAAACACTAAACATGATGTCAGGTCTTGAAGCTGTCACATATAGGAGAGATCCAATGTAGCTTCTATAAAGAGTTGGATTCACACTTTGGCCATCAGAATCAGCATGTAGTTTGGTTGTGGTTGACAGAGGGGTTTTAGCTGGGGAAGCAGTTTGCATGTCAAACTTCTTGATCATATCCCTTGTGTATTTAGCTTGGTTAATGAAGATTCCTTCCTTCATTTGCTTGACTTGAAGGCCCAAGAAGAAAGTGAGCTCACCAATCATGCTCATTTCAAACTGATTCTTCATAATATCCCCAAATTCAGTGCACAAGTTCTCATTTAATGAGCCAAAAATGATGTCATCAACATAGACTTGGATGAGCAACTGATCATCTCCATATTTCTTGATAAACAAAGTATTATCAATATGGCCCTTGGTAAATCCTTTGCCAAGGAGATACTTAGATAGGGTATCATACCAAGCTCTAGGTGCTTGCTTAAGCCCATACAAGGCTTTGTCCAATTTGTATACATGATCAGGAAATTTGGGGTGCTCAAATCCAGGGGGTTGAGATACAAAAACTTTTTCATTTAAGACTCCATTCAGGAATGCACTTTTGACATCCATCTGAAACACTTTCATCTTCTTGAATGAAGCATAGGCAAGGAATAGCCTTATAGCTTCTAGTCTTGCAACAGGAGCAAAAGTCTCATCATAATCAATATATTCTTCTTGTCTGTATCCTTGAGCAACCAATCTAGCTTTGTTCCTTACTACACTACCCTCTTCATTCATCTTATTTCTAAAAACCCATCTTGTCCCAAAGACAGTTTGGTTTTTAGGCTTAGGAACAAGCTTCCAAACTTTGTTTCTTTCAAATTGCTCCAATTCTTCTTCCATTGCTTCTATCCAATCTGGGTCTTGAAGAGCTTCATTTATCTTTTTGGGTTCAATTTGAGAGATGAAGGCACTCATTAGAGAGTCAAGGACGGGCATGTTAGGAGGTATGTCCATTTTATGTATAGGTAGGTCAATATAGATGTTTTTATTTGGAGGGATGATGTGGGTAATGGTTTCAGGAATTGAATGAGTGGTGTTGTCACAAGGTTGGATAGGGTCTTTTTCAAAGGGATTTTGATGACTGGATGAAGGTAGGCTATTAGGTGCATCATGGTCATCGGATGCACCTTTCTTTGTTGAGAAGGGATTCTTGGCTGTCAGACAAAGTAGGATGAATGTTAGAGTTTTTGGGCACCATATAGGGAAGGGAAGGTGAATTTTCTTCAGGATTGAGGTTTGAGGGGTCATGAACAGGAGACACCTCAGGAACATTGTCTGAATTCCCAATATATTCATCAAAATCACATAATTCAGTGTGGCTTTGATCATTGTTTTCATCAAAGTCTACATGAATTGATTCTTCTACAACAAGTCTTCTTTTGTTGTAAACTCTATAGGCTTTGCTAGTGTTAGAGTATCCAAGGAAAATTCCTTCATCACTTTTGAAATCAAATTTGTCAAGGTTGTTTTTCCCATTGTTGTGTATGAAGCATCTACTTCTAAAGCCATGGAAGTATGAAATGGTTGGTGTTCTTCCATTCCATAGCTCATAGGGAGTCTTGGAGTGAAACTTGTTGATGAGGGTCTTATTCTGGACATAGACAGTAGTGGTGACTGCTTCACCCCAAAAATACTTAGGGAGGTTGTGTTATGACAGCATAGATCTTGCTGCTTCATATATTGTTCTGTTTTCCCTTTCAGCAACTCCATTTTGCTGTGGAGTTCTGGGAGCAGAGAAGTTGTGCTCAATCCCTTTTTGATCACAATATTCTTCAACACCAGTGTTTTCAAATTCCTTACCATGATCAGATCTAATTTTGATAATGGATAAACCCTTTTGGTTTTGAATTTTATTGAACAGTTTGACTAGTTGTTCCAATATTTCTCTTTTGGATTCAAGAAGAATGATCCAAGTAAATCTAGTGTAGTCATCAACTACAACAAGAGAGTATCTCTTTCCACCAAAAGATCTAGTTCTGATTGGTCCAAAAAGGTCCATGTGGAGTAATTGAAGAGGTTTTGAGGTATCTAATCTGGTTTTGGCAGTGAATGAGGTTTTCTTTTGCTTTCCACATTGACAAGCTTTGCACAATTTGTCCTTTTTGAAGGGTATTTTGGGTAGGCCTTTTACTAGGTTTGAGTGGGCTAGTTTTGAGATGCTTTTCAGGTTTAGGTGAGCCAATCTTTTGTGCCATAGCCATGACATATCAGATTGACTGAAGGAGAGTAGGCAATGGGCATCTGAAGAATCCACAATTTCAAGGTTTAGACAGTAGAGGTTGCCTTTTCTTATTCCAGTGAGAATTGATTTGTTGTTGACATCTTTGACAGTGCAGTGGTTTTTGGAACATACAACATGATATCCCTTATCACAAATCTGACTAAGGCTAATCAAATTGTGCTTGAGACCCTCTACATAAGACACATTAGTAAAAATGATGTCTTTAGTAACAAGGTTTCCTGATCCTTTGACTTTGGCTTGAGAGTTGTCACCAAAAGTTACATTTGGACCATTTTTAGGGACATATTGTTGTAACCACTCCTTGTTGAAAGTCATGTGCCTGCTGCATCCACTGTCCAAGTACCATATTCCTTTCCTAGGTTCCTACAAAACAGAAAAATAAATTTATGGTACCCTTTATTCTTTTGGGTCCAAAGGATTAGAATTTCTTTGGTACCCTAGCTTTGTTCATTGCCCTCTTTCCAAAATACTGGTTTAGGGCATTATAATATCCCATGATTTGCAACATATAGGGTGTAGGAGCAATTGGTTGGGATTGATTAGGAAACTGGTTGGGAGAAAATAATTGGTTTTGGTTGTGAAACTGAGAATGATTTTGGAAGCTGTTTGAAAGAGATGATCTAGGGGAAGTACTTTGACTGGCATGGCTTCTTCCATTTGAGTATGGCCAGTTGGGTCTTTGTTGTTTGGTATATGAATGGTGGTTGTAGAATCTTTGCTGTCTGGGAGATCTCTGCTGTCCATCATGTCTTGGCTGTCTAGGAGATCTCTGTTGTCCACCATGTCTTGGCTGTCTAGGAGATCTCTGCTGTCCACCATATCTTGGTTGGTTTTTCTTTACTTGCTCCTTGATTCCTTTCTTTTTCCAAATGTAATTGCCTTTGTTGCCTTTGTTTGCTTGTTTTTCTATACCTTTGGATTGTCTTGGACTGGCAATATGAGTTTCATCAGTGCAAGAGGGACTAGTTGGAATTGTTTCTTCAGTGTGGCTGGAGCTAGCTTCATCCATTTTTCCCTTTTTCTTAAGATCTTCCATGGTTTGAATAGGATAGACATTTTCTTGGGATTTGACATAGTTCATGCTTTCAAGAACCATCTTGTCAATAGCCCTTTCATCAGTGAGAGGGGTATATGTGTTCATAGTAGGATTATTAGCTCCAATTCCTGATTTGTCACTTGGGTGTCTTTGGTTGTAGCTAAAGTGGGTCAAGGCTTTTCCAGAACTATTCCAGGATTCAAACTTCTTTCTAAGGGTTTCATTTTCCTTTTCAAGGTTGATGTTGATTTGGTTGGTTTCCAGAAGTTTGGAATTCATAGCTGTCAGCTCTTCATTAGCTTTTTCAAGCATAAGGTTTTGAACTTTCAGTCCTTGGTTGGCTCTTTCAAGGCTATCAATGGTTTTACTTTGGGATAGATTATCAGTGAGCAATGAAGCAAAGCCAGTTTGGTGTCTTTTTATTTGAATTAGAAGGGTACTAACTAATTGTTTAAATTCTTCATTATTTAAAGAGTTGAACTGAGGTACCTGTTTTAGTTCTTCAGCAACAACTAAGGCTTCAAAGTCTTCTTCATTGTCTGAATCTTCATCATCTCCTGCCATTAAGCATATCATTGCTTCTTCTCCTTCACTTTCAGAGTCACTGAACTCACATTCCTCATCACTGAACTTAGATGAGTCAGCAATCAGTACTTGCTCTTTGTTCTTCTCATTCTTCCTCTTTGTGCAGTTGTAGCAGTTACACCTTGAACATTGAATGATTTCCTTGGAGTATGAAAACTTCTTAGCTGTCTGATTTTCCCTAGGTTTCGTTGGTTCAGGGCAATCAGATGAGTAATGTCCAAGCTTCTTACAGTTGAAGCATTCAACTTTCTTTTTAGGGTTTTCTTGTTCAGAAGTGGATGGGCTATAGCTTCTTTCAAATGACTTCTTATGAGCTCTCAGGGTATTTCTGACAGCCATGGATATGAGACTTGGTAGGTCTCCTTGAGAGAGGTTGTTTGAGGGAACGTTTACTTTTTGGAGGGGAAGAAGAACCATGGAGTCAATGTCTTGTTGGGTGATTGGTTTTTGAGTGGTTTCTTGGGCAGCTAAGGCAAGGGTTTGTGAAATGGAAGGAACTGGTTGAAGTTTTATCATTCCTTCTAGTTCATAAGCTTCAAGCTTTCCAAAGTATTGTTCAACAGTCATGGTGCTCCATTCTGAGCCTTCTCTTATTGGTAGAGCTACCTTCTCATATTCTTGAGGAAGGTTGGAGTATATTTTGAGACACAGATCTTGGTTCTCAAAAGTTTTACCATGATCAGCAATGGATCTTACCAAGTCTTCAAATCTTGGTTTTGCAGCACTTACTTTCTCACCATGGTAGAATTTAAAATTGTCATGTTGTCTAAGAAGGTTGTATAGGTTTTGGGTTCTAACACTGGAGTGTTTCTGGAATTTGGTATGAATGAGTTCCCAAGCAGCCTTTGCAGTTGGCTCTTTTGCAATTTCTTGTGCTAGAGAGTCATTAACACTCTTTTGGAGTATGTTTTTGACTTTCAAATTAGCACTAACCAGTTGTATTTCTGAATCAGTCCAGAATTCTGGGGATTTATTTTTGCTAGGTCCACCATTTGAATCTAGGGTGACACGGCAAATGACTTCATTTTCTAGCACAAACCAGTTCCAAATGCTGTTTGCATCAAGGTAGGTTTTGATTTTTGAAGCATACATTTCAAATGATCCACAGTCATCAATGTGGGGAATGTCTTTCTCATTATTTCTACTTGGTTGAGGCATGGTGGGTTGGTAATTGATCCTTCACAAGTTGTTAGACTTTTGAGTGTGAAGGCA
Source organism: Adenophora triphylla var. japonica (assembly GCA_022495995.1). NCBI lineage: Eukaryota > Viridiplantae > Streptophyta > Magnoliopsida > Asterales > Campanulaceae > Adenophora > Adenophora triphylla. Next base: position 428,792 of record JAFEMH010001314.1, read on the forward strand.
AGCTTTGATACCAATTGAAAGGTCCTGTTTACTTTAATCAGATTGAAAGGTTAGACAGTTAAGCTTTGACAGTTGAGGAAGATCTTAGCTGTCAGATATTAACTGGTTTTAAAAGCAGGTTTTAAATGTGCAGCAGAATAATAAATGTTTGAATAATGTAAAGACAAGTAAATAGTGTATGTGTGTGTAGATGTGTGTGTGTGTTGTGTAATAATACCAAATGAACACAAGGAATTTTAAGGTGGTTCAGATTTCACTCCTCCTACGTCCACCCTCACTGTCAACCTTGACAAGTGAGATCAATCCACTTAAATCTAGTTCCCGTTAAGATTTACAAAGGATTGGATAGGCAAGTTCCTTGAACTTCCTCTTCCTAATAAGTACAGTCTATTAGGGATTATGCTCTATACTAAGAAAATTACAATACCCACTTAAAGTCTGTCTTAAGTGGTTTTACAAATCAGTTTATACACCTCAGGTCAGTTACAAGTGTCTTAATGTTGTTTTGATTGTTGGTTGCAGGTTGAGAAGGGTTGGAGGTAAGGTTGTAGAAGTTGTGTGTAAAAGGGGCATTGTCTTCAGTCTTGGAGGACTCCTTTTATAGGCTTGAATATAGCCGTTGGAGGGGACAAGGAGACAAGTTAGTAAGTGTATATTGGAGATGGATTTAGAGCCTTTGTTATTTGGATAATAACATAGTGGAATCTGCAACCATGGATGTGATCTTTATGGAGATGAGCCGGCAAGATCGGTTGAGAGAAGTTTGGGCAATGCACAACTTGATTATCACATAAGAACATCACCTTTGTTTGATTGAAGATCATAGGCTGTCGAGAGGATGAAGCCTTTCTTTGTTTGAGAACCTTAGCCGTCGAGCTAAGTTCTTGATCTAGATGGTTTAGGCAATATGTAATGCTCCATATGTAAATAGATACATTAATGTATATGATTGGTTTTGAGTTGGATCATTGCAGATTGGTTGAATCATAGCTGTCCAGTTGATATATAAGATGTGCAGTTTGAGTTAAGGGCTCAGCTGTCCAGAGTCATATGTTATCTTGGCTGTCAGATAACATATGATATATTTCTTTGTCAAAACCTTTTATAACTATGTGGCTTATATAGTTAGGTCCTAACAAACCTTTTAAATGTTGGGAACCAAATTAAAAAACTGATACAAACATAGGTAACCGAATTGCAATTTACCCATCTTTAAAACTTGCAAATTCTTGTGTGTGGTTATTAGAGTACAATGTTAGTGTCAAATGGTATTGGGGCAGTGTTTGGTAAATTAGTTTGGGGGTAAAACTTGATAATCTTTTTAGTTGAAGGGGGTTTGTGTACTTTTCTCTATATGCTCCTAATGTCTTTTTTGAAACCAACATGAGTAATGTCTTTAAAAGAAAAAGAAAGAGAAAAAAAGGAAATAATATTATTTTAGAAGTGAAGAAATATTTATTTGCATAAATTGAAAACATTAAAGTTGTAGTAAGTGTGATGTTGCCAGGAATTTCCTCAACAGCAACACACCGTTGTAGTCCAATCTAGTCACCTCGGCTCCTTCTTCTCGCCTGCACACCAAAGAACGTGAACTAATTCGGGGGCGGCTCCGGCGTAGCCCCTCCGGCGTGAGGATAAGTATTCGTCTAACAAGGATAAATCTCAGAATTGAGGGAGGGTGTTTCGTGGGTGTATGTGAACGTACCTTGGGAGGGATGACGATCCCTCATATATATACATACCTTCCCTCGTGCCATGCACATGTTGTCCTCACGTGCCTATCTCGTGCAAATGCTAACCTCTCATTCCACGTGCCATCATTTCATTGGCTTATGGACAAAACAAAAAGAATAAACCCAAAGCATGTGACGCTTTTTCTCTGACACACGTAACTTTTCCCAATGCAAAACCGTTATAGTGGGTCCCATTTCGTAGATATTTATATGCCGCCTCTTGTATGTCGCGTCCAACTATAATCCATCTAGTGCCACATAAGTTTAACTAAATATCATCTCGCCTTCTCCAATTATCTCGCTTCTATTATCTTGCCGTTCATCTATTATTATCTCGCCTCTGCTATCTTGTGCTTACCTTTTTAGTGAAATCGGCGGGACACCCCGGACACATTATTTGGCGGGATACCCCTGGGCTACCTTTGTCGCTATTTTATTCTTGGGCCTTTATCTCGATCTAGGCCCTGCTTGGTGTAGACACCCCATTCTGAACACATCGGATCATATTTATACCACTCTAAGTCTCGCTTTGAGTCAAGAAGTAGAAATCCACCATTTCGTCATGTTTCGTTAAGTTTTGACTAACCATCGTTAGTTTAGGACTAAACTGCATACGAGATAACGAAGAAAGGACAGAATTGTCCAACAGTAGCAATATCTCGCGCGGAACGGCGTGTCTCGCGCGAGATATCGTCCCTCTGCAGCATGCAGAAGACAATTTCCTCGTCGATTTCAACCTCTTTTCGGGATAAGATTTTATCCATCCGACCAACCAATAGAATTTGGAGTCTGGAAGCTTCTTGAAGTGTTTGATCTCATCTTCAACACTTCTCCAACCCCTATAAATACTTGGTGACTTCCAAGGATCAAAAAAAGGATGAATTTTCACAACACACACACATATTTTGTTGGTTTCTTTCCCTGAAAGGTTCCTACAAAATCACTCTAAAAATCACCTCAAAGTTTGTTTGTCAACCTTGTTGATAAACAAGCATCAAGATCTAAGTCAAGGACTGAGGCGAAGCTCTGTCCGTATCAAGATTCGATTCTAAACTTGAGTCGAAACTCTGCCTAAATCATCTCACGCAAGGTAACCCCTAAATCCCTTTCTAATTGATTATTAGAGTGGTATAAATCTATTGAATCTAGGATCGGCCTAGAGCCTCTCCAAATCATGGGGACGGTCTCGAAGCAATCGATCCTACATTCCGTTTAACCCCGTTAAATGGATCTTTATTTGTTATATTTGAAATCGTCTTCTTTTCTCTGAAAACCTCTCTTTTCTTTAGCAAGACCAATACCCAGATTGGGTGGAATGGATGCTCCATGAACTACCCATTCCATAACCTAAGCCCCGAACCTAATCTCTTTCAAAAAATGGTTTTTCTATGTTTTCCAAACGAATAATATAGGTGGCGACTCGAAATTAATCACAAGGCTCACAGTGGCGACTCTGCTGGGGACTTGAAATTAAGAGGCTTAAACTTGCGTCAAAATTAAAAGAGAGGTTTTCAAAGAAAATTATTGTAAATTCGATTTTCTGCTCTCAGATGAGGCATATCTCGCACGAGATATCCTATCTCGCGCGAGATATCGCCTCGGCAATCTGGTTGTTTTCTGGTTTCTCCCGTTCATCTCATAGTCCAAGACGAGAGCCGAACACGCAAGGGGGATCCCAGAATTCATTATCTGCAGAGTTCCCGCATCTTAAGGCCTCCCTTAAGATGTAGAACTCGAATCTTTATTTCATTTAAATAATTGATTATTATTTATAAACTGCGTGTGATTGGGTTTTATTTAATTAAAGTCTGGTCCATTAGGGATTCGGGAGTTGTAAATTAATTTATTTATCTCTCTTTCTCTCTCTTTATGTGGAACTACGACGGCCTGAGTCTTCCTAAATTGGGAGAAACGTAGGCAACCACTTAGTGCGGCCACTATCTGTTTTCCTTTTGATTTTAAAAAAAAAATCTCTATTTTTATATATCACCTAGATTGACCATCACACACACGCACTCATGATATATCTGTCATTGCACTGCATACCCTCTATAAACCCGGGACCCACACTAAGGACGGATGACGGTAACCACCAAGTCGCCGGTCTCTTCGAAGTTGGACCATCCCACTCCGCGTATTCAATCCACTTAGATTGTCATATCGCGGGGAGCCTAGCCTTCCAGCCCTGCACCGCCACATTCTCATGTAGATTGTCCTTTTTAGGATCACTCCGTGACCGGTCGGTTTTGACTCGGTAATCTTTTCTTGTTTTTGACCAAAACAAAGCCATGTAAAATTGACAATAAAGAAGGACTCGGAAATGTCCCTTCGGAAAAGTCCTTTCGGAAAAAGTCCCTTCGGAATAACCCTTTCGGATGTCCGTTTGGAAAAATATATATATATACATATAATCCTTCGAAAAACGATCTTACATGGCTTTGTTTTACAAAAATCGGATTGATTGCTTAGTCGTTAGGTTCTGATAAAGGCCTTAGAAACCCCTCAAAATGGATTTTCCGTTCCGACCAAAATTTAGGTCTAACAAAAATCGACTTTCCGTGTGATTATCTCGCGCGGGACTACATATCTCGCGCAGGATAATGCCTCTGTTTGCTGAAACTGAGCCTGAGCCATTTAAGCCTGCTTCCGACTCGTTGGGGCTAGATTTGATCCTGATATCGTCTCTGCATCTCTTCTGTCAGTTTTCCGAAGCTACTCAACTTCAAGACTCCCAACACAATGTCTACGGAAAAGTACTTCGTCACTAAGAAAGATCTCAAAGAGGAAGATTTGCGAAAGATGACCAAGTCTCTTGTCACTGAAATGGAGCATGTTGAGGGTTGGAGGGAAGCCTTTGATTTACCTTCCACCCGCATTGATAGGGATTTCCGGAAGATGGAAAGTGACTCCGACAGTGGACGATCATCTGTACAAGAGGAGCTAAGTGACATCAAAACTCAACTTGCCAAAGCCCTGCAGCAAATTAACGACAATGACTCGTGGCATCACATGGAAGAGTCCATCCAAGCTGAAAAGACAAAGATACTGATTGAAGAGCTCGAGGAAGTCAAGAGCGAACTCGAGACCATGACCCAAAAGTGTAGCGCCCTCGAAGCCCACATTGAAGATGACATTGATGAAAGAGTCAAGTATTTCCTCAATACTCTCTACCGTGACCTCAAAGAACAAATGGAAGAAGAATATCAGTCTCGCCACCTCGTCTTTGTACAACACTACGAGAACCATATTCGAGACCTTCACAATCAAATGGCCAAGCAGGGGAAGGGGAGGATTTTTTTCCGACATCGGAAATATCACTCTCGGTCATCTCTTCAGAAGTCTTCACAAGGACGAAAAGTTGAAACCAATAGAAGGATACATACCTAAGAGGGAAGGTCGAGCTCCACACCTCTATTGCTATTACCATCAGTGCCATGGCCACCATACCAACGATTGTTTCAACCTGAAGAATGCAGTCTAAGACTTAATTGACAATGACGCCATCAGAATTTGCCCAAGTGGTGGAGTAATTTGGATGAATTCAAGCAAATGAGGAATCTCTTTTCTTTTCAGTTATTTACTTTTATTTGCAAAAGAAACGGTAGTAGTCTAGTTTAGTTTAGATACTACTTGCCTAAAATCTTCATTTGTGGGCAAGAGTATCTAGTTTGCTTTTCAATAATAGTTAGTCAGTATTTCCCTTTTCAATTCTGATTATTTATTTAAGATAGAAAGCGCCGTGAATATCATAGAAACTTGCACGAAAATGATTACTCCAAGGCATCTTGGTTTTCTGGAAACCTTCCTGTCTGGAAAATGATGCAAGCAAAAGGATATTTTCCTGGATTGGGGCTTAGAAAGCACTTACAAGGAATAACGGAACCACCACCGGTTCCCCCACCTCACACAAAGCATGGCCTAGGATACATCATTTCCATCCACGATGGGGATGACGAAGAAGAGGGGGACTTCACTCAAATCAAGTGGGAAGGAACCGCATACAAAGGCCACAAAGACCCAAAGGCCAAGAATTACAACCTCGAGCCATATCGAAAGACACTCAATGGCTACTTTGTCCGGGAAGGGGAAAGTACTCCCTACTTTATCTTTTCAGAATCATGGTCTGATGATAAAGGAAAGCGCCAATCGGGCTTTGAAAAAAATCTTCAGCAACTGCGATGCTTCTCCAGATGAAACAGAACCTGTCCCGCTAATCCCTAAAGATTTGTGGGGCACGAAGGCAGAAATGACAAGCGAATGGGACTTTGCGTTGGGAGAAGACATGCTGCGACAGTTCGAAGACCTGTGCCGGTTGGAAGACAGCCAGATCCATGCAATCTCCAAGGGGGATGCTCCAACTATTGATTATACAAGACTAATACAGAAATGTGATCCAAATCAGAACCCCCCCCCTTGGAACAAAACATAGCTAGAAATTTATGCTGAAAACTAGACAATTAGTAAATGCCCAGAATTTGGTTCAGGTAAAACAACCACTGTCCCAGTAACTTCAATTTACACTTTCCAAAAACATAAGCAAAATAAATCTCAGACCAACTAAATCAACAAAAAAAGAAACACAAGTAATCAAAACATATGTTATCAATTTCAATTTTCCAACATCTGACTATATAAGTCTGAGGTGTGTGTTTCTCAATCATAAGATTGAAACGGTCAAATTCACAAATTGCCAAAAACAAAATAAAAGGTCAAAATTGTCCTAATAAATCACCCCTAATTCCAGTTTCTTTATCAAATCAAACTTGATAAACAATCACTACCAATCGAATGAACCCTAATTCCACTTCCAAAACCAAAATTAGAAAAATTTAGAAAGAAAACACACGCCAAAAATTGAGCTCAGTTTCAAAAGTGAAAACAATTTTTCCTGATTTGAATCATTAATTCGAATAAATTGATCGAGATACTGACCTTGTTCGGTGAGGGAAGAGAGAGAGAGAATTTCAGATCTAGGGAGACGGCGGCAGCTAACACGGCGGTGAGGCGACGGCGGCAGCTATCACGGCGGTGGCGGTGGAGTTGAGAGGGACGGCGGTGAGAGATCGTGCCGGTGATGAGGAGACGGCGGCAGTCGGTGATGGAAGAGAGAGTATGGAGCGAACGTAATTAATTTGGGAAAGACGAGTAAACAATTAGGTCGCTGAAGATTTTTATTTATATTTCACCGCAGAGACGGAAAATTCCGTCGGTGGTAATCCGCCGCTGGTAAAAATGTAATCACGCGGATTGATGACATGGCATGTAACACCGACGGAAATTTCCGCCGCTGGTTTAATTAACACCAGCGACGGAATATTCCGCCGCTAAACATTAATTATAGCTGCGGAATTTAAATTTCGACGCTAGAATCAATATTTAGCGGCGGAATATTCCGTCGCTGAGGTTAATTAATTTTAATTTAATATAAAACATGAAAATCATTTTAAATATCGTTATTTTTATTTATATAAAACTTAAAAATTATTTTAAATTACTCTCAAAAAAATAAATATGAGTCAATAAATATTATTTTTGAAAATATAAATAAATCATAAATATTAATTAATTTTAATTTAATAAATATCAATATTTTTATTTATATAAAACATGAAAATTATTTTAAATTACTGTCAAAAAATAAGTATGAGTAAATAAATATTATTTTTGAAAAAATAAATAAATCATAAATCTTAATTAATTTTAATTTAATAAATATCATTGTTTTTATTTATATAAAACATGAAAATTATTTTAAATTACTGTCAAAAAAATAAGTATGAGTCAATAAATATTATTTTTGAAAAAATAAATAAATCATAAACCCTAAATCCTAAACCCTAACCCCTATACCCTATACCCTATACACTATACCCTATATACCCTATCCACTATACCCTATACCCTATACCCTATACACTATACCCTAAACCCTATACACTATACACTATACACTATAACCTATATCCTATACACTATACACTATACCATATACACTATACACTATACACTATACCCTATACACTATACACTATACACTATACCCTATATATACCCTATACACTATACACTATACCCTATACACTATACACTATACACTATACACTATACCCTATACAATATACATAATACCCTATACAATATACCCTATACATTATACACTATACACTATACCCTATACACTATACCCTATACACTATACACTATACCCTATACACTATACCCTATACCCTATACACTATACACTATACCATATACACTATACACTATACCCTATACACTATACAATATACACTATACCCTATATATACCCTATACACTATACACTATACCCTATACCCTATACCATATACCCTATACCCTATACCCTATACCCTATACACTATACACTATACCCTATACCATATACCCTATATCCTATACCCTATACCCTATACCCTATACCATGTACCTATACCATATACCCTGTACCTATACCCTATACCCTATACCCTATACACTATACACTATACCATATACCCTATACCCTATACACTATACACTATACCCTATACCCTATACCCTATACCCTATACACTATACAATATACACTATGGTATAGGGTTTAGGGGTTAGGGTTTAGGGATTAGGGTTTAGGGGTTAGGGTTTAGGGTTTAGGGGTTAGGGTTTAGGGGTTAGGGTTTAGGGTTTAGGGTTTAGGGGTTAGGGGTTAGGGTTTAGGGGTTAGGGTTTAGGGTTTACGGGTTAGGGTTTAGGGTTTACGGGTTAGGTGTTAGGGTTTAGGGTTTAGGGTAGGGGTTAGGGTTTAGGGTTTAGGGGTTAGGGGTTAGGGTATAGGGTATAGGGTATGTATATATATATAGTATATGGTATAGGGTATATGGTATAGGGTATAACATTTTCAGTTAGTTTTTTGAAATTGCAGTCAGTTTTTTAACGTTTTCTGTTAGTTTTTTAGAATTCAGTCAGTTTTTTAACCTTTCCAGTTAGTTTTTTAACGTTTTCAGTTAGTTTTTCAAAATTTCAGTTCGTTTTTTGAAATTTCAGTCAATTTTCTAACGTTTTAGTTAAATATTTTAATGTTTTTCAGTTAGTTATTTTGTTAATTAGTTCTAAAAATAATTAAAAATTAAATTTTATAATCACCGACGGAATATTCCGTCGCTGATAAATTAAAAAAAATTAATTTATCAGCGGCGGAAATATTCCGTCGGTGTTTAATTTAAAAAAAAACATTTAATTTCACCGACGGAATATTTCCGCCGCTGATAAATTAAAAAAAATTAATTATTCAGCGGCGGAAATATTCCGTCGGTGTAATATTTCAAAAAAAAATAAAAAATATTTGATTTTCACCGACGGAATATTTCCGCCGCTGATAAATTAATTTTTTTTAATTTATCAGCGGCGGAAATATTCCGTCGGTGTATTATAAAAAAATATTTAATTTTCACCGACGGAATAATTCCGTCGCTGATAAATAAAAAAAATAAAAAAGTATTAACTTTTCACCGACGGAATAATTCCGTCGCTAAGAAAGAACTAGCGACGGAATATTTCGTCGGTAAATTATGCGCCAAAATAGTGGCGGTAATAAAATGAATATTTCAGGAATATTCGTTTGAGCGACGGAATTAAATTCCGTCGGTAAATTTGATGCCAAAATCTTTCCATCGCTAAAGCTTAATTTCCGTCTCTATTTAGCGACGTAATGAGTCCGTCGCTGTTGATTCCGTCGCTAAAACACCAGTTTCTGGTAGTGTCTGGCGACCTCACCGACGATCACCAACTCCGACAATTAAACAACTGAGAACTTAATTTATCAGTAAGTTCTCAGTTGTCTCCACTAAGAACACGATCAACTCCGACGATCAACAGTTTCGGCGACCAAACAACTGTGAACTTATCGGTAAGTTCTCAGTTATCAATTAAACTACTAATAACACGATCAACTCCGGCGACCAAACAACTGATAACTTAACATAAAATTTTGCATTGAACACCTTTAACAAATTTTCAATTGTTATAATAATGTTAATTATATTTACAAACATCTAAAAAGGTTAACTTTTTTAAAGCGGTTTATTAATTATCATAATTTAAAATAAATGATTTTTTTAATCAAATGTGATATATATTTTCTTTATTATTTACTACTCCCTCCGTCCCACCTCAAGGTTTAACCTTTCCTTTTTGGGCCGTCCCACCTCAAGGTTTAACTTCCTTAAATGGAAAGTTTTTCATATATTTATACCCTTATCATCTCCATATATTTACAAAAAAACCATTCTCTCTCCTATTCCCTACCACACATTCTCCCACTCATTCTCTCTCCTATTAAATATTTTTAACTTTTACATTCTCTCTCCTATTCTCTACCACACATTTAATTTTTACATTCTCTCTCTTCAAATTTTCTACCCATTTTAATTAAATTTCTTAAAAAGCGTGTCCACCTCAAGGTTCAACCTTGAGGTGGGACGGAGGGAGTACATTATTATGAAAAATATGATAACTACAACTTAAATGATTATTCATTTTTATCTATTTACAAATCATTTTTTCCTTTGAAAATCCTAGAATCATCATTTTGGTTTTATTCTCTAACACATTCTTATTCATATAAAGACAACCCAGGAAATAAAAAATGGTGTTGGATCTGCTTTGGTCCGACAAAGAGGGGGTGGCCGGAGGTAGTGAGAAAAGTGGTGGCCGGGAAGTGAGAGAGATAGAGAAGGTACAGGAATGGAGATGGACGCCGACGGAGGGGGGGCAGTCGGACGGCCAGAGGTGGGGGGAGAGGCGTTATCGGAGGTGGGGGAGGGAATGGGTGACCGGAGGTGAGATGAAGAAAGTAGAAAGAGAAAGACGAGGAAAGAGAAGATCCTCGGTCAGAGGTGGGGATAAGGGAGGGATGTCGGAGAAATGATCTACACAGAGGAGAGGGTTGGCCGGATTTGAGGAGGGAGACAGACGCCGGAGTTAGGGAGGAGAGAGGTCACCGGATTTGAGGAGGAGTGAGGTTGCCAGAACTCGGGAGGAGAGAGGTCGCCGGAGTAATAGTTGATTGGAGGGTGGGTAGAGAGAGAAAGTAGAGAGAGGGGAAGTGTGTGTGACTGTGAGAGAGCGATCTGGGAGGGGGTGTTTATTTTGGGGGGTAGAGAGAGAAAGTGAAAGAGAGAGAATGATGTGTGTGTGTGAGAGAGAGAAAGATAGGGTTTTATTTGGGGTAGAGGGAAATGTGGGTATAATTTGAGAGGGGTGGGATTTTTATTTTTTGTTAGAAGGATTATATGGTGTAGGATTAAGAGGTAAATATGATAATTCTTTGTCTTAGGATGTAGATTAGGTTATATTGAGGGATTAGGACGTAATTTTCTCATAAAATCTAAAATTAATGTACACAAGCATAATATATCCACACAAGCAATTGATTATAAAGTTTGCTTTTAAAAATACATCAGTGCGTTTAATAGATTCTTTTTCCAAAATATAGCTTTTTAAAAAATTTATATTCCAAAATAACATTATTAAAACTTTAAGTACCAAACTAACACTTTTCAACCAAATTCAGAATTGGTAATTCCGGATTAATGCATTTCGGAATTACCAATTCTGAATTTGGTTTTTTTTTTTTTCAAAACTGAATTTAACAAAATAAAATTTTTGGTAATAGAGAGCGATCGCGCCTATGATAGGGAGTGATCGCTCCTAATGTATTCCGGCGTTATTAATTCCGGATTCCTTTTTTTTTTTTTACAAAACTAATAAAGCAAATTAATATTTTCTGAAAAAAGAAGAGAGCGATCGCGCCATAATATAGGGCGATCGCGCCTAAAGGCGTATTTTCAAATCCGAAAATGCAAATTCCGGATTGCTTTATATTGAAATCCGGTAATACCATTTCCGGATTCAAAATTTGAAAAGTTGCTTCTCTTTTTTCAGATTCAAAAATTCAAGGAAGGAAGGAGAGGGAGTTCAGTGCAGAGTGAGAGAGATAAAGAAAGAAAGAGAAAGAAAGAACTTCGGAGTCGGAGAAGGAGAAGGAGAAGGTGAAGGAGTTGTGAGAGAAAGAGTTTGAAAGGTTAGTTTTATTTTTTCTTTTTATTTGTTTTAATTTGTTAATTTTAGCTATATAAATTTTTCTAAGAGTTTATTTGTGCATTTTTATATAATTTGTTGTTAAAAGTATTATGATTTATGTACTTAATTGTTGATTGTCAATGAATTAAACAATTGTAATTTAATTTTTGTCTAGTTAGGATTTTCTTAAGTTAGGTTTAAAATAAAGTGCTTGTTAAAATTACTTTGACAAACTTGTTGCAATTTTTCTATTTAATTATTTATTTTTAAGTGTTAAATTTAAAATTTGAGCTTAAATGTAGCAAAACCTTAAGTCCCATTTAAATTTAATTACTATTAAATTTTTGTGTTTCAGATGAACCAACATGAACAACAACCATTTATTGATCCTGGGCCAATCGATCCACATGTATTGACTTCTCAGGATACACATAGATCTAATTATATTTGGGGTGGACAACAGTTAACCAATTTAAGACATAGGCGTGGTACAGAACTTCCAGCTAGAGTTGATTGGAGGATAGAAACTAAGCTTATAAATACTGGATTTTATGGAGTGTATTTATTAGGTCATTTACAATATGATTGGCATTTGATTCAGGCTTTGATTGAGAGATGGCGTCCAGAGACCGACACTTTTCACTTACATGTAGGGGAGATGACCATCACCTTAGAGGATATTGGTATGTTGTGTGGTCTTCCTGTAGACAGAATGGCGGTGACTAGTTCAGAAACTAGTAGGAGTACGGGGGCATGGGTTGAGATTGTTGAGTAGTTATTTGGGGTTACACCCTCACCCGGTGACATCAAAAAAGGTGGAATGGTGTCTAAGAGATGGGTTCTAGATCACTTCCCTCTTTTTGATCAGCTTCCCAATAATGCATCCGAGTATATGATTGAGACATATACTCGAGCCTACATTTTCCTGTTATTGGGGTCATACATTATGCCCGACTCGTCTGATAACCTAGTGAAGTTGATGTACCTCTCACTTCTTAGGAAAATAAATAATATTGGTGAGTACAGTTGGGGTAGTGGAGCGTTGGCCTTCTTGTATAGGGAGATGTGTGTAGCATCTCAGCACAATTCGAAAGGGTGTGGTGGCTTCTTGACCATTGTACAGGTATGTCAATTATATTTGATTACATTATACTAGTGGACTTAATTTGTTTTGTACGTAATGACAATTTTTTTATAGCTTTGGGCATGGGAGAGGTTGTTGTGTACACAACCTAGGAGACATACGGAAATAACACTTAATGGATTGCAACCAGTGGGTTACAGGTATATTTCAATTACTTCATTTTGTAAATGATCCGTTTTGTAATTTATCGCTTTTTTACTCGTTATTTTTTATGTCAATTGTTTTATATGTAGGTGGAAGGGTACATTGTCGTATACTTCTGTGACTGCCCATAACCTGCAAGGCTATCGAGACCAATTATCATATTTAGACAAGGATCAGGTTGTATGGCAGCCATACAACGGTGTGATAGTTTCGAATTTCTGCCTTCAGGGGCAAGATATATGGAGGGAGAAGGTGCCCCTCATCTGCTTTGAGAGGGTTGAATGGCACTTTCCAGATCGCGTAATGCGACAGTTTGGGATGGTTCAAGGTGTGCCTGATGACTGCGACACTAGTTTGGACCTGCATCGAATTAGTCGGCGAGGTCGGTCAGGCATTAACTGGATGCAAGAACATGGTCCGCACATAGAAAAGTGGAATGAACGGGCATTTAATGTCGTTGATGGATAGTTTGGTGAAGTGGATATGAGTTACCATCACCCCTATTTGAGATGGTATAGGAGTATTACTCGATCGTTCATCCAGAATTCATCTAATGTGGAGGAACTAGGGTTCAGGCCACGTTCAACTGCTTTTTGTTTGCCACACCATGCCTTTCTATATGAAACTTCCTTCCCATGGGCTTTTTTTATTTCCGCCTTCACTAGTGCAATCTTCAACTCAGGATCAGCCTTAACCAGTTCCAAAACTTCTTGCCCTATGAACTTAGCATCCATGTTTTGATGATCTTAGCTAATTTCAGTTCCCAAGCAAGAATGAGGACCCTTGTATTTGGTAACTTCCCAATACCCGGCATTCTTCAAACTCACATTCACATAAAAATTGCACGGAAAATCTTTCACCCAACACTCAATAGTCCACTTTCGGGTTGTGCTTCGTTTTACCTTGAAGCACAGATTTTTCTTAATATGAAACAACTTCATTTTATACTGCACCTCTGTCTTCTTTGAAAAGCGAATACCTTTGGCAATTTCATCATGTTCTACATTCCATTCAGCAAAGTCATATTGGTTATCATCATATATCTCTGATCCTTCTCCAATATCACGATAAAATTGATACCCGACTCTCTCATGGTTCTTCGTAAGCAACCAAATGTAACGGTAAATCTTCCCTCACCCCAGATTCACTCTCATTCTCGCTATCATCAGTAGGACTACTGCAATCATCATATCCATCGTCACGATCTTCATTTAGAAGCAACCCAATATTTTCTTCATAATCTGAATCATTATCATCATCATTATAGAATTCCTCACCCCTCCCTCTTCCTCTCTCTCTTCCTCCCCATCTTCCTCTTCCTCTTCCTCTCCCTCCTCCTCTTTCACATATGTTTGTGTACTTGTTCCAGCATCCCTCTGACTATAGCAGTTTAAAGAACCCATCTGGAAGGTATCCATGTCATTAACATACTCATTTTGTAATGGCTCCTCATGTGTTTCAAATTCCTCAACATTCATATTATCAACTAAATTCATCTTAACATACAATTGTAAGCTACTCAACCCACCAAACCGAGCAGAAACATCAAACATGACTTTCATACCCATATCATTATCGATTACAAATGGAATATAATTTGCAATCCCGGGAGCGACAGGATGAGGATATCTACATGTAACTTGCAACTGAACAATAGCTCGATCTACCCCAATTTTCTTAGCTAACTTTTTAATCAACTTCTTGTAACTCCACCGAGTTTTAGCCCTAAGTACACATTTTGGTCCCCTTTCAAAATGTTCACCTTCAAACGGGTGTTCATCATCTCCTCCCCAATAACACATGAAAATAAGTGGAACTCCAGCCATATTTATTCCTAAAAATTGAAAAAATAAATTATAAAAAATCTAATTTAACAATATCACTACATTTACAAAAAAATTAAATAAATACTAAATTTAAATTTCAAACAAAAATTAAGAGGGATTAAATGTACCTTCTTTTTTTGGATCTTCTTATACTCACTTCTTTGAATTTTTCTACTTTTTTTTTATAAAAATCCACCACCTCCCTTGTCTTCTCCTTGAACTTCTTAAGACTTCTTGAATTTTCAATTTTTTTTGAAAAAAATTCACCTACTCTCCTCCTCTTCTTCCTTCCTTTTTCCTTCTTCTTCACTGAGGTTTGCTTATGCGTGGGTTGTTTACAGATTTGCTGGGGGAGAAGGGTTTTGTAAAGCAAATCCAGAATTAGCATATCCGGATTTGAATTTTTCAAAAAAATTCATTACTTAATTCAATTCAGTTCAATTCAGTATTAAAAAAAAATTAATAAAATCCGGAATTACCAATACCGGATTACATTAGGAGCGATCGCCCCCATAAAACGCGCGATCGCTCTCTTCTTTTTCCAGAAAATATTAATTTGCTAATTTAATCAGTTTTGAAAAAAAAAAAAAAGGAATCCGGAATTGGTTACGCCAGAATACATTAGGAGCGATCGCTCCCTATTATAGGCACGATCGCTCGCTATTAACAGAAATATTATTTTGTTAAATTCAGTTTTGAATAAAAAAAAAACCAAATCCGGAATTGGTAATTCCGGAATGCATTAATCCGGAATTACCAATTCCGGATTTGGTTCAAAAGTGTTAGTTTGGTACTTAAAGTTTCAATAATGTTATTTTTGTAAATAAATTTTTAAAAAGTAATATTTTGGAAAAAAAAATTGCATTTAATAAGCAAGAAATTATATCAATGGATTTTATGATACTTTACTAAAATCAGATGGTTAGAATATTATTCAATCTCTTCTTGGTTATCATATTTGGATTCAATTAACCCGATTTTGTATTTATTAATCGCTAATCTGTCAATTAATAATTGTGAAATCAGTAATTTTAATTTTCAGTATTGTTTCTTTTGATTGTAATTCTAGTGTTTAGTTTAATAATTGTCAAAAACAATTATTTCTCTCTGACAATGACAAAGGGCGGCAAATGGAGAAGATGGTGATGGAGGGGTTTTGTTATCTCTTCATGATGACATTTTTCCGCATTAATGGTTATTTCAAACACTACAGACGAGTGTGTTGGAACATAAATGATCCATTAAACCTTAAGCCGACTCATAACTAGATTAAGAAGGAGAAGAAGATGAAAGCGGAAGCGTGTACCTGAAGAATCCATTGTGTGTTCTTGATCTTGCTCTTTGAATAAAGGAGAGAGTAGGGAGATACTCTTCTAAATGATAGTGCCCACACTTATGTTCTTCTTAATGAATGAAGAGAGTTTTGTGACTGAATTTTGGTCAATGTTAAATCTCTCAAATGGCTGATGGATAGCCTTTATATAGATAGAGTAGGGGCACTTCATTTAGGGACTACACCCTTTCATAAAGATGGTGGTGAGAAGTTACCATTATGCCCATCATTTAATGGTACTTTCACCTAATGGAATTCTACATATTTTGTCTATACTTTAACATTATTAAATGATTATAATATATGGAATTCAATAATACATATTTATTTAATCCATGTTCTAACAATCTCCCACTTGGATTAATATTAATATGTATTCTTTACTAAATAAATTCCTTAAATCATTTATAATATGAATGACAACCCTTATGTGCACTTTTATTGTCATCCAATACAATCTCGTCCATTAATCTTATAAGTATAGGGACTAAAGGGGCAGTCGTTGTAATTGATTCCCAACTAAACCCACATTAATCACATATACATATCCAACTAAATGACATAGATTAAGTATAGATATGTAGCATGGAATATTAATGAATATATATTATCCAACTAGTCCTACTTAACTTAAATGAGAACAATATAAATAAAAACCAACACAAGAAAATAGAAAACAATACAAACTCCCATTGATTTAAGCATTATCAAAAGTTATTACACCCATACGAGCAACATGCTCGTGAAATACTAAAGGAGATAACGCCTTAGTAAATGGATCCGCAAGCATAGAGTTTGTACCAATAAGTTCTATTTGTTCATTTTGTACTCTCTCTCTTACAACAAGAAACTTAATATCTATATGCTTAGATTTAGATGAACTCTTGTTGTTGTTGGAGTACAATACCGCAGCCCGATTGCCACAATATAACTTAAGTGGTCTTTCAACACCTTTGACAATTCGTAGTCCTTCAATGAATTTACGCAGCCATATAGCTTGATTGGATGCCTTGTAGCAAGCAACAAATTCGGCTTCCATGGTGGAAGTAGTTACTAATGTTTGCTTGGCACTTCTCCAAGAAATTGCTCCACCGGCCAAAGTGAAGACATAACCCGATGTTGATTTCCGACTATCTTGGCATCCAGCAAAGTCGAAATCGGAATAACCGATGATCTCAAGGTGATCCGACTTTGTATATGTAAGCATGTAGTTCTTTGTCTTTTTTAAGTATCTCATCACCCTTTTGGCTGCAACCCAATGTTCTTTTCCCGGATTGCTTTGTTATCGACCAAGCATGCCAACAATAAAAGCAAGATCCAGACGAGTACAAACTTGTGCATACATTAAGCTTCCTACTGTCGATGCATATGGGATTTCTTCCATAAACTTGGATTCAATATTATTCTTAGGACATTGCTTTAGACTGAATTTATCTCCCTTAGAGACAGGGGTGTCATGTGGTTTACAATTTTGCATACTAAACCTTTGTAATACCTTCTCTATATAGCTCTTTGTGATAATCCTAAAATAACTCGTGAAAGATCACGATATATTTGGATTCCTAATACAAAAGAAGCTTCACCAAGATCTTTCATCTCAAATTTGTTTGAGAGAAATTTCTTAGTTTCCTTAAGAAGGTCATTATCATTACTAGCAAGTAAAATGTCATCCACATATAAGACCAAAAATATAAATCTACTCCCACTGAACTTATGGTACACACAATCTTCACCAAGATTCATTTCAAAACCAAATGAAAGAATAACTTGGTTAAATTTTAAGTACCATTGACGAGATGCTTGCTTAAGCCCATAAATGGATTTCTTAAGTTTACAAACTAGTTGACTAGTTTGATCCGAATCAGTCACCATTTCTGGTTTCTTCATATAGATAGTTTCCTCAATGTCGCCATTGAGAAAAGCTGTCTTTACATCCATTTGATGAAGCTCAAGATCAAAATGTGCTACTAATGCCATAATGATCTTAAAAGCATTTTTAGAGAATACCGGTGAAAATGTTTCTTTTAATCAATGCCTTCTTTTTGAGTAAATCCTTTAGCGACAAGACGAGCCTTATGTCTTTCCACATTATCTTGTGAATCTCTTTTGGTCTTAAAGACCCATTTACATCCAATGGGTTTCACATTCTTAGGTAATGGGACAAGATCCCAAACGTCATTATCTTTCATGGATTTTAACTCTTCATTTATGGCATTAATCCACTTATGAAAATTTGGACCACTAATGGCTTCATGGAAGGTGATAGGTTCATCTCCCACTAAACCTAACGGTTCCTCATTCTCAGCAAGATAAACATCATAATAATTCAGAATTGCACTCCTTCTTGCTCTATTAGATCTTCTTAAGGGCACCGGTTCTTCTTGATGTTGAGGGTGTTGAATTTCCTCATCAACATTTTCATGTTGTTCATTAATAGGAGAATTAACGTCATTTTGAATATTATGTTCTTGTCGAATTTCAGGCACAAGTGCTTGATTTTCGATAGGAACTATAGGAAGAGGTATAGAAACAAATTCCTCTTCTAACTCTTCAAATTCAATATTGCTATTTAAATTTTGCCCTCTAAATTCAACATCCTCAAAGAACCTAGCATTTTTCGTCTCGAAAAAGGTTCTAGTTTTTGGGTCATAGAATTTATATCCCCTAGATCTTTGAGTATATCCTACAAAATAACTACTAACGGTCTTAGAGTCCAAATTTCCTTCGTTAGGTTTATAAGACCTAGCTTCGGCTGGACAACCCCAAACATGAAGATGATTTAGGGACGGTTTCTTGCCTGTCCATAATTCATAAGGGGTTTTGTCAGTAGCTTTTGAAGGAGCTCGATTAAGTAGGTAGGTTGCTGTTTTCAAGGCATCGCCCCATAATGAGTGAGGCAAAGAAGTACAAGAAATCATACTTCTTACCATATCCTTAAGGGTTCTATTATGTCTCTCGGCTACACCATTCATGCTAGGTGTCCCCGGCATGGTGTAGTGAGGGACAATCCCACACTCTTCCAAATAGCGAGCAAAAGGACCTGGACGTTGTTCTCCCGAACCGTCATTTCGACCGTAGTATTCACCACCACGATCGGATCTAACGTTCTTAATAGTCTTTTCAAGCTGATTTTCAACTTCGGCTTTAAAAGACTTGAAAACCTCCAATGATTGAGACTTTTCATGAAGCAAATAAATGTATCCATAACGAGAGAAGTCATCTATGAACGTAATGAAATATGTTTGTCCGTTCCATGAACGGGTAGAGTACAGACCACATATATCCGTATGAATGAGTTCTAAGACTTTTGAAGCTCTCAAGGATTCTTTATTTTTGTTGTTGTTTGTAAATTTTCCCTTAAGGCATTCAATACAAAAGTTATTTTCCGAAGTATCAAGCTTTTGTAATATTCCCTCGGACACAAGCTTGTCAATTCTCCTTTTAGAGATATGACCCAAACGCCTATGCCATAAGGTATAAGAATTTTTACTTGAAAACTTTCGTTTTACGCCTCTAGAGTTAGTTTCATTATTATGGGACTCATTTAATGAATTGACTGTGTCAAGTAAATATAGATTATCAATATAGGATAAAGAACTAGTACCAAAGAGCTTTGAATTGAAAAACAAATTGCATTTATTATTACCAAAGATACAGGAATAACCTTCCCTATCTAATGTAGTGACGGAAATCAAATTCCCTCTAAAAGATGGTATAATAAATACATTATTCAAAACAAAAAAATATCTGGTACTAAGAGATAATCTAAAAGTCCTTATGCCCTCCACCTCTACCGGCTTTTCAGCTCCCATGTAGATATATCTTTCATCTTCATTGGACGTTCAGTAGTTCAGGCAACCCTGCATACATGAACTTATGTGAGTAGTTGCTCCAGAATCTAACCACCATGTATGCGAAGGAATTGAAACTAAATTTGCCTCAGTACAAACAAAGCTAAATGACATACCTTTCTTAATTCGCCATTGGCGATATTTAGGGCAGTCATTCTTCATGTGAGTAAGGTCCTTGCAAAAGAAGCATTTCTTCACCTTTTGATCATTTGATGATCCCTTAGGATTCTTTGTTGCAACCGCAATCTCCTTACCTTTTCTCTTTGTCCCACGAGAAGAGGTAGATGCATAATGAGCACTTTCAGATTTATTTTGTTTCAATCTATCCTCTTCCTCTATCACATGTGAAATTAACTCATTGATGTTCCACTTGTCCTTTTGACAGTTATAGGTCGTTTCAAAATGACCAAATTGATGAAGAAGAGAAATTAAAGCCAAATGCACAAGCAAGTCTTTCGAAAAGTCCAACTTGAGTGCCTTTAATTTAGAAGATAGATGAAACATTTCCATTATATATTTCCTTAAGCTTCCGGTGCCCTTGTACCTCATGGAAACAAGCTTCCTTAAGGTAGTACTTGTTTCCAATTTATCGCTTTTTGCAAAGCGTTCCTCTGGGCATCCAAGAAACCTTTAGCTCCAACATCCTCGGAGACACTATTCAAAAAGGTCTCCGGGACTGCATTTTACATGATACTTAGGCTCACGCGATTAGAACGGTTCCACCTCTCTAGACTTAAGCGTTCTTCCGTAGTGCTTTTGTCAGTAAGAGGGGCGGGACTTGGTTCTCTTAATGCGAGATCAAGGTCCATGCAGCCTAAGATCATAGTTATTTTCTTTTTCCAAGTCTTAAAATTGGTCCCAGTAAGCAAAGGTATGTTGTTAATGGCAGTAGTTACGGATGAAGCATTAATCAAATCTGAGGGAGAAGAACAAGATGAAACACAAAAACATATATAAGAATCTACACAATGATTAATTATATCAAATGAATTCCATCAAAACAAAAGATAATCAACATGACATCAAGACTAATCTTTGGATTGCGAATTGACTCACAATTTGATTTATCTTAGGGAGAACAAATAATCTAAACAATACATTTTAAATACTTGCCTTCCTTTGGGCCGGTTCAAGTATAGAAAATGTCCTAAAGTTTAAGGTACTTGTTACCCGACAATAAAGAATATAAACAATTCATTTCAAACACCCGCCTTCCTTTTGGGATGGTTCAAAGTATTTAAAATGACCTAAAATTTAATTCAATTACTACCCATGAATGAAAATACTTAGTCAACAACAAGGTCTCCTTTGGGAAACAAGCATGTTATCACATATCAATATTTACCTTCATCTTTTAACAAGTTTGAATTTAATCAACAAGGTCTCCTTTGGGAAACAAACATGTTAATTTTGTCAAAAATGTTAAGAATATAATTAATCGAAAACATAAGGCCTTAAGGTAATTAATGAAATTTATTAATAAAAGATAGTAATCATTTTGTTCTACTCGTCCATTCTTTAAAGTTTGATAACTTATAAGAACCGCTGAAGCGCGACTGGTGTTCAGATACTATAATTTACTAACAAATTATCACAAAATTCTAGGCACAAATTAATGTGTACTTTACTAAAAAAATGAATGAAATTGATCAAAATAGCAAAAGATTGAAAATTTTGAAAATCTGGCCAAAATCAAGTGGTGCTCGGCCGAGTCAAGGAAAGTGCTCGGCCGAGCAAAACACTCCAGAGAAGACCCCTTTTTGATCCCTCACGCTCGGCCGAGTCTTTAGGGTGCTCGGCCGAGCCATTAGAGATGCTCGGCCGAGTCCTTAGGGGTGCTCGGCCGAGCACCATGACCGTTGGATGGCGCCTTTTCAAAAAAATTCAAACGTTGTGCTGATACAAATGGGATGCTCGGCCGAGTCAAGGGAGGTGCTCGGCCGAGCAGACCCTGAAAGTCAAATTTTCCAGATTTTTACTAACAATTCTTAACTTAGTGGTGAATCATTATTCAACCAAAGCAAGTAGATCCGCATGCTCACATCACATTTTTTAAATGTGTGGCTATGCATTTGAATAAACTCACAACGCATCCAATGATGGTGGCTATGTCCAAAATGGAATAATCTTACATTAAGAATTGAAAGCCTTTTGCGTAAAACCAAAATAAGAATTTAGATTTTAATACAATACTCTAGAATCTGAATTAGAGTATGATAATGATTCAAGAACACATGATAAACATGGAATCTTTTCAAGAATTAAAAGCATAATAAAACATAAAGGTTTTTCATAATACTCAAACTTGATCTAGAGTATGAGTAGGCTCTGATACCAATTGTTGGAACATAAATGATCCATTAAACCCTAAGCCGACTCATAACTAGATTAAGAAGAAGAAGAAGAAGATGATGAAGGCGGAAGCGTGTACCTGAAGAATCCATTGTGTGTTCTTGATCTTGCTCTTTGAATAAAGGAGAGAGTAGGGAGATAGTCTTCTAAATGATAGTGCCCACACTTATGTTCTTCTTAATGAATAAAGAGAGTTTTATGACTGAATTTTGGTCAATGTTAAGTCTCTCAAATGGATGATGGATAGCATTTATATAGATAGAGAAGTGGCACTTCATTTAGGGACTACACCCTTTCACAAAGTTGGTGGTGAGAAGTTACCATTATGCCCATCATTTAATGGTACTTTCACCTAATGAAATTCTACATATTTTGTCTATACTTTAACATCATTAAATGATTATAATATATGAAATTCAATAACACATATTATTTAATCCATGTTCTAACAGAGTGTTCCCTTCTCATTTATCTCTACGGTATTTAAAAAAAGGGTATGTTATCTACCTGTGAATTTTGTGTTGTTTTCTATCCCGTTGAGAGCCACTTGCTTACTCTCCTAGTTACTCTCCTAGTTGAGAGTTTTTTTGCTCCCTCTCCTTGTTGAAAGGTATTGTAATTTTAGAATGTTAGATTTGTAATTTTAGAATGTTAGATTTGTGTTTGTCAATGAAGTATGTGTTTTCAAATCTTTGTCCTCGTGGTTATGGTATTACGATGATTGGGAAGTAGGGTTGGAAATTTAATTTCGACTCAAATGCATTAGTCAATAGAGTTCTCAAGGCTAAATTTTTTTGTCGAGTGAATTTGGTGTATGTTAATATACGGGAGTGTACAAGTTACATTTGAATAGACATTATACGTAACCTGCAATTGAAGATTGAAGGTTTTGAGGAGCTTGGGTTGAAAGTGATCTTTATATTTGAGATAAGTCTCTAAATATTGTGGAAAACCTTCTCATTAACTTTTTTCGATGCAATTAATTTAATTTCTTTTGTGAAAAAAATACTATTGATGTAGTAATTCTTGTGAAAAACTAGTTTTTTTCAAAATGTTATAAAAAAATTAGTTTTCTGAACAGTTTATCACTCTTATTAGTTAGACTTAAGAGTAGGTCTCCGGAGAAACGTGTTTCTCCATAAGTTATGGAGAAACGTGTCTTTTAATATCCAGAACTACCAAATTGAATATCCAGAAACACACAATTGATCATGTCCAGAAACTATAAAATGAGTATCCAGAAACCTTTAAATGTATATCCAGAAACCATCAAATGAATATCCAGAAACATTCAAAATGAGTATTCAGAAACCTTCAAAATGAATATCCAGAAACTTTAAACTGGCAATCCAGAAATGTGTTAGGTGCATATCCAGAAGTATGTGAATGTATATCCAGAAATGTGTTAGGTGCATATCTAGAAATTGCTTATTGAAGGTTTCTGGATATCCAGACACCTTCAAATGTATATCCAGAAATCATCAAATGAATATCCAGAAACATTTTGAAGGTTTCTGAATATTCATTTTGAAGATTTCTGGATATTAAAAAATCCGTTTCTCCATACAGTAAGAAGAAACGCGTTTCTCCT
This sequence comes from Adenophora triphylla var. japonica, assembly GCA_022495995.1. NCBI lineage: Eukaryota > Viridiplantae > Streptophyta > Magnoliopsida > Asterales > Campanulaceae > Adenophora > Adenophora triphylla. The sequence goes on from JAFEMH010001314.1 coordinate 452,846, forward strand.
TAGATTTTACGTAGACTTAATGCTTTAAAACTAATTTTTTTCTTATATTACAAAAATTAGTTTTTTGCAAAATTTTGGCTTATTGATGGCAAAAAAAAAAAAAGTAAAAGCTCGTGTGACTTCACCCACACCCCTCTTCCAACACCAAAAAATGCGCTTACTTGTTCAAATCATTTTCCCTCTCTATTGTCCACTGCTCACATCCAATCTTACAACCCAATTTACGGTTCCCTCCTATTTCCCGCACTATACCTCAAAATTATATGGCTTAAAATATATTTAACCATTTTGACTCCATTACCTCACCGAATTTTTCTCTTCAGACACAAATCCCTCTCAACTTCCCCGACATATAAATAATCCCTAATCCCTCCTTAATCCCTCGTGCCGATTGTAACAAAACCTTTCAGAATATTAAAAGAAATAAAAAAATAAATAATCCAATAAAATGGAGATTGCCGCAACGAGACCATCGTCCCTCCGCCACTTCTCTCTCCTCACTTTCTTCCTCCTCCAAAGCTTCTCCCCCATCTTCTCCATCGGCGTCAACTACGGCACCCTCGGCGACAACCTTCCTCCTCCCGATCAGGTAGCCAAGTTCCTCAAGGAACAAACCATCATCGACCGCATCAAACTCTTCGACGCCAACCCCGACATCCTCCGTGCATTTGCCAACTCCGGCATTGCCGTCACTGTCACCGTCCCCAACGGCGAGATTCCCAATCTCGTTAAGGGTCGCTACGCCCGGCGGTGGGTCAACAACAACATCAAGCCCTTCTTTCCCGCCACCAACATCCACTACATCGCCGTTGGAAACGAGATTCTCCACTGGGGACCACAGAATATCATCGACAACCTCGTACCCGCCATGAAGTCTCTCCACCGCGCCCTCGTCAAGTCTGGGCTTGGAGCTATTAAGGTTTCGACTCCACACTCGTTGGGTATTCTCCTCTCATCTAGCCCGCCCAGCGCAGCCTCGTTCCGACCCGGGTGGGACGTTGGTGTTCTCGCCCCGATGCTCCAGTTCTTGAGAGAAACCAAGTCGGCTTTCATGGTTAACCCGTACCCGTACTTCGGATATTCACCAGATAAAGCCGACTTCGATCTTTTCAGACCAAACCCCGGCGTTCGTGATCCAGCTACCGGAAAACATTACACAAACATGTTTGACCAGCTCATGGACTCCGTCTATATATCCATGAAGAAACTGGGTTACGCGGATGTTGAAATCATTGCGGCAGAGACAGGATGGTCGTCGCTAGCTGAGCCGTGGGTAACACAATGCACCGTGGAGAATGCAAGGTCGTATAATGGTGGACTGTTGAAGAAGGTGACCTCCGGCGAAGGGACGCCGTTGATGCCAGGCAGGAAGTTTGAGACGTACATATTCGGTTTGTTTAATGAGAACCAGAAACCGGGTTCGCTTGCGGAGAGAAATTTCGGATTGTTCAGACCCGATTTCACCCCGGTTTATGACATTGGTATCATGCGCGGAACAGGCCCACGTCCACAGCCACAACCACAGGTACTGTAATTAATTTGTCCAATCTTTCCCTTTTTCACAGAACTTTTTTAATAAAAATATTGAATTATTTAATAATTGAATAAATACATTGGATAGATAATATTCCTTTCATACCAATATTTTTAAACTTGATATTTTCATCATTAAATTAAATTAAAGTAATAATTATTTTTTTACAATTTGTTTGTTATGAAAAATACAAAAGCTTACAATAATTTTGAGGGGAACAAGTTAAATTTGGTATAGTAGGTCAAATTTGAATGGTTGATGAACAATTGTGATCCTACATTCATGCTTTATGATGACAATTAATTCTATAATATGACAGCCAAAACCTATGAGAATAGAATGAACGAAAAGAACAAAGATTCATTTCAGAAAAACATTGAACGAAAAGAACAAATATTTATTTCAGAAAAACATAAATCTTTTCACTATAATTCAATAAAAATCATCCCATGTTCAAATCCTTAAAACAAGTTTAAATACTATCACAAAACCCTCAAAACGAATTTCAAAATAAAAGACCAAAATATCCTAACTTAAAAGTTCAAAACATCAGCAAAAATAAACCCCAACAGAATTAGGAAACAGTGAGACGTCACTGAGGCGTGTGCTTGACTGAAGATGATGAGGCCACCTGGAAGGCAGTAGGAGACTGCCCCGTTGAGCCTCGGTGAGGCGTGCACCTGGCTAGAGCTGATGCGGCCGCCTGGGGGGAGGCAGTAGAAGACTGCCCCATTGAGCCTCGGTGAGGCGTGCACCTGGGTGAGTCTGATGCGGCCGCCTGGGAGGCAGTTGCTATCGCCAGAATCGTTCCTTGTTGATATGCATCATCCTCCCCTTCTTGAGAAAGACTCGACCTTGAGTCGACATCATCAACACTGTCGCCATGGTATGCTGATAAATTAGAAACGTTGAACGTTGCCGAGACGTTGTAATCACCTGGCAAGTCAATCTTGTATGCATTGTCATTAATCCGCTCCACCACTCGAAATGGTCCATCAGCCCTCGATTGTAATTTGCCAAAACGTCAAGATGGAAACCTCTCTTTATGCAAGTGAACCCACACCAACTCACCTGCCTGAAATACCACTTTCTTGCGATGCTTGTCAACTCGCTGCTTGTATTTACTCTTTTGTTGAATGATACGTTTGCGAACCTGCTCATGGAGTTCCTTAATCTATCTTGCACGTGCTTTTGCATCAGAACTATACTGACTAGTAACCGAAAGAGGGATAAGATCCAAGGAGCTAATAGGATTACGCCCGTAAACAACCTGAAAAGGGCTTTTACCCGTAGTGTGGTTACGAGAGTTGTAAGCAAATTCAGCCTGCGCAAGTGTCAAATCCCATTGGCGCGGGTGGTCACCAACCAAACTTCACATTAAGTTACCCAACCCAAACTACGATTAGTAACTTCAGTCTGTCCATCCGTCTGCGGGTGATAAGAGCTACTGAACTGTAATCGCGAACCCATCTTCATCCAAAATGTGCGCCAAAAGTGACTAACGAACTTGACATTCCTGTCAGAAGTAAGAGATTTGGGAATACCATGCAACTTCACAATCTCTTTAAAATATAAGTCTGTCACCTGAGTCGCATCAAACATTTTACTGTAGGGAACAAAATGGGACATTTTAGAGAAACGATCCACAACCACCATAATGGAATCCTTCTGTCGCTGCGTACGAGGCAACCCCAACACAAAATCCAAGCTGATGTCTTCCCAAGGTGCAATAGGAATCAACAAAGGAGTATAGAGACCCGCATTGGCCTTGCGAGATTTGGCCACATGACACACACGACATCTCTCCACAAATCGAGCAACATCATGTCCCAACATGGGCCAAAAAAACTGCTCTGCAATAAGTGCCAATGTTTTATCCTTGCCAAAGTGTCCAGCAAGGCCCCCTTCGTAACCCTCAGAAATAATTAGATTACGCAATGAACAATAAGGAACACAAAGCTTGTTCCCTTTAAACAAATAGCCATCATGAATAAGATACTACAAGAAACTACCCCCGGCACACTTTTCCCACACATCCCGAAAATATGGATCATCACGATATAAATCACGAATAGTGTCAAACCTACATATCTCAACCTGCAAAGTAGCTAGTAATGAATGCCGACGGCTCAAAACATCTGCAACTCGATTCTGAACTCCTGCCTTATGCGTGATGACAAAAGTAAAAATCTGGATAAACTCAACCCATTTGGCATGTCGCAGATTAAGCTTATGTTGCCCTTGAATGTATTTGATGCCTCATGGTCAGAATAAAATACAAATTCCATCGACAAGAGATAATGATGCCAATGTTCCAAGGTGCGCACAATAGCATAGAACTCCTTATCATAAGTCGAGTACTTCTTCTTAGCATCATTCAGATTTTCACTAAAAACCAATAGGCTTCTTATTCTGACTCAACACTCCACCAACACCAACATTGGAAGCATCACAATGAACCACAAAAACCTCATCAAAATTAGGCAAAATGAGTACAGGAGCTTGTGTCACCATAGTTTTTAAAAGCTGAAAAGCATCCTCTGCCGCCTTAGTCCACACAAACATACTCCCCTTAATACTGTAAGTGAGAGGGGCAATAATACTGCTGAAATCACGAATAAAACGGCGATAAAAGGACGCCAAACCATGAAAACGCCTAACATTATGAACATTCGTCGGTGTAGGCTAGCTGGTAATAGCTTCCACCTTCGACTCGTCCATTCGAATACCCTCCTTGGTAACAATATACCCCAAGTAAGTCACATGCTCAGTCAAAAAGTGACACTTCTTACTGTTATCATATTATTTCTGCTCCCGCAGAACATCCAAAACCTATCTCAAGTGTGCCAAGTGCTGCTCCACCGACTTACTATAAATCAGAATATCATCAAAATAAACAACAACAAACGTACCGATAAAGGGTCTGAAAATCTGGTTCATAAGTCGCAAGAAAGTGCTAGGGGCATTAGATAGCCTAAAAGGCATCACCATCCACTCATACAATCCATCCCGGGTCTTGAAAGTTATCTTCCACTTATCCCCTGGTCTGACACGAATGTGGTGATACCTGCTCCTCAAATCAATCTTAGAAAACACCACTGCACCATGTAACTGATCAAACAAATCATCGATCTGAGGAATGGGAAACCTGTACTTGATTGTGATTTTATTAATCGCCCAACTATCCATAACATACGCAACGTACCCTCTGCTTTAGGCACCATCAAAGCAGGAACCACACATGGGCTCATGCTTTCCCGAATGACACCCTTGTCAAGTAATTCCCTCACTTGCCTCTCCAACTCTTCATGTTCTTTGGGTCTCAAATGGTAAGCATCATTGTTCGGAATAGAGGCACCCAAAAAAAGATCAATATAATGCTGAATATCCCGCATGGGAGCTAGACCCGGAGGAATCTCCTCAGGTGTAACATTACAGTAATCATCTAGTAATGACTGCACAGCTGCGGGTGTGAACATATACGACTTGTTCTCCTCAATCACGACAAGAATATAAAACCCCTGCTCTACTGTTGTAGCTGAATCAAACGCTGAGCGGCTAAGAAGTTGGTGACCGACAGTATTTGTGGATCTATTACTAGCTGTCGACTCCTGTCTCGGGTCTGTAGGGAATAAAGTAATAGAGACACCAATCATGCGAAAAGTGTATGTATTCTTAAACCCATCATGTTTAACCCGCCTGTCAAATAACCAAGGCCTACCCAATAAAATATGACATGCATCCATTGGCACATCATCACACCACACTTCATCTGTATAACGCTTACCAATAGAAAACTACACGAGACACCACTTATCCACCTTGAGTTCATTGCCCTTGATCAACCAAGACAGCTTGTACGGCTGTAGGTGTACTACAATTAATAGGCAAACTCAATTTCTCCACCATAGTAGTAGAGACAAAATTCTCACAACTACCACCATCAATAATAACCTTGCAAACCTTGCCCTTGGCAGTGCACTTTGTACGAAAGATATTATGGCGAAGCTACTGTTCATCATCTGCTACAGTCTTACTCAACACACGTTTAACCACCAAGGCTGGACCATTATCCGCATACACCTCCTCGGTCTCACCATCAGACACCTCCTCCTCATCATATACTGGTAACTCATCCTCAATTAAAGCAATATCATTCCTATTGGGACACTCGGCTTGAAGATGACCAATCCCCTGACACTTGAAGCACCGGTAGGCTGCCTCCCTCTAGGATTGACTGGTATGGTACTCGGGTTTGTTGTAGCTGGTGTCCTAGGAGCAGTGGGTAGAACCCCCTTAGTTGTGTTATAACTACTTATTCCCCTAGTATTAGCATTATCTCTGCTCTGCCAACGATGCACAACCTTCTTTCCTTTCAACTGTTTCTCAACCTTCAGAGCAAGTCGACAAACATCCTCGTAAGTCCAGTACTGCTGTAATTGAACCACCTCTAAAACATCAATCCGTAGTCCCCCAAGGAAGCAAGCAACCGTTTGTTCATCCTCTTATGCGACATCACATCGCATCCGCAAATGATCAAACTCGTTTATGAACTCTTCGACAGTCATACCATCTTGCTTTAGATTATGATAATCAAGAAAGGACTCATGCCTATAGTGTTCAGGAAGGAATTTTCGTCACATCAATTTCTTCATCTTATCCCAAGATTTAATCTTTGATTTCCCTTCTCGAACCCGTTGTTTCTTAACATGCTCCCACCAAATTAAAGCATGCCTCTTCAATTTGATTGCAACTACTTTAACTTTATTACTATCTTCCATGTGTTTTAAATCAAAAAAATGTTCAACAGTATTCAACCAATCAATGAATTCATCAGGATGTGCCTTACCTTCAAACTCCGGAATGTCGATCTTTACGCCGATATCCTTCGAAGGATCTGCCCCATACTTGTATTCTCATTCATGACCTCGAGTAAAGGGATTGAGCCCCTCTACTTATTCTCCCTCATTCGATGATACATCTGAATCAGAGCCCACATTAGTGGGAGCCTCCAAACGTGCAAGGTGCCGTTGGAGCTGTTGAATCTGGTTTCTCAATCCGTTATTCTCGATATCGCGTAGGTCTCATTCGCAATGGATTTCATCCGCCTGGGGATCTGCTCCACGTCCTCTACCACGACCACCACGACCTCCACGACCACCACATCCTCGTTCGGCCATTGATAATCAACCAGGGAGCTCTGATACCAAATGATAGCCAAAACCTATGAATATAAACCGAACGAAAAGAACAAAGATTCGTTTCAGAAAAGCATAAGCCTTTTCCCTACAAAATAACAACAACAACAACAATAAAGCCTTAGTCCCAAAATATTTGGGATCGGCTAACATGAATCCTCATATGTCATCGTGTAAAAAGGTTGTTGAAAAAAAAATTAACCCCTCACATGGGTTTTTGCCCTCCACTCCTGCCTCTTCAACACCATACTTTCATTCAATCCAAGTAAACTCATATTATTTTCAATCACTCTAACGAACGAAAAGAACAAAGATTCGTTTCAGAAAAGCATAAGCCTTTTCCCTACAAAACAACAACAACAACAACAAAGCCTTAGTCCCAAAATATTTGGGGTCGGCTAACATGAATCCTCATATGTCATCGTGTAAAAAGGTTGTTGAAAAAAAAAAATCAATCCCCCAGATGGGTTTTTGCCCTCCACTCCTGCCTCTTCAACACCATACTTTCATCCACTCCAAGTAAACTCATATCATTTTCAATCACTCTAATCCATGTTTATTTGGGTCTTCCCCTATCCCTCGCCGTTTTATCATTTCTCCACTGTTTCGGCCTCCTAACCGGTGCATCACTCGATCTCCTTCTCACATGTCCAAGCGACCTTAGACGATTTTTCCTCATTTAATCCTCAATGGGTGCAACTCCTACTTTACCTCTGATCACCTCATTCCACAATCGATCATTTCTTGTATGACCGCACATCCATCGAAGCATACACATCTCCGCCACATTCATCTTATACACGTGACACTTTTTCACGGCCCAACATTCGATGTCGTAAAACAGTGCCGGCTCAATTGCCGTGCGGTAGAATTTTCCCTTTAATCTATGAGGCATGCCGCGATCACATAGAAACCCTGTAGCACTCTTCCACTTTAACCAACCTGCTTTAATCCTATGAGCCACATCTCCATCCAATTCTCCATCCTTTTGGATAATGGATCCAAGATAGCGAAAAAAACTCAGAAGCTTGGACAATATTTCCATCAAATGTGATCGCCCCTGCCTCCCTACTTCCAACTCTGCTAAACTTACACTCTAAATATACAGTCTTGCTTCTGCTCAATCTAAAATCTCGAGATTCCAAAGTGTGTCTCCACAACTCCAATTTACTTTCAATACCCTCTCTTGTCTCATCAATCAGCACAATATCATCTGCGAACAACATACACCTTGGTATATCATCTTGGACTGACCTCGTCAATTCATCCATTATCAAAGCAAAGAGAAAGGGGCTAAGTGCGGAACCTGCACTCCAATCTTTATAGGGAACTCTTCAGTCTTCCCAACACTAGTCTGTACACAAGTACTAACTCTATTATACATGTCCTTGATAATATCAATATATTTCTTTGAAACACCCTTCTATGCTAATGCCCACCAAAGTACCTCTCTTGGCACTTTATTATACGCCTTCTCCAAATCAATAAAAACCATATGCAAATCTTTCTTTTGATCCCGATATTTTTCCATCGTTTGTCTCATAAGATATATTGCCTCCATAGTCAATCTTCCCAGCATAAACCCAAATTGGTTATTCGAAATATTCACAATTTTTCTCAGCCTTTGTGCAATCACTCTTTCCCAAAGCTTCATAGTATGGCTCATTAGTTTGATCCCCAGATAGTTGGCACAATCTTGGATATCACCTTTGTTCTTATACAAAGGGATCAGAGTACTCCTTCGCCACTCCAATGGCATTGTGTTAATTCTCCACATCTTGTTAAATAGCATTGTTAACCAATCTATTCACCTCTCCCCGAAACATCTCCAAACCTCAAGTGGTTTTCCATCCGGTCCTACAGCTTTCTTCAATCCCATCTTTTTCATTGCCATTTCCACTTCAACCTTTTGAATTTTCGGCATAAAATCTCGATTAACCCTACTCGAAGAGATATTTAAATCTCCAATATCCTGCTCTTGACCACCATTGAACAAGGTATCAAAGTACGAACTCCATCTATCTTTTATCTCTTTTTTCCCAATAATTTGTTGCATTCTCGCTTGCCCTTTATTGCTTGTTTTACTTCCTCGTTCCACCATGATGTGTCCTTACTTGGTGGTACGTTTCCTCTAGATTTTCCAAGGACTTCTTTCGCCACTTCCTTTATTGTATGTTTCATCTTAGTCCAAGTCGAATCGATATCCATATCCTCCATATTATCCGATAAAATACCGGTATCGACTATCTTAGCTTATAAATTTATATTATTCTCCCCTTGAAGTCTCCACCACTTGATTCTAGGGTCTACCTGTGGTTTTATCTTTCTCAAAATTCTCTTACTTTGAAAATCAAGTACCACAAGTCTATGTTGAGTTGTTGTGCTCTCATTCGGAATAACCTTGCAATCTGTATAACTCTTTCTACAAGCATTTCTTACTAAGAAGAAGTCAATCTGACTCGCATTACCTCCACTCCTATAGGACACCAAGTGAGATTCTCTCTTCTTGAACCGAGTGTTTATTATACTCAAGTCATATGCCATCGCAAAATCCAGGATACTATTTCCTGCTTCATTCCTCTCCCCAAAACGAAAACCTCCATGTATGCTCTCAAAGCCATGTCGATTAGACCCCACATGCCCGTTCAGATCACCACCAATGACTTATTTCTCACCACTAGGTACTCATTGAACTACCTCCTCCAAATCTTTCCAAAACACTTGTTTAATAGATGCATCCAACCCTACTTGTGGTGCATAAGCGGAAATAATAGTTATAATCTCATCACGTATCACAAGTTTAATGCCCATAATTCGATCACTCTTCTTGTATACTTCCACCACATCATTAATATACTCCTTATCAATAATGATATCCACTCCATTTCTACCCTTATTCTTTCCTGCGTACCAAAGCTTAAAACTCCAAGGCGATATTTCTTTTGCTTTCTATCCAACCCACTTAGTTTTCTGTAGACACATTATGTGAATCTTCTTCCTCCTCATAACTTTCACCACATCCGCTGATCTCCCTGTCAAGGATCCAATGTTCAAAGTTCCCAAGCGCATCCCACTACCCTTACACCTACCATGGACTAGATTCTTTACCCGCACTCGTTCGTAATTCGGGAGCCTTGCATATTTGACACCACCCCGGGCGAAGAGATGGCGCGTCGCTTCCGGGCGACGACCTAGAAATCTTTGCATACTTATCACTACCCCAGGTCTTTGAAGTGTAGCGCGTCGTTGCTGAGAAAACGCCCCGACGATATTCATATTCGGATTCATGTCATGATAATGTGACAAAATTTTTACGCTGACTGTCACATGCATACCGCAACCCTCACCCTTTATCCTGACTTGGGACAAGTAAGGATAAATCCTTGGTGGGTTTAAGCCTTTTCCCTATAATTCAATAAAAATCATCGCTTGTTCAAACCCCTAAAACAAGTTTAAATACACTCACAAAATCCTAAAAACGAATTTCAAAGTAAAAGACCAAAATACCCTAACTTAAATATTCAAAACATCAGCAAAAATAAACCCCAGCAGAATTAGGAAACTGTAATTTCTAGTATTTTCAAGTGTCACACTTGTAATAAATTAAGTCACATTGAAAAAAAAACTCAAATTAAAAAAAAAATCATCCAATACACTTGTTTTTTAAGAAGTTAATTTATTCCAAAATAATTGTTGTATTACTATTACCTACGCGTTTTTACCCTACCAAATATATACCCATATTTATGATGATGAATAATTATTGTACAATCATTTAATTATATAGGTAATTGAATTATTATAAAGATAATTTAGTTTATTCCATATGCATTATACATTTTATAATATATGTGAAAAGTCTAAAATAACAAGTATTTTGGGACTTGAGATGGGTTACCTTTTACTTCAAACAAACAGGTAAGAAAGGGCAATATTGCAAGGGGAATAAAAGAAGTTTACGAAAAAATTGATACAAAATGAGTTGGCGATATTTTATTAGTTACATCTATTGTGGATCCTTCACACTCTAATTAAAACTAACAACACAATTATAACACATCATTTTGTAAATCAAATTTTGTAACTTATTTTTGTAACATTAGTATTACCGGTTCAGAAATTAAAATGGTTAGAAAATAATGTAACTTTTTGTTCATCACTCTATATACAGCCAACACCAAATCCATTGCAGCCAGCACCAGCCCAAGGAAAGAAATGGTGCGTGCCCAAGAAAGAGGCGAGTGATGCAGCACTCCAGGCTAACATAGACTATGTGTGCAGGAAGGGTGCAGATTGCAAGCCAATTCAGCCAGGAGGTGCTTGCTTTGAACCCAATACTGTGCGAGCCCATGCATCATATATCATGAATGCATACTATCAAACTAATGGCCACAATGACTTCAACTGCGATTTCTCCCAATCAGCCGTCATCACCACCACTGATCCAAGTAAGTAATTACTCCTTGGTTTCAAAAAAAACAAAAAAAATAAAATGTAAATTTGCTTTTATTTTTATTTAAATGCAAATTTGAATATTATTGTTTTAGACGTTAAAATTGTGACAGGCGAGTACCTTATTAATTAGGGGTCGGCTGGTCAAATGCCTTAACTTAATTTTGCATCAAGACTGGTTTCTGATTTATTTTTTATTATTTTAAAGATTTAAATTTGGAAATTTCGTTTGTATATGTTTTTCAGGTTATGGGGGATGTACGTACCTATCCTAAATGGAGGGGGAATTGAGCTCATTTCCGTGGATGTAATTTAACTTGTTGGTTCAGTCGGTCTGTTTGGTTCTTTGGGATCTGTTGGTGGGATGGTTGTAACTTAGAAGGAGAGATGTAAGAAGAAGAGTTTGTTGAGATGGTGGAAGAGAGTAAAGGTTTTGTAATAAATAAATAGAAAAAAAAAAAGGAGGGTAGGAATTAGTTATTAAATTGTGTAAATAGCAAAATTGTTCATTGATATTTTTTATGAGAAAATCTTCGATATTAGAGTGTTTCTTGTTACGCGACTGTGTCTACAAATTGCATTTGATTGATATATTCTTCCTTTTCTACAAATTGCATTTGGATGACAAAGAAACCCAAATATCTGTACGTTCTTGGTTAAGGGTGTTGAGGATATTACCACTGAAGACGCAGGCAAAGTTGAAGGACCTAAATGAAATTCACTTGTCTTAATATCCTACACAACTCTCTATCTCTCTCTTTAATTGTTATTGGTCATTCATTAAAATTGAATGTGCGGGGATTGAGAAAAAAAATATATTATGTGTATAAAAATTGGATATTATTATATACAGAGAAAATTATATAGAGGGAACGAAATATTTTAATGATGTCCTTGCCCGTCTCGTACACGCCCTTGCCCGTCTCGTACACGAGATGTAATCTATAATCTCGTGTATATGTACACGTGATGACTCGTGTACGCACACGAGATGTCTCGTGTACATATACACGAGATTATAGATGATATCTCGTGTATACTTACACGAAATAGTGTCTGAACCTGCATTTTCACAACAGCAACAGCAACAAGAAACAGAACTAGAACTAAAATTTGATTCTTAATATGATAGCACATCTCCACAAAACAATGGGAGGGACCAATAGACCATTACACATATACTATCGCCAAATTGTATACGAAATAAAAGTGTTAACAAGGCTTATGCATATAATTCAAACATCAAAACATCCAAACATTCATACAAACTTGATAATTCAAAAACCATTACACATATACTATTCCCTACGTAATCTTTCTCTTTTTGCATCGTTATCCTGATCATAGAGTTCATTGAATGCTGCTATCCTATCTCGGTATTGGAGGATCAGTTGACTTGTGCTTGGATCACAGTGTTCCCTCCAAGTGCTCGGTGGTGGTGGTATTGGGTAATCATTGCCTGACATGTGCAGCTGCAAAAGTAATAACAGTTAAATACAACGAATTTAAGTAAGACAATTAAATATGAACTCACACGAGACACATCTCGTGTGAACTCATACGAGACTCATCTCGTATGAACTCACACGAGACACATCTCGTGTGAGTTCATACGAGATGAGTCTCGTATGAGTTCACATGAGATGTGTCTCGTGTGAGTTCATACGAGATGCTTTCTGCCTCTAAACCCAGTTCATACGATAGGTTAAAATTAGGTTTAAATTACCTTCTTTACAGGCACGGTGCTAGAAGAAGATCCGACGGCGATGGCAGTGGCGGTAGCGGCGGCGCCAGCTCCGGCAGGGACCTTCAGAATTTTTACTCTGGCCATTTTCGTTGTCGTCGTCGTCAATCGTCGTAAGAAAGAGACTGGAAAGAGGGAAAATTGAATGAGTGAATAAAAAAAAATTAGGTATATAAAAGGCTATTTTGATAATTTACTTACTTCCCTGGAAATTGAGTCTCTATATTTAGTATTTGCCCAATATTGGGTACAACGAAATACCTCATTAGATATTAGTCCATATTTCGATTTGCGAAAGACTATCGTTTGTATTACAAACTCACGAATGATTTTGCCTGCAATCACCACGCTTCTCTCGTCGAGATGATACCACAATGTCGGTCATCTAACTATGATCCACACTCATCATCCAAGGCTACCGATGGTAGCCTGGAGTGAGCAATTTGACTGAGATCTATATGTTACGTACATATCTATATTTTAGTCTAATAAAGTCTAAATATATAGTAGATAAGAGCACAGAGTTACAATCTCATATGTATTGTATGCACGTTTTATCTCAAAAAGTCCATTCCCACACGGCACACATTTTATCTCAAAAGGCCCGTTCCAACTCGGCACACGTTTAATCTTAGAAGATTCGTTCCAACGCGTCACACTCCATATTCAAAAGGACCGTCCCAAGGACGGCATGTTTTCTTTCAAATTTCCCATTCCAATTCCGACAAATTTTGACACACTTTGATAATCACAAACAAAATCCCATACACTTATGCTTCACATTACATACAAAAAACAAATCATGTTCATCAAATCATCCTAAAGTATAAACAACTCAAGCATGCAAAAATCCCATTTCAAATGAGGCACTTTATTTTCACAAATCAAAGTTAAACTTTATGTTTCTCAATAAAAATTACATACCCATAACCCATATTCATTCAATTTCGATAATCCATCATCAATTTCACAAATTAAACATGGAGAGAACAAAACCCCAAAATGGCAAAAATAAGCCCTAGTTCTAACATGTCATCCTTCAAAACAAAAATCAAAGACAAAATTTGAGTTCTTACCTCCATTTTAGCCTTTCCCTTTGAGTTATGCTTGTGCACATCCGGATACAACTCATTCGAATTGATCCTAGAATGCTTATAATTTGAGAAATTTCTTTTTAAATCCAACCTGCTCTCAAGAACTTTTTGGCTCCTTTGGTGACGAACTCGCCTAAATTCCTCAACCATGATGAAAGTTTAGCAAAAGGGAGGAGATTTTGGTGAAGCTTGGCTCAACAATGGAGATTTATCCTTCTCTCTCTTTCTCTCCCGCGGCAGAAAATTGAAATTTTTTGGTGAAATGACGACATCCTCAGCCTGAATCTATTTAAAAATGCCAGATTTCCTTTCAGATCCGTGCGGACCACTTTGTAAATCCGTGGTAAAGCTGCACGGACCTCCTTGTAAACTCCAAGCAATTGACCTTCCTGCCCCTATAATCTTTACCCTTGACTGTCCAAAAGCCATCCTCTGCAAATTTATTAATTTTGGTCCCCAATCTAACTTTGGCCGTCATCGTAAGCCCGAATATCTTTCTCAGCCGTCATCGTAAGCTCGAATCTCTTTCTTCGGCTGTCATCGTAAGCCCAAATTCTCTTTTCGACCGTCATCGTAAGCCCGAATCCTCTTTTCGGTCGTCATCGTAAGCCCGAAACTTTATTCGACCATCATCGTAAGCCCGAATCTCTTTTTCGGCCGTCATCGTAAGCCTAAATCCTCTTTTCGGCCGTCATCGTAAGACCAAATCCTCTTATCGGCCGCCATCGTAAGCCCAAATCCTCTTTTCGGCAGTCATCGTAAGCCCAAACCTTTCTTCGACCGTCATCGTAAACCCGAACCTTTCTTCGGCAGTTATCTTAAGCCCGAATCTCTCCCCAACTTAGTGACAAAGTATTTCCAACCAAGAAATCACGAACGCCCCCGAGGCCATTGAATCTCGTTAATTTCTTGATGCCTACGTAAAACAAATCAGTCTCACTCAGGCTGATACCCCTCCGAATCGTTCTCAACTTAGGTACAGACACCTCCAAAACAGTCTCACTTAGGACGAAAACCTCCAAATTATTCCCCGCAAGTTGAGGCCCCTACAAATTGTCCTCATACCCGAACTATGAATGGCTTGATTCCCACTCAGGTTATGTAGGAATCCTATCAAAGGGTTCATCCGTCAGACCAACCCGGTCATTTATCTCTCCCTCCCGACAAGCGATCCAGATTGGGATTCCTATTTTTATCGACGACCCCACTTCCTTCGTAAGTGACGTCGCCAAGGGACTTCTGTAAGTACCCAAATCTGGACCGCTCTCCACTATAGCATGCGGGAAGGACACTAAGGGTTCACTTATCCATGATCAAAAAGTCCCGTGACTTTCCATGCATTAAATTGACCAAGCAAGGCAAGGAAGGACCTTTTGTTCGTTAAAACATCAGAAGGACGTAACAGGAATAGCAAAAGTCAAACATACTGACTTTACACCTTGGTCCGGACGGATCACCTTGCAAAAGGCAAAGGAATTCCGTACGGACCTCCTTGTCATTTCCAGAGGCTATAAATACAACCCTCTTACTCATTCATTATAGGGACAAAAAAAATATGAGAAGAGTGAGCATTAGGGGACATTCTGCCTAAGTGAGAGCAGGATTTTCTCCTTTTTAATCACCTTAAACAAAACAAACAATTTCATAACAAAATCAAACCTTAGGAAAATAGAAAATAACTAATATTGATGAGATATCCTTCCAAACCCTAATAACACTTTAATCTTTCATTTTCAAGTCTTTTAATCTATTTATGAATCTACTATTTATAATGTAGTCTTTTACTTGCCTTGTACATTTTAGACCCAAACCATCTAAATGATCCTACAAGGCTTTCCATGCACAATGTGCTTAAGAATGAAATTATAATGGAGATAGTGGTTTGTTTATATTTCAAGCATTGTCTTTCTATTACTTGCTTTCAAATGTCTTTTCTTCCTAAAATCATCTCTTAATCCCATTTTCTTTTAAGTTACTATGATACAAGTAACCCTAATCTCCAATGATGAACTCATCACTCATGTTAAAGATGTGGTTCTAGGGATTATGGTCACAATGTTGATATAACTTCATTCCTTCTATTTTCTTCCTAAAATGTGACAAAAGTTCAAGTTTAAACTCTTAAAAAAGATCTCTCATTTTTTTAATTGAAGCAAACAATCTCCATTGTTGTCTTTCAAGAAAAGTTCAAAACCGCTATTGTTTTACTATCCTAGGATTTGGAGATGACAACCATAAGATTAGACATTTTCCTCTTTTTTGGTTTTATGATCAAATTTCTCGACAATCCAGAAATTGTCACCTTTCTTTCTTAAGTCTAATCAAATTAACATCAGAAATTAAATGAGATAAAGAAAACAACATACTGCACATGGTCATCCGTATGAAGCTCTTTGTAAAGGGGTACTAATCTGTACGGATGAGTTTGCAGGCTGTAAAATTTGTCTTGTTTTTCCAGTTTTTTCCGGTTTCGTATTTGTTTTAAACCACCTTTTTATCTAATCAAACAGTGTTCTCTAAAATTGCACATTTTTTCCTTTTTTTTCTTTTAAGCTACAAAGTCATTTAATTTTAAAAACACACACATACACACACACACAACTTTCAAAAAGATTAGAAAGACTCATGGATAAGAGGCGTTTCGGGTGAGAACTAAAATCTCTTCCCGAGGTGTAACGTGACCTCCGAGCTAAAGATCTTACATCAAAAAGCCTTATGTCAATGTTTTGGGCTCACAAAACGGCGTGGCGACTCTCTTTTCAAAGAAATTCATCCGCCCAATCTTTAAAACATTTTTCAACTTTCAAAAAGGAACAAGTCCGACACGATGGGTAATTTCAGGTACTTAGGTATATCGCTAGTACTACCAGATTTGACCGGGTTGTGATTCTGTGTTTAAGGGATTCTCCCTTTTATTTCTCCAAAAGGATTCTTCGTCAATTTGGTAATAAACAAGACACTTTCATCTCAGGTGGAGTCGTTCATGAAGTATCCTACATTGGCCTGGAATTTGCAACCACTTTGGTAATAGCTTGGGGAGAAGGCACTAATAAGGATTATTGGAGCAACCTTCCTCATTATGATGGGAGTATTTATCTTTTGGATAATTACTTGAAGTGGTTCTTGAAGGATGGTCATCTGGATGCATTCGATGAAGTAAGGTATCCCGTTAGGGAATAGCTTCGAGCCTAGCCGTGTTATTAGGGACAGGGAGGCTACCGCTGATTTGGTGAATATCCGTTCTGATCCAACCCAAGATTTTCTCGATAGTGACTGGTACCAAAGGAGGGAGAGAAGCCTTGTTGGTCGCTTGCAAGCTCTTGATAGTCCAAGCGTATTCGAGAGGCTTTCCAATTCTGTATTTACCCGTCTTGGTGAGTCTTGGTTTGATGGGTACTCAACGCAAGAGAGCTAGAGAAGTCAAGGACAAAGACAGATACCCTCCTACTAAGATAAAGGACTAGATCTTAGGGAGTATAAGAGATTGCCTTAGATAGATCAATGGTTTATTTATTTATGCATTTTATTTACAGAATTTTGCATTAGCAAGTATGTCCTAATGAGTAGAATTTTCCTTTTATTATCAAGAAATGCATTCAATTAAAAATAAGGACAAGATATTACTTTGTTTTTTATTAGACTGAACCCGAATATGAATATCGTTGGCGCATTTCCTCAGCAGTGACGCGCTACACTTCATAGGCCTAGGTGTACTGATAAGTATGTAAAGGTTTCTAAGTCATCTCCCGGAAGCGACGCGCCATCTCGGCTCCTGGGGTGGTGTCAAATATGCAATGGTTCCCATATTACGGATGAGTGCAAGTAAAGAAGCTAGTCCATGGTGGGGGTAAGGGTAGTAGGATGCGCTTTTGAACTTGGAACGTGGCTCTTTAATAGGGAAATCATCAAAAGCGGTGGAATTTATAAGGAGGGGGAAGATTCATATAATGTGTCAACAAGAAACTAAGTGGGTTGGAGAAAGCAAGAGAAATATCGCCTTGGGGTTTTAATTAGCTTTGGTATTCAGGAAAGAATAAAGGTAGGAATTGAGTAGGCATCATTATTGATAAGGAGTATATCAATGATGTGGTGGAAGTGTACAATAAGAGTGACCGGATTATTGGTATATACTTGTGGTATGTGATTAGATTATAACTATTATTTGTGCTTATGCACCACAAGTATGGTTTAATGCATCTATTAAAAATGAGTTTTGGGAAGATTTGGAGGAGGTAATGCAACGGGAACCTAGTGGTGAGAAATTAGTCATTGGTGGAGATGTTAACGGACATGTGAGGTCTAGTCGAAATGACTTTGAGAGCATTCATGGAGGTTTTGGTTTTGGGGAGAGGAATGAAGCAGGAAATGGTATCTTGGATTTTGCGATGGCATATGACTCGAGTATAATGAACACTTGGTTGAAGAAGCGACAGCCTCACTTTGTGACTTATAAGAGTGGAGAAAATGTGAGTCAGATTTACTTATTCTTAGTAAGAAATGCATGTAGAAAGAGTTACACAGATTACAAGGTTATTTCGGGTTAGAGTATAACAAATCAACATAGACTTGTGGTACTTGATTTTCGAAGTAGGAGAATTTTAAGGAAGAGAAAATGTTGGGTATGCATTCTTTAACCCTCCTAGCTTTAGCTTTAATTTGATTGATACCATAATCTCATCTCTATTTTTTAGACTTTAGGCCCATATGTAATGAAGCTTAGACTTCAATTTTTTAGATCAAGTCCATTTTATAGAATAAGATTATTTTGGCTTGAAGACTGGCAATTGCATTGGATATGAGGTTTCAAGACAAGAGGTTTTGATGTAATGCAAAACCGCAATGCTAACCTCATGAACAAGACCGCACATAGCAAATCGCTTGTGTTACTCCAACATTGAAACCGCACTACTGCAGACCGCATGCAAACAACAAGTGAGACCGCACGCCTTAAAAAGGGCAACTCACCAACCTCATCCAATGATTGAAGACTTGAAGTATTGGAGCACTTTTGACTGTTGGATCTACGTCATCAATGTTAGGTCAACTGCAAATCAAATCACGTAACTAACGATCATTTAGAATCTAGAAGGATTTTGAAAAGGTGACAGATGTCCTTCATCCCAGAATGTCAGCTGAGGTCCGTACAACCTTATATGCAACTTCTGACCAAAAGGATAAAAGTGGACACGTGGATCAATCAGACCGCACCAGCACTGTACTTGCTACAGCTATACCAAACAGCTACTTTTTGGTGCTTGGGTATAAATACCCCATTCTTCATCATTTGAAGATTGCTTGAGAATATTGATTAAGAGAGTCCTTTGAAGATCTGAAGAAAATTCCCAGAAACTCTTAATCCTTTGAATCTTCATCTTCAATCTTCAAACCTTCAAGAACAAATTTCCTAGCCCAGAAATTCAAGCCTTGTAACACCCAAGATTTATTGTGCTCTATATCATACAGATTTACAGAGCCTTGAATCTTGTTTATCACACACACACACCTCACTTGATTAATCACATACATTATATCATTTGAGAAACACCGGTTATAGTCTAGGATTTGCTTGATTGATTAGATTTTAGATTTGAGTTTGATTCTTATAATCTTGTAATCTCTCTCATTATCAAATATAAAATCTAGTATTTAAAAAATCCAAGACTAACCATCTTGATAGTGGATGTAGATCATTTACGATTGAACCACTTCAAATATTGTGTTCTTTAATTTCTGCATTTTTCTTTACTGTTCTTCATTCAAACTAATTTGTCTTATCTGTTTGATCTCATTAGGTTTTCCAGATTTGTGAATTGTATTTATAGTTAATCATTGTAAACCTCATTTTACTGTTCATAAACCGCTCTTCAAAAACCGCACTTATTTACTTAAGAAATTCTGCTGTGCATTTTGCAAACCTCACTTGCGATTTAGATACACTGCAACTGCGGTTTTGTAAGTAAGATGTTTAGTTTTCAAAAAGGGTCGAAAATTTTATAACAGCTATTCACCCCCTGAAATTACCCGGAATTTCGCGCGCGGAAAAAAGGCGGTTGTCTTTCACGGGGGTTGGTTGGTGTTTGAGACCTCGCTTTCGGGAAGGAGAGGAGTCGCCACGCGATTTTGTATATTGAGCCCAAACGTTAAAAAACGGCTTTAGTGAAAATGGTGTCGTTTTTATTGGTAGCAAAAACTTAGGAAAAAGCTTTGAAAAGGGGTGTCATTTTTATTGGTAGCAAAACGAGGAAAAAGCTTTTTGAGTATCAGAGATTGTTAGGTTCGGAGGTCACGTTACGTTTCGGGAAGAGTATTTTGAGATCACCCGAAATGCCTCGTATGACGAGTCTTTCTACCTTTCTCGAAAATGTGTGCGGGTGTGTGTGTGTGTTTGCATTTTGAAAATGGGGGCTTGAATGACAAGCTTTGTTAGTGTTATGCCCTAGGCCTATAGTTGATAGACTTATGTGTTGACATTATTTATTATTATATGAAAAGTTTATCGTTTGATTATTATATGTTTTGCATATTTGTTTATAATAATCTCCGTCCCTAATTATTAAGTGAATAATTAGTATAAATGTTAATGGATAATCATATGATGATTATATGCATAGAGATGCACATTAAATTTATGGGTACTTGTTAGAGAACAAGTGACTGGACTTGACCCGTATGAGATTTATGTCATGATCAAATGTCATAATTAAATCTCATAAGGTCACTTCATTTAGTCCCTAGACCTGAGATTATCATGACCTTACATATGATGAAAGTCATGTTTGATTTTAGTCAAATGATATCTTAACACGATATTTATAAAGGCTAATTTTGGCATGATCGGATTCATGATGTGAAGGATGATAAGTCAAGATGGAATTTGTCCCTCGAAAGAGAGATGTTTTGCTTGGGCCCCTCGATGAGTGATAATGATGAAAGTGTATGGCCATACCACAATATGATTGGATTATCATTATACTCAAGAATCGAGAAAGCATTGAACAAAGACAAGTTGACGAGGACCATGACTTGTGTTCAATATAGCATCGTGAGACAAAGGGAGAAATGGAAGTGTACCATTGGAAACGTGAACTCTTACGTTATATTATTTGGATAGACATAATGGCTTGCTAGAGTTCGCTTACGTCTTATGAGGGTCGATATGATCGAACTCATTGCCAACATAATATAATCCTATTGGGTCACACACAACTAGAATGAATTGATTAAACCAGAGGAAGAATGATTGAGAAAAACCTGATGTGGTATGCTGCATCGCGCGACACAACAAGGCCATGTGTCTCGTGTGGTCGTGCGACATAACAAGGCACTAATGCGGTTTACAGATCCTTTCCTAATTTGATTAGGAATCATATACTATACTAATGCAGTATAAATATGAATGTCTGTCAACCCTAAAAAGCTAGCCGAAATTCTGAAAAGAAATTCTCAACACATATTCTCAATATTCTTCCTAGGTTTAAGAGATCTAGCAATCTTCAAGAAGCTTTTCTTGGTTCATTCAAAGGTGTGGATATCGAAAGAGGGTCTTCGCTCGTTCAACGATCAAGGCCTAGAGTTCAAGCAATCTGAAGAACGAAGTTTGTGATTCGAAATCACATTATTAAATCGTTCGATAGCTCAAGAACGGAAAGCGTTCAAGGTTGGTTATTTCTATCTCATAGGAATTCAAATTAATTGTATAGAACAGATCCTAGGCTTCTTGGGTTTTATGTTTTTTGATGCTTAATTCCGCTGCTCATGGACCCGTAAAACCCAACAGTGGTATCAGAGCCCCGTTTGTATGGTTAAGTTTGAATTAACATGCTAGAAAAGTAATATAAATCGTTTATATGTTCTTTTGCATGTTATGTATGCGATAGATTGATTGTTTTTTAAACAATATGCCTAAATGGTGTTCTATTGATATTGAATTAAATCTGTTAAAAGTTGTTTGCATGATTTAATTGCTCTGTGATTTAGAATTGATTGAATTCTGCAAATCTGCAATCTGACAACTAAGTGTCACGCGACATAGTATGTCTATGTCACGCGACATAGTATGTCTATGTCACGCGACATAGTATGCCAGTGTCACGCGACAGAGTTGGGCTGATGGCTTCTCTCAGTCGTGCGACAAATCAAGCCCAATCTGGGCATAATCAGTTTGTTGAACAATCCTGCTAATCTGTGAATGTGTTTACAATCTGATATGTTTATGTATTAATCTGGATGCTATAAATTTCTGGAAATTAAGTTTATAGGGCTATGCTAGATTAATTCATTGTTTATGCATGCTTAGTTAATTAAAATATGATTTTATTAATTGTTGCGATGCATGAATTATGTGTTCTTACGTGTTAAGAATTTTAGATGTTTAGTTGAAACATTGCATTATAATTTCCTAAATGTTTAGATTGAACATTGAAATTTTGGTTTATGATTGTTTATGAGAAACAAGTCATATTACGCAAAATTTAAAAGGAAACTGATTGTTTATTCAAGGTGTTGATTATGTTGCAAATCAGAGCTGATTTCTGATTGTGCATGTCTAGGAGAGTTCTGTCGAAGGAGAGATTTGGTACTTAAGCAGTCCTTGTGGCTCACCTATCTTCCTGGGAACTTACTTGGTGCACATTTATGACTATCTTTGCTGATGTGCTTATAATCCACTTTAAAGAACCTTCATTTAACTTTTATGTTCTTTATGCCAATTCACGATTAAAACACTTGAGACCATTCGGATAGTTTTGGGTGGGCTTGCCATAGCAAGGTACTTTGATTCTATTCGTATGCGAGCAAGATGAGGAAATGGTGGTTCCTATACGTTTAAAGTGAATGAACTTAATTGGGTTATCAAAATGGTTTTGGACCCAAGGCATAAGATGAAATTAAAATATGCTTAGACATATGATGTCTTGAATAAATCTCATAAAAGATCTAAGAGTCATATATGTGATATGATTGATGTTTCTACCTAATTAATTTAGTTTTGAGCGGTTTGCCATAGCAAACTTGAAATCAAATTAAAGTTGGATCTTATCCCATTAAATGTATATTATGCTTATTTGCATTGGAAGGTGTATAATTTAGTGGGAGCATTTATTTTCATGTAAATGCATTATTCTTCTCATATAATATGTTTACTTATATGTGTTCATATTTTATGTATATCTTTTTGTAGAATAAATGGCATCAAACAATAATCATTTGTCACTGCGATCTGTCCTTGAGAAAGAAAAGTTGGAGGAGAATGGTACAAACTATATGGATTGGATCCGTAGCGTGAGAATTGTTCTCAGGCAAGAGGAGAAATTGTACGTTCTCGAGGAACCTATTCCACCTGAACCTGCTGCCAATGCTACTAGGGCAGTGAAGGACCAATATCTGAAGCAGAAGCGTGATTCTACTGATGTTGGTTGCCTCATGCTCTCCGCCATGTGCAAGAGCCTTCAAAAGGATCTTGAGCACTTGGGGACAGTTGATCTAAACAATCGACTGATGGAAATGTTCCAAGTTCAAGCTAGGCAAGAAAGGTATAACACAGTTAAGGCCTTGACCTCATGCAAGATGAGTGAAGGACAAGCTGTTGGTCCTCATGCTTTAAAGATGAAGGGCAACATCGAGCATCTTGAAAGGCTCGGTTTTCCAATTAGCCAAGAGTTGGCTACTGACATGATATTGAATTCATTGCCCGAAGGTTTTAGTAATTTCATAATGAACTATAACATGGGGGCATGAATAAGAACCTTTCCGAGTTGGTTCAAATGTTGAAAACTGCGGAAACCAATATTGTCAAGAATAAAACCGATCAAGTGTTGATGGTTAACAAGGGGAAGGGTTTCAAGGGTAAGGGAAAGGCAAAAGTTGCTAATCCTAAGGCAAATGTTGCCAAACCCAAATAGGGTGCCAAACCCAAAGAGGCTAAGCCCAAGTCCCAAGAGGACGCAATCTGCTTCCATTGCAATGAGATTGGACATTGGAGGAGAAACTGAACAAAATATAAGGAAGCACTGAAGAAGAGAAAAGGAGTTGCTTCGACTTCAGGTATCTTTGTTATAGATATATTCCTATCTACTTCTAGTTCTTGGATATTAGATACCGGATGTGGAACTCACATTTGTCTAAATGTGCAGGGTCTAAAGAATGGAAGGATGCTTAAGGAAGGTGAAGTGGACCTACGTGTGGGGAATGGAGCTAGAGTTGCTGCATTAGCCGTAGGAACTTATGAAGTTACTTTACCTAGTGGAATAATACTTGTTTTGAACAATTGTTATTACGTTCCAGCTTTAAGTAGGAATATTATTTCGATTTCATGTTTGGATAATGAAGGTTTTAATTTTCTTATATGTGATAAGAAGTTTTCCATATACAAGAGTGATATGCATTATTGTACTGCTATTTCATTCAATGGCCTTTATATCCTTGATCTTGAAAATCGTGATAATGATGTCTATAACATTAACAAGAGATCTAAACCCAATGATGTAAACCACACTTACTTATGGCATTGTCGTCTTGGCCATATAAATGAGAAACGCATTTCTAAACTCCACAAAGATGGATTTTTAGGCTCACATGATTATGAATCTTATGAGACATGCGAATCTTGTTTACTTGGAAAGATGACCAAGGACCCATTTACCAAAACTGGTGAAAGGGCAGGCGACTTATTAGGACTCATACATACCGATGTATGTGGGCCTATGAGTAGCGATGCTAGGGGAGGATTTCGGTACTTCATAACATTCACTGATGATTATATTAGATTTGGATATGTTTATCTAATGAAACATAAAAGTGAATCGTTTGAGATATTTCGAATATTTCAAAATGAGGTGCAAAATTAACTTGGCAAAACTATTAAGGTACTTCGATCCGATTGAGGTGGCGAATATTTGAGCCAAGAATTTGACAGTCATCTTAAGAGTTGTGGAATCGTTTCAGAACTCTCTCCACCCTGAACACCACAATGGAATGGTGTGTCTGAAAGGAGGAATAGGACTTTATTGGACATGGTTTGTTCTATGATGAGTCAAGTTGAGCTTCCTTTATCCTTTTGGGGACATGCACTGGAAACTGCTGCTTTCACTATAAACAGAGTTCCTACCAAATCGGTTCAAAAGACCCCATATGAGATGTGGCATGGAAGAAAACCTAGTTTGTCTTTCATGAAGATTTGGGGTTGCGATGCATATGTCAAGAATTTAACTTCTGACAAGCTAGCACCTAAGTCTGATAAATGTGTTTTCGTGGGTTATCCTAAGGAAACCAAAGTATACTATTTCTACAACCGAAACGAGAACAAAGTGTTCGTTGCTCGAAATGGTACTTTCTTAGAAAAGGAGTTTCTTCGCAAAGGAACCAGTGGGAGTAAAATAGATCTCGAAGAAATTCGAGAACCCGAAAACAACATTGAACGAATGGTAGAGACTGAACCAAGTTCACAAGTAGTTGTGGAACCGGTTCAAGATGCACAAGTCCTTCGCCGAAGTGGTAGGTCACGATCCGAACCCGAGAGATATGGATTTCTCGTTACGGAAAGTGATAAAGTGGAGTTAATCGAAAATGATGAACCTACTTGCTATCAAGAGGCGATGTCTGCTCCTGATTCGGAAAAATGGCAAGAGGCCATGAAGTCCGAATTACAATCCATGGCTGATAATCAAGTTTGGAACTTGATTGATCCACACGAAGGTGTAAAAACTATAGGGTGCAAATGGGTCATCAAGAAGAAGACCGACATGGATGGGAAGGTGCACACCTATAAGGCTAGGCTTGTAGCTAAGGGATATAGGCAGATTCATGGCATCGACTATGATGAAACCTTTTCGCCTGTAGCTATGCTTAAGTCTATTAGAATTTTATTTTCCATAGCCGCATATTATGACTATGAGATATGGCAAATGGATGTCAAGACAGCTTTCCTAAATGGGAAGTTACTTGAGGATGTATACATGATACAACCTGAAGGTTTTGTCAGTCCAGAAAATTCTAACAAGGTGTGTAAGTTGCAAAGATCCATTTATGGATTGAAGCAAGCTTCTAGGAGTTAGAATCTACGTTTTGATGAAGCAATCAAGGAGTTTGGCTTTATCAAGAACGAAGATGAACCTTTTGTATACAAGAAAATTAGTGGGAGCGTAGCACTATTTCTAGTGTTGTATGTCGATGATATCTTACTCATTGGTAATGACATTCCTGCACTACAGACTGTCAAGTCTTGGTTAGGAAAGTGCTTTTCAATGAAGGATATGGGCGAAGCTGCATATATCCTTGGTATCAAGATCTATAGAGATAGATCCAAGAGGATGATTGGTTTAAGTCAAAGTACTTACATTGACAAGGTTCTTAGAAGATTCCAAATGAAAATTTCTAAAAGAGGAAACTTGCCAATGTTGCATGGTATATCCCTTAGCAAGACTCAAAGTCCTAAGACTAATGATGAGCGAAAGAGAATGAATGGTATTCCATATGCTTCGGCAATTGGGTCTATCATGTATGCTATGTTATGTACTAGACCCGATGTCTCGTGTGCTCTAAGCATGATGAGTAGGTACCAATCGGATCCCGGCAAACCATATTGGATAGCAGTAAAGAATATCCTCAAGTACTTACGAAGAACTAAGGATGTATTCTTGGTATTTGGAGGAATGGAAGAAGATCTTGTATTGAAAGGCTACACAGATGCTAGCTTCCAAACCGACAAGGATGATTTCAGATCGCAGTATGGATTTTTGTTTACGCTGAATGGAGGCACTGTGAGTTGGAAATGTTCCAAGCAAAGTACCGTCGCTGATTCTACAACCGAAGCTGAGTACATAGCGGCATCTGATGCAGCTAAGGAAGCCATTTGGATCAAAAAGTTTATTAGTGATTTGGAAGTCGTTCCAAGCATCAAAGATCCAATTGAACTTTACTGTGACAACAATGGTGCCATTGCACAAGCAAAGGAACCAAGGTCACATCAGAGATCCAAACACATACTTCGACGTTTCCACATTATCCGAGAGATATGCGAAAGGGGATACGTAAAGATATGCAGAGTAGACGTAAAGATATGCAAAACACATACTTCGACGTTTCCACATTAACTAAGGCTCTCCCGCAAGCTAAGCATGATGGTCATGTTAGGTCCATGGTTATTCGATACATGGGAGATTGGGCCTAGTGCAAGTGGGAGACTGTTAGTGTTATGCCCTAGGCCTATAGTTGATAGACTTATGTGTTGACATTATTTATTATTATATGAAAAGTTTATCGTTTGATTATTATATGTTTTGCATATTTGTTTATAATAATCTCCGTCCCTAATTATTAAGTGAATAATTAGTATAAATGTTAATGGATAATCATATGATGATTATATGCATAGAGATGCACATTAAATTTATGGGTACTTGTTAGAGAACAAGTGACTGGACTTGACCCGTATGAGATTTATGTCATGGTCAAATGTCATAATTAAATCTCATAAGGTCACTTCATTTAGTCCCTAGACCTGAGATTATCATGACCTTACATATGATGAAAGCCATGTTTGATTTTAGTCAAACGATATCTTAACACAATATTTATAAAGGCTAATTTTGGCATGATCGGATTCATGATGGGAAGGATGATAAGTCAAGATGGAATTTGTCCCTCGAAAGAGAGATGTTTTGCTTGGGCCCCTCGATGAATGATAATGATGAAAGTGTATGGCCATACCCCAATATGATTGGATTATCATTATACTCAAGAATCGAGAAAGCATTGAATAAAGACAAGTTGACGAGGACCATGACTTGTGTTCAATATAACATCGTGAGACAAAGGGAGAAATGGAAGTGTACCATTAGAAACGTGAACTCTTATGTTATATTATTTAGGTAGACATAATGGCTTGCTAGAGTCCGCTTATGTCTTATGAGGGTCGATATGATCGAACTCATTGCCAACATAATGTAATCCTATTGGGTCACACACAACTAGAATGAATTGATTAAACCAGAGGAAGAATGATTGAGAAAAACCTGATGTGGAATGTTGCATCGCGCGACACAACAAGGCCATGTGCCTCGTGTGGTCGTGCGACATAACAAGGCACTAATGCGGTTTACAGAATCCTTTCCTAATTTGATTAGGAATCATATACTATACTAATGCAGTATAAATATGAATGTCTGTCAACCCTAAAAAGCTAGCCGAAATTCTGAAAAAGAAATTCACAACACATATTCTCAATATTCTTCCTAGGTTTAAGAGATCTAGCAATCTTCAAGAAGCTTTTCTTGGTTCATTCAAAGGTGTGGATATCGAAAGAGGGTCTTCGCTCGTTCAAAGATCAAGGCCTAGAGTTCAAGCAATCTGAAGAACGAAGTTTGTGATTCGAAATCACATTATTAAATCGTTCGATAGCTCAAGAATGGAAAGCGTTCAAGGTTGGTTATTTCTATCTCATAGGAATTCAAATTAATTGTATAGAACGAATCCTAGGCTTCTTGGGTTTTATGTTTTTTGATGCTTAATTCCACTGCGCATGGACCCGTTAAACCCAACAAGCTTAATCTTGTTTTGAATGTCAAACTTTGATTATGTGATTCTATTTGAAAAGGCGAGCGTTTGAATGACAAACGTTGGTTTTGGAGGTTTTTAGGAAAAGTGACACGAATGCTGATTTTGATCTTTTAACTTAATTGTCAAATGTTGACTTTTAAGAAAAGAGCGTTTGAATGTCAAATGTCGGATTTTTGAGTTTGAAGATGATCGTTTGGATGCCAAACGTCATTTCGCACGTTTTGAAAGAGAGTTCGAATGTCGAACTCCGGTTTTGAACCGAGCATTTCATTGTTAGCAATTTTACGGAAAAAAAGCATTAAATGAGTTTTGAATGTCAAATGTCGGCTTTTAAGTTTGAAGATGATCGTTTGGATGCCAAAAATCATTTCGCACGTTTTGAAAGAGAGTTCGAATGTCGAACTACGATTTTGAACCGGGCATTACATTGTTAGCAATTTTACGGGAAAAAAGCATTAAATGATATGCGATCAACGAATCGTTTTGCGACTCGAACTTTTGATAAGTAAATACTATCACGATCCAAACGGCTCGGACTTGTAAATGACAGTATTTAAAGTGCGGTATCGACGAAATCAAACGACCCGGAATTGTAAAGTGCGTTCAACGAGCCAAACGGCTCGGAATTGTAAAGTTGCGTAAAGTAAATGACGATCGACGGATCAAACGATCCAGAATTTGTAAATGACATGAAAGTAAATGACGTTCAATGGATTAAACGATCTGGAATTGTAAATGACATAAAAGTAACGGAACGGGGCTGGAACGCCGTTTTAACCCGAGATTACTTCTCTTACGGGAAGAGAAAATGATCAAGGACTAAAATGTATCGGACCCCGTTAGACGGTGACGTCTACATTTCAACAACGTTCGTTCGAAACGATTGTAGCGACTGGCGCATAAATTGAGACGAAACGAGAGTTTAGGGATTGAGAGTGTTACCTATGGCTAGAGGTTGACTCTTTTGACTAGGCAGGCGTATACGGGATACGATTTAGTGTTTGGAATGGTGTTTTGAGGTGTTTTGGTTCGTGTTTGGTTGAAACGTGGAGTTTTCACGCAAATTGAGGCAAAACGGGGCTCGAGGGAGATGGAAATTGGTTTGAGCCGTGGCTAGAGAGAAAATGGAGTAAGTTTTTTTGGTTTTTTTTTTTTTTTTGTGTTAACAGACCTCTGTATTTATAGGTGATTTTTGCAAAAGAGTCTGGACGGACTTACGCTAAATTCCAGTGGTTTTTGTGAAACTTTGGAAATTGGAGGGACTTGCTGGCAATTCTGGATTGTCTGCAAAAGAGTCCGGCCGGACTTGGACTGCATACCAGGGGTATTTTAGTCTTTTCACACTGAATTTTGATTGATGTTGACAAGGGAGCCGTGGTATGCGTGCCACGTGTCCTGTGACTCACCTAGGGCATGGAATATCGTGCCATTATCCCCGATTTTGTCTATTTTTTAAATAACTTTTCGGAAAATGTCCGAAACGCCCCCGGAAAATGCCGAAAAGTACATTTTTTAGGAGAAGCTGCACTTTTACGTGCGACGATGTGTGTTGAGTATGCTTCGACATTGGGATGCACGGGGAAATCCCAGGACGTCTCGTTGGCTTGAAAACGGGGAGCTCAACGGGTTTCGGTTAACCTGGAGTGGGCCAGTTAACGGATTCCGGTTAACTTCTAACGAATTTTGGCGATCCGGATTTGGGTACTTACAGTTAGCCCCTCAGCGACGTCACTTCCGAAGGAAGTGGGGTCGTTGAAAAAAGATAAGGATCCAAATAGGGGGATGCCTTACTTTGAAAGACCTGGGCGGTCAGCTGGCTGGACCCTTAGCGAAAGGATTCCTACATATCCCGAGCAAAAATCAAGCCGATCATAGTTCGTAGGTGCAAGGAGCCACACGTGGGGACCTTGACCTGAGCGAGACTTTTGTGAGGCGTCTGAACCTGAATGGAGACTATTGTGAGGCGTCTGAACCTGGGATTTCTGAAACCTTCGAGGGCGTGTGGTGCCTCAGACAGAGATTGCTGAAACTTACGAGGGCTTGTGGCACCTCAGACCGGAGTTACTTGAAACCATGCGAGGGCGTGTGGCACCTCAGACCGGAATTGCTGAAACTTTCGAGGGCGTGTGGCACCTCAGACCGGATTTACGAGGATGTGTTTATCCTGAGATGAAGGCGTTCGTGCCTTGGGTGCTGGACTTATGATGACTGCCAGGTTTATCCGCTGGGGATAGGGTGGCAATGACGGGACTGGTTGTGTTAAACTGGCGTTATTAATAACACGAAAGGATTGACGTTCTAACGACGGGGTTAGGAACGAGATGTGGTCTCAGGAGAGACTGACACATTGCTGGGGAAAAGCGTCTAGAGTTCTGCTGGGGTCAGTTAGGAACTAAGGGGATTGATTGACATTTCTTCTTAGACGAATGGTCTTAGGATCTTGCTGGGGAAGAGTGTTCGGGCTTACGATGATGGCCGAAGAGGGATTGTTGTGCGGGCTTACCTTGATGGCCGCTGAAGTGGGATAATCGGGCTTACGACTGGCTGCCGAGGAAATGAACGTTGGTGAAAACCAATTGGAATTTTGACGCTGTGAGACGGAATTGTGGTTTGATGTCCGAAGACAGGACTGAGCGTTTGAATGTCAAACGTCGGTTTGGGGTGGAAATGAGCGTTTGAATGTCAAACGTCGACTTGGGATGTAAATGAGCGTTTGAATGTCAAACGTCGACTTGAGATTTAACGTCTGGAGACGAACGTTAGTGAAAACTAACTGGGAATTTAACGTCTGGAGACGAGCGTTAGTGAAAACTAACTGGGAATTTAACGTCTGGAGACGAGCGTTAGTGAAAACTAACTGGGAATTTAACGTCTGGAGACGAGCGTTAGTGAAAACTAACTGGGAATTTAACGTCTGGAGACGAGGCGTTAGCGAGAAGCTAATGGGACTTGACCTCGGGGGAGGGGGTGTTAGAAAGGTCTAACTTGGGGAAATTTTACACTTTTGGGGGCCAAAAGGGATAAAATTGAAACTGTGGGAAACTGAGGGCCAAATTGGCAAGGAATCTTTTCAAACCGCAAAAGAGTCCTACTCGGACTCAACCTCGAATTTGACCAGTTCGGGATTCGGCCAAGGCCAATGCAAAACTGAAGCATTTCCCCATTTTTCCAGGTGAGGAAGAGAGAAAAGAGAGAAGAAAATCTCCCCCATTTTGTGAGTTTTGCTCAAATTTTCAAGGGAAAATCGACATGGATGCCGGTTTGGGACCAATGGCTCGCCATAGGAGGACCGATAACGAAAGAACGAGGTTGGTGCGGACCATTTGAACCACCGTTCTTCCCGTGGATCCGTCGGAGTTTTATCCGGCTCGGGACACTCACAAATCCAAGAGAGGGATCGAAAGACAGGTAAACTTCCTCTAAATTCCGTTAATTTTAAGAATGTGCATTCTTTAAATCTTAGGAATTTGACTAGAAATGAGTTAGGGTTCTTGGTGCCCGAATTGGGGCTTTTGACTTTGCTATGCGCCTTTGTCGAAATTGACTAGAGTGTAGTTCAATTGACACTATGGGTAGATGACATAAAAATTTTGGTTGCAAAATTCCATGCCTAGAGGTGTTTTCCGAAATTAAAGTAAGTTTAATTTGGGACGGAGTAATTTTTCAAAATGTTCAAAATGATTGAAAGTTCCGAATTCGACGGAGTTTTTGAAATGTTTTGAAAGTTCCGGATTCGATGGAGTTTTCGAAATGTTTTGAAAGTTCCGGATTCGACGGAGTTTTTGAAATGCTTTGAAATTTTGGACCGTTAATACTCCAACCGGGATGGAAATATTTTAGGAAAATGGGAACTATATATGTATTGCATCATCTCGATATGCGTTCGTGCACTCTGTTGATGTCGTTTCTGTTATTAACTTATTCTTGCCGTGTTCACCTGCAGGGGAGAGGGTCAGTTGACGTTCGTAACTTGAAGAGCCGGGGAGCCTTCGAGGCAGTTAGAGCACTGTGGGAGATACTCCCAGACGAGGCTCAGGACGGAGAGAGGAGTCCACAGCAGCTTGTGGTTGACTCCGGTTTGGCTGGATTCATCAGCGCAGTAGCCGCGGTGGCTTCGACGCAGAGGGCGAGGGCCTTGTACGTTGCTTTGAGCGAGTACTGGTGGGACACGACCCACACTTTTCACTTCAGGTGGGGGGAGGCGACTGTGACTCCCACTGACTTTGCGGCGATCACTGGGTTGCCATTCTGGGGCAACACGCTGGTGTGGGTGGATGGCTACACCCCGGGGCAGTTGTCGGATCTGCTGGGTTTTGATATTACCGATGCCAGGGGCTTGGGTATTCGGTACGGGCCGATGGAGAATCATATGAGGAGGGGTATTATTTCTTATGGGGAGGGGTCTTCGAGGATGACCGCAGAGCGTCTGGCTCGAGGGTCATATGGTTTGCCTTATCAGCGACCCTGTTTCCTACTTCTGACACATCGTGTCACTTCCCTTTGCTCGGGTCGCTGACTAATCAGGATACCGTGAGGTGGTTTGCATGTGGGGAGGCTGGACTGGCCGAGCTCTACCATGCCTTGGATAGGTTCTCGCGGGGAGAGGAGAACACCTTGTGCTGCTTTTCGTTTGCTTTGGATGTAAGTTCTCGTCTTTTTCTCTTCCTTGTCTCATTATGTACTCATATGTATCTGCTTTGTAGCTGACATAACTTTCCATGTGCTTGACAGGTGTGGGCTTTGGAGGTGTTCCACCTGCAGAGATGGGAGATCAAGGAGGCGTACGAGTCCTTGTTCCCTGCCATGTTGATTTGGCAGAAGGAGGCGAAGAAGCCGGTGTCATCGAGGAAGGGTACTCGGCTGACTTACGAGGAGGTACCTCTGGCCCTGAGCTGAGAGTTTTCTGCGCGGATCCAGCTGACTAGGTGGAGCGAGATTAACGTTCCTGTGGTTCAGGCTGCGAGGGAGGTCACACGTCGGCGGAAGCTGCTAGTGGGGCTTTATTGTGACGCTATGTATCTGGGGGAGAGGGTGACCTATCAGCATGGTCCAGGGTCCCTTCCTATGGTGCCGATGGACCCACGTCCACACATGCAGCATCCTTTGTTGATACCAATGGAGGATCTGGAGCGGTATAGACAGGGCATGTTCTATATCGAGCTTATCATAGAGGGTGCTGACTATGACATCTTCTTGAGGATGAGGCTGAGGAGACTGCAGGTGCTGCACAGGGAGGGCAAGGGCCCTGGATATCCCCGAGACTACCCTCTCCCTCGTGCTAGGCTGGCGTATGAGGGGCTGGATGGTTCTCGCAGGCGGTTGGTGATCCCTATCCCAAAGGAGATGAGGCCTCGGTACAGAGTGGACCCCAATACCATGGTGAGTGCTTTGATTTGATTTCCTGTACTTGATAGTAGCATTCTACAAATGTTGCATCTGTGCTTTCTGTTTGTCTTTTGACGACTTTCCTGGTTCGCAGGTGTCTGGCTGTACGTATAACCAGGCTGTAAGACAGTTGGACGGGTGGGCCAATTACGCCAGGAGACTCGTGGAGTTCCTGTGGTGTAATTCCCGAATGAGTGCGGCTGTACATGAGCCGAGGCCGTCTAGGCCGAGAGATTCGTCTGCCTCCACGACTGGTGGGGCGGACTTTACGCAGGGGTTCGGCCAGTTCTCTGGCGAGACGGCGGGGTTTGAAGCTCGTCACTCGTCGTACTCGGGGCACGAACAGGGAGAGTCCTCAAGGGCACAGGAGCAGAGGCGGCCTTTCTCGTATTCCCGCCTGGAGGAATTTGGAGAGTACCTGTCCTCGGTGGACCCGGCTGCTGCGGGGCAGTACATTGAGTGCTCGGATAACAAGCAGGACTCCGAGTAGTCCTCCTTTGTTGTTTTTTTTAGACAAAATGTGTGTATTGTCCAAAATAATTTGACTTGTATTTGAAAAGGCGCCCTTGAGGCGGAACCTGTATTTTGCACATTTATTTAGTGATTACCTTCTTTTTATTTTTGCAAATAAGCAAGTAGGTTGATCAAAAATAAATAAGATGAAACATGCACAAAAATTCGAACCGATCAAAATTTATGTCCATATGCACTGTTATTTAATTAATTGAACTGTTGCACGAGCCCCGGGTGAAAGTGGTGTTGGCAGTGGTTGATTGAAACCATGGGTTCACGCAGTTTCAAAGAGGCTTGAACAGGGCATGGTTTGGAAATGTTTCCAAATTGAAAGCAACTGGCTGCAGAGTTGACCCAGTCAACTTGAGAAACAGTCCGGCCGGACTAAAACTCAATTTCCAGAATCTTTTAAATTGCAGTTCAGTTTTTGCAATTTGTGAAAACTGCGTGTTTGCTTCGATCAATCAACTGAATTTTCTCTCAAATTTTTGAAGGTTCTCTTTGCTTTTTTCATGGCTCCATTTCCTAGGCTATCGTCTCAGATGCAAGAGCGATACTTGGAAAATTTCCAGTCGTGGGTACGACACCACACGAGGCAAAACAAGGGTTTTTTCGAGGGTTGTTACGGGATGAAATTTGTTTGGGCTTTGAAGGAGCTCATGCCAGATTGGGATCTTTTGAGAGCTGGGGCTCGCTTCTGGGACGTTCGGAGGCACGTGTACAACTTTTTGTACAACGAGATCACTCCCACGGTTGAAGATTTTCGGGCCATTTTAGGAGGACCTGAGACGGAATAGCTAGTTCTTCCCTTGGCGGGTGGCATGGCCACTGTTGAGAAGTTAGTGTCTCTGCTTGGTATCTCGGCTGAAGAAGCATACGGGATTCTAATACTGAACACAGATTATGTCGACATTTCGAGGCTGCCCGATAAATTTGCCGGTCTTGAAGGGTGCATTTTTGCATGCGACGCGTTTGCTCTGTGCGCGATTTCTACTTTGTTCACATTTACGTCCCTGGGTGTGTGCCAACACAGTGTACTGGACCTGGTGAGGTAGTGCCGGAACGGGGGAGACATCGTGTCTTTGATCCTGGGCGAGACGTTCCTAGGCATAGGTCGGATGGCGACCGACAGCCAATACATGTGGGGAGGGAGTCCCGCTATGCTCACTATGTGGTTGAGGGAGAGGTCGCAGATGATGCCCGAGGTGCCAGTGTCTTGTGACGCTTGGTCCTTTTCTCGACGTCCTTTGGTGATATGGGGCGATCAGGCTGAACTGGAGCTCTGGATGACCAGACTCCGCACGCATCACTTGCGATGGTGGGTTCCTCATTGGAAGCTACAGACTTATCAGACCGCTCAGGAGGGTCTTCTGGTTGTCAGAGTACCGGGGTTGTCCCAGACTGCTTTCTACATTCCATCATTTGTACTGCGACAGTACGGGCTGGAGCAGGTGCCATTGACGGGTTTGGATCATGCTGCTACCTTCGAGGTGGGATCTCTGCTGATGGAAGATCCTTTGACGCTATTGCTTCTCACGCGGTTGTGGCAATACACGTCCTTTCCTGCCAGGGTTCTCTTTCACCGGAGAGGGGGCATTGTTATGTCTACGCAGTATCTAAACTGGTACGAAGAGTGTATGGGGGAGACACAGATGGCCATTTTATGGAGAAGGAGTGAGCTGTTGGGTCTTGATTACCCTGACGGCTCGACTTTGAGGAGGGCCAAAGTAGGGGCTAACCCTCAGAATCGTACTGGGGACGACATGGCTGACTATGAGGCCAATGCTAGTCGGGAGGCCGATCAAAGCACGGTCATGATGGCTT
Source organism: Adenophora triphylla var. japonica (assembly GCA_022495995.1). Taxonomy (NCBI): domain Eukaryota; kingdom Viridiplantae; phylum Streptophyta; class Magnoliopsida; order Asterales; family Campanulaceae; genus Adenophora; species Adenophora triphylla. The sequence continues at coordinate 489,143 of JAFEMH010001314.1, forward strand.
GAAGAGAGGCAGCTCAAGATAGAGCTAGGGAAAGGGCTGCGTTGGCAGCTGCCGGTTTGACAGAGGCGTCGGGAAGGGTCCCTGAGCCAGGTAGAAGGACTATGGGAATATTCCCTGTGAAGGTGAAGAATACTCGCCGCGGAAAAGGGAAGGGGAAGAAGGACCAAGTACGGGAGACTAGGTTGACCTTGCTGTCCGGAGTATCCACCCACTGTCATTGCAGACACATTAATTGATTAATGTATTATTGTAGTTTTGCTAGCGTGTAGCGAGTCAAGAGTTGACCGTGCTTGAACTCATCAAAGATTTTTTTAACCATTATGAATTTGTAGGTTAATTGAAAAGAGTTTTTCGAAACACAAGCGATTGATGCTTATGTGTTTTTTTTTTGTTTTTGAGACCGAACCAATGATGGCTGCCTACGTTCCCCTTTTACAATTGGACTAAGGGGCTCAGGTCACCGTAGTTCGACACTTTAGGTGAATTTGAGAAAAACAAAGACAAAAGAAGTGCAACCCTGTTTTTTACCTGGATCATTATTGGGAATGTATCCAGTTGGGTATTACTCTTTTAGCACTTTAATTTTACTGAGGGGTGGTGTATGGGGAAGGAGAGTTGACTCGTGCGCTTCCTCAAATGAAGTATATGCGGAGCTTGCTTCCGTTCACGGGGTTAACGAAAGGGTTCCCGTCCAAATCTGCTAACTTTATGGCTCCTCTGGAGAAGATTCTTTGTACCACGAACGGGCCTATCCAGGTAGGCTCCCACTTTTCAAGGGGATTAGTCTGCGTAGGAGGCTTTTCCTTTAGTACCAAGTCGTCCTCTCTGATGTCTCGAACCTTGACTTTCTTATCAAATGCTCGGGCCATTCTGCTTTGGTAGGCTCGAGTGTGTTCCATGGCTTTCAATCTGCGCTCGTCGAGTAGAGCAAGTTTTTCGTGACGGCTCTGTAGCCATTCGACCTCATTGATCCCGTTTTCCAAGAGGACTCGGAGGGATGGAATTTCCAATTCCACGGGTAACATTGCTTCCATTCCGTAGGTAAGTGCGAATGGAGTCTCCCCTGTGGCGGTTCGATCGATGTTTACTCAGTATCCCCGCAGGGCTAGATGTAGCTTTTCGGGCCAGTCCCGACCTCTGGTGGTCATCTTTCTGATTATTATTGCGAGAGTCTTGTTTGCAGCCTCTACTGCACCATTAGTCTGTGGTCTGTAGGGAGAAGACTTGTGGCGTGTGACTCTGAACTCGGTTAGCAGTTGGTCATAATCTCCTTCAAAGTGGGTCCCATTGTCGGATATGATCTTGTTTGGCACTCCATATTGTCACATATGTTCTCTTTGATGAACTCGGCCACCTTCTTAGAATTCAGTACCTTGTACGATCTGGCTTCTACCCATTTGGCGAAGTAGTCGACTGCGACTAATATGAACTCGTGATCGTTGCTCGCTGGTGGAGTGATTTTGCCGATGACGTCGATTCCCCATGTGGCGAAAGGCCATGGTGTAGTCATGCAATAGAGTTCGTGAGGAGGGATGTGATTGAGGTTGGAGAGCCTGTTGACATTTGTCGCAGCTTCTGACGAACTGGATGCAGTCTGTTTCCATTGATACCCAATAGTATCCCATACGGAGGATGATCTGTGTCAATGCTCTGGCGTTCATGTGCGGACCGCAGGTTCCGTTGTGAACTTCGTTCATTAGCTCGCTGGCTTTTTCTTTATTTATACACCGAAGGAGTGGCCCTTGGTGGCACTTCTTGTGCAACATACCCCCCCAGAATGACGAAATGGGATGCCAGGCATTTTAGTGCCATCATGTTTTTGGCTTTGATCCCTTCTTTGTATTTTCCATCTTCATTTGTGAAGGAAGCTTCTCCATTTTGGAGGTACTGGTAGATTTGATTGTACGAGGGTTCGTCGATCGTTTCATTTTTTTATTTTGATCTCACAGCAATAAGCGGGTATTTCCCGTCTACCTATTCTGAGGGGTTTTACTGATTTCCCATCGGGAATTTCGACAAGAGATGCGAGGATAGCCAGGGAATCTGCGAAGCAGTTCCTATCTCTTGGCAAATAATGAAAAGAGATGTCCTTGAACTGAGCAATGAGCTCCTCCATGTACGTGTGGTACTTCTGGAGGCCAGAACCTATCGTCTTCCATTTGTTGGACACTTGATTGATGATCAATGCTGAGTCTCCATACACTTCCAGTTCTGAGATGTTGCGCTCGAGGGCGGCTTCCAGACCGGCTGCGCAGGCCTCATACTCTACTGCATTGTTGGTTGTTTCAAAATTCAATTTGATGGCTATGGGAGTGTGCTCGTCCTTGGGATCTACAAGGAGCATTCCAATACCATTTCCCTTCTTGTTGGCTGCCCCATCGAAGAAGAGTTGCCAGCGGTTTGCGCTGTCGAGTGAAAAGATTCCGTCATCTGGAAACTGCGAATCAGGACCCTTGGGTTCACTGCTTGGGAAGTCTGCCAGCTGATCTGCCATTACTCTGCCCTTCATTGATTTTCTGACCATGTACTTGATGTCGAACTCAGCCAGGAAGAATGACCACTTGGCTAATCTCATTGACAGGGATGGCTTGTCACAGAGATATCAGACGGGATCAATCTTGGAGACCAGGAGCACTGAATGTGACTGCAAGTAGTATTTCAGTTTCCCGACTACCCATACCAAGGCGGTACAACTTTTCTCTAATGCTGAGTAGCTGAGTTCACTTCCTTGAAGCTTCTGGCTTACGAAGTAGATTGCATGCTCAACTTTGGAATCTTTCTGTTCTTGTGCCAGCATTGCTCCGATTGACGTGTCTGTTACTGTCAGGTACAGGAGTAGTGGCTTGTCTTCATGTGGCGGGCACAGGATTGGGGGATTCACCAAGTATGTCTTGATTTTCTCAAAAGCTGTCTGGCACTCGGAGTCCCATTTGATGTCGGCATTCTTCTTCATCAGTTTGAACATTGGCTCGCAGAGAGATGTCAACTGGTTGATGAAGCGACTGATGTATTGAAGTCTTCCCATAAAACTTTTCACTTCTGTCAGTGTCTGAGGCGGCTTCATGTCGATGATGGCCTTGATTTTCTTGGGATCGACTTTGATACCTCTTTCTGTAACCATGTACCCCAGTACTCTGCCTCGCTTGACGCCGAAGGTGCACTTCGCAGGGTTCAATCTCATGGAGTGCTTTCTGAGTCTGCTGAAGAACTTTCTCAGATCTGTCATGTGCTGCGTGTCTGATCCTCTAGAGTGGATGATCATGTCATCGACATACACTTCGATTTCCTTGTGAATCATGTCATGGAAGAGGGCTTTTGCAGCCCGCTAGTAAGTAGCCCCAGCTTTCTTCAAACCGAACGGCATGACCGTGTAGCAGTATGTCCCCCACGGAGTGGTGAAAGCAGTCTTGGCTTGATCTTCCTCGAACATTTTGATCTGGTTATATCCGTCAAACCCATCCACGAAGGACTTTACTTCGAAATTTCCCGTGGCATCGACTAGCATGTCGATGTTGGGCAGTGGGAAATCATCTTTAGGGTTGGCCTTATTGAGATCCCGGAAATCCACATAGCATCTGACCTTTCCATTGGCCTTGGTGACCGTCACGATGTTGGAGTGCCAGGTCGGGTACTCAATCACTCTGATGAAACCGACGCGGAGCATTTTCTCAATTTCTTCTTTCACTTGCAAGGACCACTCAGGCTTGATCTTGCGCAGTTTCTGCTTGACAGGCTTGGATTCTAGATCCAGGGGAATTCTGTGCTCCACGATTGAGGGATCAAGTCCTGGCATGTCCTGATATGACCAGGCTAACACGTCAACATACTCCCTGGGGAGGCTTATCAGGGCTTCTTTTTCTACATCGGCGAAGAAACTGCCCACTTGTGTCTCTTTAGGCTCTTGCACTGACCCCAGATTCACTTTGGTCATAACCTCTTCGACAGCTTGGGCCCGATTGTCCTCTTACACGCTTGAGAACTTCTTTAATGTATTGTTCGTTTAATGTGTCTGCTTCTTTATCAAGTGATTCATTATTAACGTCTTTTAAGTTGTTTGTTAACTTATCAGTTGTTAAAGTGGCAATGAGGGGATACTCCGAAAGGTCAGACTTTTCATTAGATGCGAATGGAAATACATTGTTGGCTACATTATCATAGTCCTCCGGCGTAAGGCCGTTGGACGACTCAGAGGACTGGACTTTAACAAGGACTGACTCAGAGGGTTCGAGACCGGGTTTAGGGAGATGTGGGTGTAGGCCCAGCTTGTCTTCCATTTCTGCCTGGCTTGCCCTTGGTCCGGTGAAAGTTACCCAGTTCTTCAGTGGCATTGTTGGATGCTTGATGAGGGTTCGGGGGTCGAGAGGCTTGGCTTCTGCTGTCCCAATCATGGCGATCATGCTGCTTTCGGAGCCCAGGTCAATCCGTGGGGAGGTAGTTTATGGATTGCCGCAGCTGTTCGAACGTCAGTGCGCAACAGTGGTTGCCAGAACTGAACTGTGCGTTGCTGACCCTCCGAGGGAGGTTAGAGAGTTCTTGGCTCATGCGAACTGTCTCCTTGATCTCTTCACGGTATACCGCACTCCTATCCTTCTTGCTGAGCATGCTCAGGGCATTCTGGAGTTGGGTTTGGCGATATTCATGATTTGCTAATTTTCCTCCACTCTTAGCCCAGATCAACTTTCTTGCAGTGGAACCTACGTCCAGAGTTAGCGCCTGCGTTTCTTCCCATGTGAGAATAGCCAGTGCTTCAGCCAGTGCTTCCTTGAACTGTGTGCGGCAGTCTAAATAAACCTCCATCGGGGAGAGCTTTCCCTTCTGCTTTATCTGAGTGGCGGGTATGTCGGAAGGTGAGTACACGGCTTCCCAAACATCTGCCCATGTAACTGGTTGCTGCCCCAGTTGATCGTTTCTGTAAACGAATGCCGCAGTCTGTGGAATCTCCCTGAGTAGTTGCTCGAGATGTAATTCCATCTTTCTCTTCTTTTTTAATAGACCTTCCTCCCTCAGTTGGCCTTTTAGTTTGAGTGAGGAAATGATCCATCCCCATCCTCCCAGGACCCTTGGTATTCCGGTTTTGTTGACTTCATGCCCGGCTTGGAAGAGAATGGTTTCATCGTCTTCGTCATCGCTTTCACATAGAACTTGCTTTTCTCGAGGAGATAAGCGCTGGTACTCGTCCTGCTGTGCCATTCCATCTCCTAGGTCGTCGGGACCGTTGACAACCCTCCCTTGCCAGAGAGGGTTGGAGGAGAAAAGATGGTAGTCTAGGAAGTTGCCGTGAACAAAACCCTTGAGGTCGAACTGGTCTAGAGTGGCCTCTAGCTTTCTGTTTGAAGCTGCTTGTGACACTTTAAGGGCTTGGTCCATGTGGGTCTTTTGAGCTTGGTTCTCGTCCCAGAGACGGTTCTCTTGAGCAGCTAGTTCCATGAGGGCTTTCCTTGAGAGAGCTAAACAGTCTCCGTAGGTGTGCAACGTCGGACTAGTGTCTATAACTGTGATCACATCCAAATCTCCAAATGGCGGAAACACTTGGATTATGTTGATGAAGGAAGTCGGGCTGGGACATTCCATGCGGCCCTCCGTGATCTCGATTACCAAGAAGCTCGCCCATATCTGCTTGATTGAACCTACGGGGGTGTTGAATTCTGCGATGTTGATAGTCTCATGATCTCGCTGGATCGCCAAGTCTATCAGAGCTAGCAGTTTGCTGGCGAGATGCCTGAATCTGTGGTCGTGACGACTGGGAGCGGGATCGAACTTGAGCATGTTGATGCTGAGATGATCATTCCTTTCGTCGAAAGATTGATCTGTCTTGCGGGGAAGACTTTTACAGATGTTTTCAGGGTGGCTACTGGAAGCGTTCCTGAGGTTGATCTGATTAGTGATAGGGTGAGGAGCCTTGTCTCCTTTGCTGTTACCCTTGGCCTTGGCAGCGCTTGTGGCTGTAAGTTTGACTGACGGCACGGACCGGTTGCCACTGGGGCTGGTAGTTGGAAGTGATGATGAGCTCTGAGCTCGATTGGCCAGGGCCTTGTTTACCATGAGCAAGTAGTCATCGAGGGTAACTTTGGCATTGCAGAATCTGATAATAAGGACCGGATCCTTGGTATCATCGGGGTATCTGGAAAATATGATGTTGACGAAGTCGTCGTCAGTCACTTGATCAGAGGGGTTCTTTGTCCTGTCAACCAGTTGTTTCCATTCACCGGATAACCGCCTATACGGGATGTTGAGCTTGACAATTTCTATGGTATTAGAGCCCTTGTCGTAGGTGACATCATCGGAACTGGTGCCGTCCTCAAAACTGAGCATATGTATGTAGGGATCTTCCCACGGATCTGTCGCGTCCTCGACTCCGGAGAGCCCTGATTCGTCGTCGTCTGACGGCACAACCCAGACACAAGGACGCCTAGCGTCCTGCCGCGATGCAGGAGCTGCTAGATAAACATCGTGCCCTTCGCTGGAGAAGAGGGGCTCAGCGGGGCCAGAGAGTAGGATTGAAGGATGCTGACAAATCTCCGATCGGAGACACGGGGTTTACGTGCCTGCATCATGGCGATGCTCTGGGTTTCTTTCCAATCTGGTTCCAAATGTCGGAAACGGCAGTTGAACTTGATGTATCTGACTGCTTCAGAGTCTGCCTGCTCGAGGACGTTGATATAGTTAGCATCTCCGGACTCTGAGGGATTCTGATGAGATATGCCCCGATAGTCCCTTGGTCGACTTGAAGGAGGTAGCCCCGGCTCGGTCACAAAGGGCACGCTTGGCTGTTGTCTCAGCTTCGTTCCCTATGAGGAAACTATCCCCTCTGATGACTTCAAGATCTCCCTGCCGGTTAATGAACTTGACGCATTGATGGAGAGTGGAAGCTATGGCTTTCATGTGATGTAGCCAAGGGCGTCCTGTGAATTCGGACGAAATGTCCATCACGTGGAATTTTGCTGGCACCATTTGGGTTTCGAACCAGAGTTCCAGAGTCACCGTCCCCAGGATGGGACGAGACGTGCTGTCCTAGTCTTTGATAGTCCGGGCAGACGGAATCATGTGGCCTTCGTCGATGCGTAGGGCTCGCATCATGCTGAGAGGGAGGACATTGACTGCTGATCCGTTGTCTACCAATACTCCTGGGAGAGATATAGTGTTGAGCTTGAGAGTGATGTACAAAGCTTCATTGTGCCCTGAGGCGTCTCTACAGTCCTCATCACGTAAAGTGAGCATA